>CM052442.1:13043644-13062959 GCA_028533085.1 Varecia variegata
ACATTTGCCATCGTGGATTCCTTTTGCTTGGTTGGTCAGCATTATTGCCACTGAATCCTCTGTGGCCTCAATTACTACGATGCTTTCTTCATTCATTAAGATAACAAGGTTTCTTGGAAGCATGGAAATTATCTGTTTGCTCACCACTGTTCTTTCCCTATTCTCTTTCTAAAATTTAATTAGGATTATTTTGATCGATCCTATGTAAATACACTTTATCAGTTCCCCAAGATAAAATCCAGATGACATAATATGGACATTCAAGGCTCTCTAATTTCTAGTTTCATGAAAATATTATTTTCTCAGGTGTAAAAAAATCCTTACAACTTCCTGAGTATTTTTCCACATTCTGTTCTCTTTCTGTCTCTCTTCTTCTTAGTATATCCTTCAAGATCTAGCTCCATGCCACCCTCTAGGTGAGGCCTTTTATGAATAGTCTGGAGCTTTTCTGTGCTCTCACAGTTCATGGCAATAGTATATAATGTTTAACAGTCAAAAAGTCATTTAGCTATTTATCCATCTTCCCCACCGTGTTGTAAGCTGCTAAAGCCTTGACAAAGTTATCTTCTGCTTTGGTTTCTCTGCACCTTCTGTGGTTCCTGGTTCTTCCCTATCTGAAACTCTCCCCTTAGCACCTGCTTTGAGATATTCCTATTTCCTTAAAACTAGATAAGTCTCCTTAGGTGTGTGGCCGTGATGATCTGTGTAACACACACACATACACACAGTGGCAGAAAGTTGGTGTGAGTAGAAAAAAAAATATTCATAATCTTGAGGAGGGAGGGAAGGCCTTCAGTCTTTGTTTCCATTATCATTAGAATAAAATTAAATTGTGTATGTATTAAAGATGTAATTCAAGGCTATAAATCTGGGAAAAGAGTTTTCAAATGCACATTTTCAAAACAAAGTTCGGTGATAATACCATAATGAGCTTTGGTTTTTATAATGAATATCCTATTGTGTTTAGCTGCTGCACATTTAGTGGCAAGGTACTATAACCTGTCATTAATAAACATATTACAGTTAAAACATTTGGCAGACTATGGTCCAGCAATAATAATAATTTGCACTCATAGCTCAAAACTAATAGCTCAAAGCACTTGACAATGTGCTGTTTAATTTCTGCTCATTCCCATATGCTACTTATTTCATCTTCATTCGTCCTGCAAGTTATGTGAGTATATGACTCTCATTAAAATAATAAAAATAAATGAAATGTTTAATATGAAAAAGAAAACTGAATAGTCTTTTATAACTATCTAGAGTAACTGGAGAGCTGGTGCCAGGGATAGGGAACATTATAAGGAACATTTGTATTTTCTTTAAGCGAAAGGATCAAGTAAGAGTGAAGGCAAAAAGATTCTTGTGAACTAACTGCTAATTTAAGTAATTAGATTTACCTGCATCTTGAGAGTCAAGTTTCCGAGAATGAATGAAGAGGGTTTTTTAATGGAAGAGAAAAGCAAAGCAACAACTGCTATGGCAACAGTTATGGAAACTGGCTAGAAGATCACTCTGTTGGGTTACAAGACCTATCATGAAATCTCAGTTTTCTGCTTGGCAATCTCAGAATTTCCTCCTTCTGTACCTGTCTTGTGAATACACCTTCAAACAGAAAACCAGGGTCTCTAGCTTGCTTACCTTGCTTGGTTTCTTTCCCTCAGAATCACCATCCTGCACCAGCTGCACCAGATCTGAAATAGAGTTGTTTCAAATACTTTTGTCCATTTTTCTACTTGTTTTAGAGTGAGAGGGTAAGTTCAGTCCCTGCTACTCCCTGGCTGTAAGTGGTAGTCATCATTCCTTTTAATAAATATACATTTATTCAGGTGTTCTTTCTGCTCATCTTAGGTCTGGCACACTATGTTTTGCAAGAATTTTTTTTTCATCCAAATTGTAAAATTTATTTGCATATCATTTTTTCTTGATATCCTCTTATAAATTTTTTAAGTCCCAAGTCCCACTTTTATTTGGAAAAATGCTTACATTTGCTGTCTGAAAGAATTTATGAAATATTTTGATATGTTATATAAAATGCATTGTGACTATGCCCAAAGGAAAAATCCTGATACAAATTTTGCAATAATAATAAAACTAATTGCAGTTGTCATGCACAATTACACGGAAAATAACTTTAAATATTTTTTAGGAGACTATGCTACAGTTTATTCATTTATTTACTTTTATGTCATGTTTATTTTTATTTTAATCTTTCAGGCTTTGTAAGATCCAGTGACTGGGGTTTTCAGAACACTAACTATATTTTTTTTAAAAGATTTAAAAATTTTTATTATTATTTTAGAATATTACTGGGATACAAATGTTTTGGTTACATAAATTGCTTTTGTACTATTTGAGTCAAAGTTGTAATAAGTGTGCCCATCCCCCAGATAGTGTGCATTGTACCTGTTAGGTGTGAATTTACCCATCCCCTCCTCCCTCCCACCTGCTTGATTTCCAACAAATGTTATTTCCATATATGCACATAAGTGTTGATCAATTAGTTCCATTTTAATGGTGAGTACACGTGGCGTTTGTTTTCTCATTCTTGTGATAATTCACTTAGAAGAATGGCCTCACATTCTTAAAGTCTGCAGGATCTGTTGTGATTTTCCCCTTTTCAATCCTGATATTTGTAATTTGTGCCTTCTCTCTTTTTCCTGGATCAGTAGAGTTAGAGTGATCAAGTTTGGCTTTGCCATTTTGGTGCATTGTGTTTTCCTTTTATGTTTCAGAAATGCACACTCTTTGGCTAAACCCAAAGTCAATGATGAGGGCAGGGAGAAGGGGAATGTGAATGAATGTTTTTGAAATGGTAATTCATCTCTCACACTGAGTTGCCTCTTGTTCTGATGTCCTGTTTCCAGGAATTTGTCACCTCCAATGACTCATATATGTGTACCTCTTGACCACAGGATGGGCACTGTTCCATTTCTTCCTTTTTATCACTGGTATTTTGGGATTATAGAGAAAAACTACAACTAAACTCAGTGGTAGTGAAAACTGAGCTAAAATGGAATATTTTATGCCATTGTTCAAAATCCTCCCATTCAGGAAAGCTTTCTTGGGCATAAGCACCACTCGACCATCAACTTTGGGATCTTTTCTTTTTTCCTGAAAACTCTTCTCTGCCCACCTTCCACTCATCAATCCAAGACTTCCAGTGGTATTCTTTGGCAAGATAATCGAGTTCTCTCCCTTGCCTTGTCCTTTACAGGCTAAATCTATAAGACCAGAACTTTCTCAACCAAATGGTCCCATCAAGGCTCGTCAAGTGTTTTCTCAGAATGAGGTCAGTTTATCTCAGAAATACGTACTACAATTATGCATTCCAAAATTTTTCCTAAATAGCATTTTGCATCTTATGCTGTACATGGGTACTTGTTCTCTCTCTTGCTTAAAATTGCTCAATATCTCTTTCTTACACACATAAATACACACATTAACAGAACCACACACACACAAATACATACAATGCATACAAATATATAACAAAGGCATCAATACATTGATGTACATATATCCATGTTAATAGTTGTCAATAGAATAAATTTGGAAGGGTATAAATATAATTTTAACAGTGATTTCTTAGGCAGAATGGGAGTGTGGGAGGTGATGAGGAGGAAAAACACATATACTTTTTTTTCCTTTAATTCATTTTCACTGAGCTTATAATACTTTTTCTTTTTTACTTAAAATAAGTATATCTAAAAATCGGTGCCTATTCTGTGTTCCATTTTATTTTAGGTGCCTTTCAAGTTGAAAATAATACTAAAGAAAGTGAAAGATAAATGAAATTTATTCAAAGCACCATCTCATAAGAAATATTGCAGTTTCTTAGAGAATAGCTCTGAGTTTTTGCCCACTAATAAGTTTATAATATTGGAATTTCAGGGAAATACATGGCATAATATTTTGGAGGTAGGGAGATTATTTTGTGGTATTTCATGAGTCTTGTAAGTGCATACCTGGAAATGAGGTATATCACTGAGCTAAGTTACCCTTTTATTCTAAGAAGTTTGTTCCTTGGACTCCTGTCATTTAACACAGATCTCAGCAAAGCTTCTCTGAGGAAAGAGTCTGCAGCCCCATGGCCTTGAGGCTCTCAAACACAAGTTTCAGTCATGAGGAGGGTGGGGGAAAAGCCTGAGTTCTGAATTCAGATAAATTGGGGTTTTACACACAGCCCTTCCACCTGACTGTCTGTGTTTTATCATGTCGTTCTAAGCTCCCTATCGTCATCTGTGAAAAGTGGATGATCACCTTCCGGATTTTGTGGAGATGACACCAGGTGAGGGAGGAAAGCCGGGTGCTCAGCTCTGTGCTATAGCTCTGAGAGGCCACTCTAAGTGGGACCTCTCCCTGCCTTTTCTTCACTCTCAATCACCTGCCTGAATTTACATCTGCAGTTTCCTAATTTTCTATCTCAGGGGCCCACTATGATTGCTTAGTCCTTTCTGGAGGAGGGTCCAAGAGAATTAATGAATTTTGGTACCCAAAAAGATGCACATTAAAAGCTAAAATCCTTGAGGTGCCCAGAAGTAGGTAGATGATTGCCCTGTCTTTGTTTTGTCTTCCCCCAATCTTTTGTCTCCACCTTTCAAGAAGGAATGATTTTGCAATACACATTCAAATTATGATTCTGTTTTAGCTATTTTAAATGCACAAATAATTTGTTGTTGCCAATTTGGGCATTATATCTTCCTTATTTTATTCTTCTCTGTTCTTTCATGTGAGTGAGCAGAATGGGATAGATGCGGACTCTTAATTTTTGTTTCAATTAAATAATAATCACTTGAATTGGATTCTCTTTTCCTCCTGATAAATATTATTTTTGTTTCTTTCATGAGAGAACACACTGATAGTTTAGATTGCTATATATCTTGATCTTGAGATTTTTTTTCCAGACTTGTGTTTTGTAGATTGTCTGCTGAAAGTATAATTCATTTTGGCATTTTTCTTAAAGGAACATACACAGCTCCTGAATCCTCTGGGCTCTCGGTCTATCTCAGGATAAAATATCTGCAAATGGTCCCATTTGTTTGCAGAAAGTTCAAAAGTCTCCAAACAATCTTTTCTCTCCTCAACATAAATATAAGCCAATATTAAATTTATTTCAATCAGATTAGTGATTGGGTTTACAGTCTACATTTGGATATCTGTATTTAGCAATCAAATTTCCTGGATTTTAATGAGCCTGATCAAATTTACGGTTCAAGACCACAAGTAAATAATTGTTATATGAGCAATTTTACTTTGTTACTGTACTCATGGAAATGGGAGAAGCTCACTTTGAGTTCAGTGTGGAAGCTTAAAATAAATGACAGTCTTTAAAATGCCTAAGCTTAAGAGAAGGGCAATAACAGCTCATTTTCTTCTATTCAAAGTCTTTAGATTCCATCACCACATTATTTGTATTAGGCAGCTTTCTCTAAATTCTAAATAACTTTGATATTAGGAAGCAATATCTTACAATAATAATAAAAAAAACTCCATATATCTTTAATCCTCATTCAGTCTCTCCCATCCTGCATTAGAAACTACAGGAGATGAATTTAAGACATGTGGCCTAAGATCAAGAAGATGATTGCCTAACTGGTGATACATCTACATAATTATATGGATTTATACATATACTTACAAAACCACACTCAATATTCCATATAATGAGGCTTTAATTTGTGTAATGTAAACAAGTGAGCTGGGAAGAAAGGAGGATTTGAGTAGCATGGAATAGTTTAGAAAGTCTTAGTTGAAAACATGAGAAGCTTTGCTAAAACACTGTGGAAATTTAATTAATTGAAGACACATTTGAAAGACCTAGTTATGGTCTGTGTATCTCGCTTGGAGATTTAGGAGACACAAAGATGAATAAAACAGGACTTGTGTGTTTTGGACACTTTAAAATTCAGGGACATGTATATGTATAGCTAAGCCCAGACAGACACTGTGATGAGCACAATAGCAAACTCGGAGACTAGGGAAGGGAGATATTGCAGTCCCATAAGAATATAAAATAACCTTTGTTGAGGAAAGTATATTTGAGTGAGCTCTTGCAGCGTTGGTAGAAATTCCACGGGAAGAATTAATGGAAGTTGCTAGGGAGGGAGAAGGATCTCACATATTTATTATATTCACAACCATAGTTAGCAACAGACACTGTGTTTCCATGCCTTTCACTGTAATCCTTTTCCACTCTGATTCTGGGCTCAGCAGACAACTTTCTTAGGTTCTATAAGATGTTCGGCCACTGAGAGGTTAGCCAAGTGGGTGTTACTAGCAACTTGAGAGGTGAATTTCTGCTGGCAATCTTGCCTAGGATAGCCTGACAGGGGATGAAACCTTTGGAGTACAGATGAGTCACCACAGCCAAGGCCATCCTAGAACATTCCAGAGATAGATGACTCCCTAAATGTGTATGTGAGCCCAGCTATGACCAGAGATCCAAAAAACTGCCCATTAAAATCCAGCCCAAATCACTAACCTTCAGGTTAGAGATTAATTGTAATTGCTTGGTATTTTAAGCCAAAACGTTTTGGAAATCATTGGTTATGCAGCATTATTGTGGCAATAGTAACTGAAGGATAGATCATTCCAGGTAAAATGAGATAAGAAATGTGTGCCTGTGGTCTGTGCAAAGATATAAACAATAAACTTAAATAAGTTATTGAATGGTTACACTATGTAAGCATGAGTCTCGGTTGCTTTGTGCATACTTGATCATTTCTTGTAATCCTACAACAACCTTCAAACAAATAAATATCCTTATAATCCCTATTTTGTCCACAGGGAAACAGAGGTACAGATACATGTCCTTGGTTAAACAATGCATTTGAGTCCACATAGCTGCTAAGTGACAGATATACTAAGCACAACTCAAGAAAACATAGTTTGTACAGTGTGAAATCTGAATATACGTCTGTAACTTACATGGAATTTCAGAGTCAGCAACATCATCTGGTCACAGGTTTAATTTAACAGTGCAAGAAAGGTCAAGATTGTGTATGGAATGGATAAAGAGTAGTATAAAATAAGGGCAAAGAAAAGGCCCGGAGAGCATCGGGAATCCAGGGGTAGACAGAGGCGAAGTAAAAGGTAAAAGAAAATAAATATGGTCAGAAATAAAGGAAGGAACATAGAAAAGAATGATGAAGGAAGAATGAATTGGGAGAAGCGGAAAGTGGGCAAAAGTGTTTCTTGCTCCAGGAAAGCTATAGTGACTTAATGACGGATTCATTTCTGTAGATTCCCACAGTTGTAGGAGTGACTGAGGCCAAGCTGTACTAGATTCAGAAGTGGATGGGAATTTAAAAGTTAAGGCATATTTGCACTCTTATTTTCCTTACCTAAGAAGGAAAAAGAAAAAGAAAAAGAAAGGTCTTATTACCAAAAAGAAATAGGAGGAAAGGAATTATAGAAAAAATATGAAGCAATGATGGTTAATGGGATTGAATCACTTCACAGTAGAAAGGAATGTGAATAAAAATTTAAATGAGATAAGTGAATAAGTAAATAACAACCTTTTTCACTGAGAAAAATGGGAGATGAAAAGAACAGACATACATACAGATAAATATGTACATCAGTAGTTTGGCAGGTAAGGGTTTCCATGACTGGTGGATCTTGTCCTTCTGAGTGAAGCAAAATATTAGTTTCTCTGCTGAAAACAAGAGTCACAGAGGGTGGATAGAGTGATTTAGGAAGATGGATATGATAAAGGAATTTACATAAGGCAGGTAAAATAATCGATCAGCATTGTTAAAGTTGCAACTGAGTTCGGATACTATCAATTTGTGTGCTACCAAAATGCATAACTGTGTAGTGTCCAGATATGAGATGTGGAAATAAAGATTTAGGAGTGGTTGGGGAGGAACACAAGCAGGGGGAATTAATGAGACATTAGAAGTTGCAAATAAGAACAGTGTAGTAGTCTCTCTTGCTCAAGAAGGTAAAAACCTGAGGGGAGAGGAAAATTAAAAGAAACACACAGCACTACCCACTACCACAAGGCTCATGTCACATCAGATTTCTCTCTGTTACTTGAAAACAACAAGTATATTCTCCATCTAGGCTTCTTTTCCACTGATTTCCTCTGCCTGGAACAGCCTTCACTAAGATCTTCACTTGCTAATTCTTTCTCATTATTCGGATTTTAGCTCAAATGTCACCTGCTCATGGAGGCTACCTCTGTGCACCTTATCTCAGTTGCCACCCCTATAAGCCAGGGTAATATCTCTGGCATCATTTTCCCAGTTCCCTTGGGTTTAGCATCTTTGCCACTCGCTAGCCTGTAAGCTGTGTGAGGGCATTTGCTCGGTCTCATTCACCACCGTGTCTTTCCTCCTGACCTGGTGCCTGGCACGTTGGAGAGATTCAGGGGATGCTTGTTGCCTGATCAGTGTTATGCCCAGAGAATAGAATATAGGAGATTTGACAAGTGGCATAATTCTGAATGATAAAAAGACCTAGAATATGGCCACAAGAGCAGTTGCTAAAGTGGAGAAGAAGTGAGGGCTACTGTCACTGAGGAAGCCAGGGGTGAAAGTCTAGAGCATTTGATAGAGTCATCAATTGCTTGTTTACATCATCCAGATTTAGAATGCAGAGGCAGACAATAAACCAGACGGCTCTGCTGCAGCTACGATGAGTTTCCAAGAAAGATGAGACAGCTGAGAAAAGCCACAAATGTGACCACCATCTCCTGGCCTGTGGGATGCAGAAAAATGATCAGGCTCTCTTTGGGGCCTTACAGGGAAGTGTGAACTCCAGAGACAGCCAGTCCTTAATCAAGACAGGAGCAATGTCTGAAAAAATTGAGGGTGGAGAAGAGTGTATTTAAAATGAATGATTGGTTCCAGATACACAGTGTTGTTGTTGTTGTTTTGTTTTGTTTTGTTTTTCAGGATCTCTCAGCTTAGTTACATCATGAATAGAATATGAATTTTTAGGGTTTGAGTCAGAGATAACATGGACATAGAGGTTGGAAGTGCAGAGATTAGTAAATGTAGCCACTCAATAAATGATATTTCAATTAACAAATTGATAATGGTAGATCTCATCAGGATCCATCACGTGTGGCCTTTATTTGATTTCATTTTCTCTCTTGATGAAAATGTTGACTTTTTTTTTATTTTGGATTATCACAGGGGTACAAATGTTTTGGTGACATGGATTGCTGAATAGACAACCTATAGAATGAGAGAAAATGTTGACATTTTGATCATGCCCTGTACAATACAGTAGCCAGTAGTCAGATGTGGCTATTTAAATTCTGCATAAAATTAGTTAGAATTAAATAGTTTTTCAGCCATACTAGCCACATTTCAAGCACTCAGCATGGGCTAGTGTCTACAATACTGGGCAATACAGATAGAGAATATTTCTAAAATCACAGAAAATTCTATTGGAGAACTCTGACACAGCACAAACACAGCCATGGCCTCTTTTCGGGATTCATTCATCATACATCATGCATTTTGACCTTCCAATCTGTTCTATACTTATTCCTCTAAGACATTGGCGAATTACTTTAAAATACACATGTACGTTCATTGGCACTTGTGTTCTTGGTAAACATGCTTGAACGCCAGGCAACCTGCAGTCCGGGATTCGCAGCTTGCCCTCCTGCCCGTCCTGACTGGCATCCACTGCCTGCAAACCCAAGTCGTTCAAGTCCCAGTACACCTACAGCCTACGTCTTCAAGTTATGAAAATGAGTACCGACTAATAATTTCTACAAGAGAAAAAAAAATTGCTCTGATCTTGCATTTTAGACGAGTCAGGCAACAGTATATTCTTGAAACGAGGAGTGTGGGTATGAAAGGCCACAATGGAGGTAAATACTTTACTCTGGCTCCTCGGGCTCCTGGTTTTATCATTTGTTATTCTTGATTTTGTAAAACATTTTTTTAGAAATTTCTTTTTAGTTTTGATTATCAGTGGCATCACTTAACTGTGCATTAACCTTTTCCTTGTCTTTTCCTTTATAGTTCAGACATCATTTAACAGTTTTTCTTTCCTTCTCATTGCAATGACTGTCAGTGAGTGTGCATTTACTGCATGTAGGAATCATAATTAACACATTCTCTTTCTCCAGAGTGTAAACAAACCTATTTTTAATTAACTTTCTTCTGATTTATTAGTAAAGTTTATTTTTAATTCTCCAAAATTCAAATATGCACCATATCATATATATGGAAGGTAAATATTACAAAAGGAGCATAAATTTTTGATATTACTGATGCATGCACACTTAAAATTTCTAAATATACAATGCATTAACAGCTTTGCAGTTCATCAGTTTGGAAATTGACAGAATAAGTAAAACAAAAACACAACAAATGTGCATATCCTTTAAAAATCTTCTTGCTGTTCTTATGTTCAAGAAGGAAATGATGTTAACCACATGGCAATAACACTGTGCTTCATAGTTTCCTAGAATGTGTTTCTAAAAATCAATTGATATAGAATTTCAGCCTTCACTTTTTAGCAAATATTCAAAATAGTCATGAATCATATACAATTTTTGAATCTTCTTACCAAAATCGTATGAGAATAGTAATATCCAAGTGTATTAACAGGTAATGAAGGAAATGGATTCTTTGTTAAGTCTTAAAATCTAGGACCTTTGCTGTTTTCTTACATTTGTTGTTTGCTAATAATCAAGCCTAGGTAGTCTTTGGCAACAGTTATTTTTCTCTACATAGAATTAGAAAGGAATAACTATATTTCTTTGATTTGAATGGCCACTAAGAATAAATAAGAGAAAGAATAAAGATCTTGCCTATAATCTGTCAACTCCCCAGATATTATAAACTACTTCTCCCAGTAATCCAGCTGTTTACAAATATGGTGTGCCTGGCCTCACCTGAGTTACATTTGTACTGAAGTGGAGGATTTGTTACTTTTTAATCAAGTGTTTTGGCATTGGAGAGATACAATGAAATAATGTGTGGTTCATATTAAGACCAATTTAGTGAGTTTCTGTCTCTCCTAAGGACAAGCACACACTCTGGTTATGGCGGAACTAGACTGTCTACAATGCATACTCAAAATGCCTGGGGTAACTGTGACCTGGGCTAATGAATTGTGGAAATATAATTTCCTCTGCCTATTTTTCCTTTTTAAACAAATTGCAGCCTCATATTTCAACCAAATGACCTTTCTAAAACTCCACAGTGACTAATTATAAGGGAACGAGGGGCATTTAGTATTAACAGAAATGAGATTAAGTTTTGCTGTAACCTTGGGAGGCAACACAGCCAATGATGTTTATAATCTGGGGTGATTAGAAGGGGGTCTCCTCCAAAGCCAGCTGCAGATTGCTCCCGGCGCCGTGCTGCTGAGCTCAGTCTATTCAATGCCACAAAGTCAGCAGCTTAAATTTCCCTGTCTGGTTTTTATGTCACTAATAATTTCAGTTGGTACTGTTAGAAGGGAAGAGGGAAGCAGGGAGAAACAGAAAGGATAGGGGGTAGAGCAACAATATGAGAAAATAGAAATAAGAAAAGGTAAGAGAGAATAAATGAAGTATAGCTATTTGCTCGTAGCCAGAATATTTATGAAGACCCTAAGGTGTATGAAGCATGAGGTTCTGGGTATTCAGAGTGCAGAGTGAAGGAGACAGGTATAGTCCCTGGCTTAGCGGGTGCTTACAGTCAAGCTGGAAAGACAGACCAAAAATAAGAAAACAAGTAAATCAGAGCATACTCACAACTTGTTAAGTGGTCTGAAGAATATGATTAAGGCACAGAGGTAGATAAGACTAAGAAATTCTCCAAAATTAACAGAATGGCTTTGATATTGAAGCTGAAATTTGAGAAAGATACACACTTTCCAGTATCTTAGAAAAGAGGAAAAGGGAACAATGTGAGTGAGGTCTCTGGAATATGAAATGGTTCATGAAATGTTGATGGGACTAATAATTAAAGCAGCAAGAGGAGGGAGGAAAGAGGTAGTGCTGAAGACAGGTATCAGGTCCTGTAGCATCTTGAATGGCAGATCAATATTCCTGATTCTATATGATGCGAGTCCGTTAGGGTTTCGGGTAGTTGGCATATCTGATGTATATTCTATGGGGAATGACTGGTTTGGACAATGACAAAATTGGAAGGGTAGATATCAGTAAGATAATTGTGGCAGTGCAGGCTAGAGATGATGATGGTGGTGGAGGTGCTGAGTGAAGGAGACTTGGAGACATTTAGCATATGTTTCAGAGGGAAGATACATCACATTTACTCATGGATTGGCTGTGGGGTTTGGAGAAATTGGAAATGTCTCCAAGGTTTATGACTTGGGCAACTTGGTTTATGAGTTTCAATACATCAAATAGATTTATTGTAGGTTCTATAGTTTTTAAAAGGGACCAATGTTAGTGCATTAAGGTTTTCCAAAGAAACAGAACCAAGTATCTCCTATTGAGAGAGAGAGATAATCCAAACAATGGATAGATATTCATTATAAGAAATCAGTTCACCTGATTATGGAGGCTGACAAGTCCCAAGATCTGCAGTCAACAAGCTGGAGACGCAGGAGAGCCAATAGTGTGTAGCGTAGTTCCTGTCTGGGTCTGAAGGCCTGAGAACAAGGAGAGTTTCTGTCTGAAAGTCAGCAGGCCAGTGACCCAAGAAGAGTGGCTTCATCTGATTGGATGAAGCCCCCCATCTTAGGGAGGGCAATCTGTTTTATGCAATTTACCAAATTATATACTAATCTTATCCAGAAACACCCTCACAGACACATCCAGAATAGTGTTTGGCCAAATATCTGGGTACCCCATGGCCCAGTCAAGTGGGCACATAAAATTAACCATTGCAGCTAGAAATAGAAATTGGAGAAGTACAAGTAGATAGTACTGAAGCCATGGGGATGGATGAGCTCAGTTAATAAAATAATATACAGAGAGGAGAGGAGAGAACCTCAGACTAGTCCCTAAAGAACTACACATTTTGAAAGTTGGCAAAGGCAGGAGGAGCCAGAAAAAGAGATCAAGACAAAATGTTCAAGGAACCCTGAAGAATGAAAATTAGATAAGCCAAGAAAAGCATCATTAGCTCCCTCTTTCCTACTGAATGACATGTAAACTTCTGAGCCATTTTTTTTTAAATATTATCCATGAAATTTCACCTTTATTTCTCAGTCCTTTCCACACTTTTTCTGTGCTCCTGATAGTGTTTTCCATAATGTGAGTGCACATTCAATCCTGACTCTACTTCTCTTATGGTCCACATTGCGTGCTTATCTTTATTGTATACAGACGTCTTATCTCCCCTGCTGGGAGTTCAGTTTCTTGGGCAATTGTACTGTTGTTCTTCAATTTAGTTCCCCACAGGACTGTCAGAATGTACCTTTTGTACAGTGTGGTGGCTGTGGTCAATGGGCACCACCTTCTAAGAGGTTTCTTGTGCTATAAGTTCAGGTAAACTAAAAATAGCATTTCCCAGATGCCTTGCAGCTGGTTCTGCATGTAAGTTAGATTTTTGTCAAATAGAAGTAATAGATTCAGAATTTGGAAGTGTCAGTGAAGTTTATTTGTCTTCCTGCAAGGAGGGCTGTGATGTTAAAAACAACTGTGGCGGCTGGGCAGGCTTTCCAACTTCCACACACTGGCTCTGTGTATGTGGCTTGATGGTGACAGCAGTCAAGGCTCCCCGACCTCCAGAAGGTGACTCTGTAACCACTGTGGTACGTCCTTCATGTGTCCTAAACTACAAGAAACAAAGAATTCCAGTGTTGTCCACCAGACGACTTCTACCTTTCAACAGTTTTATAAACACCTAATTTCCTATATTAAATCAACTTTGACCCAAATACTCAAGAGTTACTTCTGCTTCATTCATTGAACTTTAACTGAGAGATACGTGATAAGGATTTAATTGTAAGGTGCTTGAAGGAAGAAATGAAATAAGAGGCCAATTAGGACACCACTGAGACATCGGTAGCAATGAATTCTTTGCAGGTCTTTTCTGCCAGGGTCTGGAATGTTCTACAATTCAATGGTTAAAAAATGGAATGCAGAGAATGATGGTGAGTTAAGACTGAGACGCAGGCAAAGAAGCAAAAAAGAACAGAACCAGAACGAGAGTCCCATGTGGAGATCATGTGTCCAGAGGGAGCTAAGTTTCTAGGCAGAATGGCAGAGAGATTGATAATCCCAGGAAAAGGTGACAAAGAAACCTCTTAGAAGGTTTAAAAGCATATTATTGGGTGTATTATTATATATTATATTATTATATGTATTATATTATTATTGGGTATATTTTCAATACTCAAATGAAAAAGCCTGAAGGCTGAAATAGCATGCATATTTTTCTCACATAACAAAAATGTTCAATGAACATAGGACATATCAGGTTTGGTTTAGCGACTACACATAAGTCTCTAGCACTTTCCTTATTTTGCTTAGAGCCTTTGTCTTGATATCTCTCTTCACGGTAGAAAGACAGTGGTAGCAACTTCAAGCATTGATTAGTCAAACTACAAACAACAAAAGCAAGAAGAGAGGTTAAGATTTTCTTTATGCTTCTCTATTTTTATCTCAAGAAGAGAAATTCTTCCCAGAGCCTTCAGCCTACTTGCTCATGCCTGGTGCAAAGAGGCTGAGAAAGCAAATGTCTATTCTTACATATAGTGGAAATTTGATGTTACGTATTGAATTGTGTCCCCTAGAAATTCATATGTTGAAGTCCTGATGCCCAGTACCTCAGAATGTGAACTCATTTAGAAATCCAGTTGTTACAGATGTAATTAGGTAAGATGAGTTCCTATGGAGTAGGGTAGGCATCTACTCAATATGACTGATGTCCTTATCAAAAGAACAACAGGTGAAGAGACAGACATACACACGTGGAAATCCCCATGTGAAGACTGAAGTTAGGTTGTCACAAGCCTCTCCTACCAGAGGCTAGGAGAACAGATCTTTCCTTACCACCTTCGCAGGGAGTATGGCTCTGCCAACACCTTGATTTCAGACCTGTGGCCTCCAGAAGTATGAGACAATACGCTTCTGCAGTTCTAAGCTACCCAATTTATTGCACTTTGGGAAGGCAGCCTGGGAAACTAAGATATTCGGTATTTTCAGAACTTTCTGGTTTTACTTACATGTGGTTAACACCATTTCCTCTACCTAACTATAGGTAGATAGTACAGATAATAGATCTATGTTTTATAGTACTTTTAAAGAATTCTGAAATATAAGGTGGAATCATAATAAACCTGGAAATATATTTAGCAATTTTCCTATTCAGTCTTTTAAAAAATTTTTTTAGTTCCAATGATTTTTATTTATAAGGATAATTCTATTTTATGTAGTTACTGTGATACATGTTAGCTGTCTTTAAGAATGAGGCCTAAACAATGCCATATTCCTCATGATCTTTGTACCATTAATGCACATGGAAGCAGAATATTTTACTGCGGTTAAGAAATGAAAAGAACAAGAACATTCAGGCAAGGCTTTTTGTAAAGGCATAAATACTGAAACTACGAGTTCAATTATGAGATAAATCCTGATTTATACTTATGTAATTTTAGCATCACACCCTGTTTTTTTCATTTCTAAAAGAGAAATTAGAAGAGACACAAAATTGGTTAAGTAAAAATTGATTCATTAAGGCCATCATATTATAGTTTCAAAATGTGTAATAAGATCTGACAGCCTTTCTGCCACTTTTGGGAAAATTTTGCCAAATAGTCTCCATACTTAGTACAAGGATAAAACCTTCTTTTACCCAAGACATTTATCATGACAGAATATTTATTGGCTTAAAACTAAATAGCACGTTCTTAAGATTCAACCAAGTAACAAAATGTATGTGAAGGATTCCCTTATAAAAAAAATCCAAGGAAAACACATAGATATTAGAGACTCACCAGTGCATCAGAATGGAAATGTTCTAGAAGGCCAAGGCCAAAAATATTTCCTGTGGCAGAAGAAATTTTAACTAAATCGTGGGTATTATAAAATAAAAACACAGGACCAGATTTAAATGAGCTACAGTGAAGGATCAGTATTGGCATGCCTTGTTTTCTTCTCCTTGAAGTGAGAAGAACATTATTATGAATCAGTATTTTGTAGCTATTGAATTCACACTGTTGTCTTTTTTTCTTTCATCTTAAGCTTAAAGTCTTTGTAAGCATAATAATGAAAGCAAAGTGAAACAAGACCAAACTCTCTTGAAACTAAATTCAACTCTACAGTTTTTTAACCTTCTACAAAGACACTCCGGTGACTGTAATTCCTAATAGGTAGCTGAACAAGCCTGAATGTTTAAGTCACACCTATGGCCCTGGCATTTCCCCATAAGTTAGAAAGAATTGTAGCTCCCAGATGATTCTGTTGCAAGTGACCTATGAAGGTCTTTTCCACCAGTGAAAGAAACAAACTCATTCTTTCCAGCTCAGATGTTGGATTCTGTGATGCAAAGCAGTGATTTCAAATTGAGCTTTTTAAATACCTAATGGCTAGAATAGGACCAGCATATGGATAAGGGGCATTAGCCCCACTTAAAGGAGAGGACTCTGAAAATAGACATTTTAGTCTGCTCAAACCAGGACAGGTTTGAGAAAAACAACAAACAATAACAGTCAAAATGAAACAATTTGTTTAGAAATCAACTTAGTGAACAACAGCCATAATCCATTTGCTTGATTGAATTTAACTTGTTTTACAAAATGCATTTTGCCTGCATACGGGTGAAAAGATGAAACTATAAATAATAAAAGAGGCAGTTCAACCTTTGTAAACAAATTAGCAAAAAATAAAACCTTAAAAATTGAAAGGGACCTCATAAATCTTTTAGTGCCCAAGCGTGGATTCCTTAGAAATTCTTCTGGAAGCACATTCCTTCAGCCGCTGCTTTCAAATTTCCAGGAAGGAGGAACTCACCATCTTGGAAGCATCCCACTGAATTTGAGGGCAATTCATATTGCAAAAAATTGCTTTTCAATATTCCCTCAAAAAGTCCGCTTGTATTTTCTTCCTACTGATCTAAGTTCAAACGCTTTGTGTCCAAATAAATCTAATTCCTCATAAAGACTACTGACCTTCAAATGTGTGAATTGTAGTAATCCTTTTATAAGTGAAATATTCCTTCATCCTCATTTTTATTTTTTTGACCTTTTAACACATTCATGTTTGTCAACTTTCTTCTAAAAGTCTGACATGGCAGTTAGGTTCCAGGCATGGGGTGAGGTCTTCTCGGTCATGGCTACAGGATTTGATCAATGCATCTGAGGTCCACGTTGAGTTCAGTGGTGAACCAATCACCCTGCTGGCTCCCATTAATCTCATAGTCAGTGAAAATGCCTGTAATGTTTTAACCAATGTTACTGTTTAGACTGGCCTCTCCTTTGCTCGTTTGAACCATATGCTTTCTGACCCAAGTACAGGGTACTGCATTTATCTTTATTAAATGTCATCTTCTAAGTCTCAACCCCCTGTGTTCAGCCTGTCAGAATGCTTTTCAATCCTGATTCTGTCATCCCGTGTATTAGCCATCTCCCTGATCTTGTTGTCAGCCACAGATTTGATAACATGCCTTCTTTGTCCTCATCCAAGTCAATGATGAAAATGCTAACAGGACCAATCCAAGGAATGAACTCTGCCGCTGGCAGTCCTCCAAGTTGTGAATACTGCACATACGTATTTGAAATGCATTCAAGTAGTTCAAAATCTACTCAACCATATTAACATTCCATACATCACTTCATCTCATACGTAAAGATATTTTGAATCTGGTCCCTGCCTTTTTCCTTAACCTTATCCGGTCCTTTATTTCTAGCACTTGTTGTATTCCAGCAAGACTAGCAATCTTTCTGTCCCTTACCAATACTGGGCACTTTCCCCATCTCAGAACTTTTGCAATTTTTGTTCCCTTTACCTGAATTACTCTTCTCCCAGAGAGTGTGACTGGCTCCTCATTTGGTTCTAATTTCCAACTTTACCTGTCACTGTCTCTCAACCTGTTTCTCAACTACTGACATTTAGGGCAGGATAAATCTTGGTTATGGGAACTCTTGGCAGTGTTTTATGATTCTTAGTATACAAGTCTTGTACTTCTTTTATTAAATATAATCCTAAATGTTATTTTGATGCTATTTTCAGTGGAATCATTTTCTCTTAAACTAATCTTAAACATAATTCTTTTATTTATTTACTTTTAACTTTTTTTAATTTCAGAATATTACAGGGGTACAAATATTTAGGTTACATATGTTGCCTTTGCCCCACCAAAGTCAGAGCTACAAGCATGTCGATGCCCCAGACGGTGCACAATATCTTCTTTTAAACCTAAATCTTTCTTTATTTCTCCATATTTATGAAACTTAGTTTTTCAGGATACAAAATTTTTGGTTGAAATTGTTCTGTTTCAGAAGACTAAAAATGGAGTCCCAATTCCTTCTGGCTTGTAAGGTCTCTTCTGAGAAGTCTGCTGTTAGCCTGGTATGCATTCCTTCATAGGTTAATTGTTGCTTTCATCTTGCAACTTATAAAATTTTCTCCTTCATTTTGACTTTGGCCAGGTTGATGATTATGTATCTTGGAGATACCTCATTTGCTGTAAATATTTCTGGTGTTTGATGGCCATCTTATATCTGGATATCTGAATCTCTGGCGATACCGGGGAAGTTTTTCTCAATTCCCTAAACCTATTTTTTTTTAGACCATATTATTTTTTATTGATAAAACATTCTCCATAGGTGCTCAGATGAGGTCAGAGAAAATTCTGCTAAATGGGGGATATTCTTAACTTTAATTCTTTATAAGGAAATATGCAAATATTTCAGCCAAATATCATCAAAGTTTCTGCTTCTGGTTTCCATCCAAATTACTTTCTTTCTTTCTTCTTTTTTTTTAAAGTAGTTTCCTTTATTTTATTTTTTTTAATTTCAGCTTATTATGGGGGTACAAAAAATTTTTGTTAATGAGCATTATCCCGATATCAATTGTTAATTGAGTAAAATCAGGTGCTAGTCCTTTTCAAAAACCTATTCCATTTATTGAATAAGGAATCTTTTCCCCAGAGTATATTTTTGTCTGCTTTGTCAAAGATTAGATGGTCATATGAGGATGGTTTTATATTTGGATTTTCTGTTCTGTTCCACTGGTCTGTGTCCCTGCACTTGTGCCAATACCAAGCAGTTCTAATAACTACAGCCTTGTAGTATAGTTTGAAGTCTGGCAAATTAATACCTCCCATTTTGTTTTTATTGCTTAAAATTGTTTTTGCTAAACGGGGTCTTCTCTGGTTCCACACAAAGCATAAGATTATTTTTTCTATATCTGTGAAAAATGATGTTGGTAATTTAATAGGAA
>CM052442.1:13063459-13079080 GCA_028533085.1 Varecia variegata
AAAAAAAAATCTTAGATTTATTCTTTAAAGGAAAGGGAATGGGTGTGTTGAAATCTTAAACAAATACTATTTTCCTACGGTATGGGGGTGCTATGACAAATAGCTTGGACTTCTTTTAGCTAGGTAGCTCTGCTATTGTCAAATAGAATAGGACAGTGAATGATGGTGACTTCTGAGTGTAGATGCATACCACTATTTTTTATCATTATTAACAGGTAGCATTGCTTGGTGATCCTTTCAAAAATCAAGATTTGCCTCACAGAAGAAAAGATTTGATTCCTTTACAAAGCTTAGCAACTTTGTACATACATAAACTTTCCTCATTAGTGTCTATAATTATTTGAGGCCATCAACCTCCATCAGATTTCCCTGTGTTTTTAAGAGTCCATGGTACCTCTTTAGTCTCTGGAGTGTTCAGGATCCATTAGTTGCAAGTTAAACGTTTTCACTGAGTATTTCTTCTCCAACTGTATTCAATAACTACAAAGTTCAATAATGTGGTTTTTCTTAGCCATTGAGGGACAAATGCATTTTTCTTTTCAAATGGGGATTTCTTTGTTACCATTTGCTGTTTGACAAGTTAAAACAAATCTATAGTTGTTTTCTTCTTTTTCTCATTCATAGTCCATTTTCATAGAGTGAAGCATATAGAATTATGAATAATGTTATAATCCCTTCTGAAACCAAAAGAGAAACATGGTTTCTATTAGAGTTTATTGCACTTTTATTCATTTTTTTTAAGGAAAAGTTAAACAAACTAACCTCTGGAGGCTCTAATCTTTCTATTTTTTATATAATCGTATGCAACCTGAGTTGGAAGATGGGCTTTCCCTGATATCATCCTTCTTTTTGATTTGGTCACTGTTCTGTTTCTCTGAGAATATGCGCATAATGATTGTTCTAGTGTTGCACGATGCTCATTTTGTTTGTGTGAGTGTGGATATGTGTGTTATTCTCCAGAGATAACACTAAAAGGTCACAGTGTCTGTTCTAAACTCTAAATATATTCAGTTAACATGTTGGTATGCAGTGGTTAATTACAATCACATGCAACCTTTTATTGGAATGAACCTTATTGTTAAGGTCTTGTACTTTCACATAATGTTAATCAAAGTGATCAAGACTTTTTCTAATAAAAACACATAAGTATATTAATGTATTCATTTATTTATTGACTTATTTATTTCTCTGTTTATACATTTATTTTAAAATGCATATGCTTTTCACCTTTCCATCTATAATTAATACTACTAGGAATCAGGAGACCTGTTTGTAGACTAGGCTCTGCCACTGATTTGTAATAAGATTTTGGAAAACACAAAACAAAACAACAACAAAAACATTTGCTATTTCTTTCCTTCAGCTAGACAGTGGATTAGTGACTAGTCCGCACAGCCCTTAGATTCATCCTGATACTGGAATGCAACATTAAAGCCGTCTGAAGAATGTGCAGGGTAGGATGGCAGGGGGTTATCATGTCTGATTTACAAAAGTCTAGATGGGATATTAAGGCGCTCTAAAAGTATTCATTTATTCTCCAAATAACTACATAAGGTAGATGCTGTATTATTCTTATGTTTCCAATTAGGTACTGGGGCCTGCACAGTTTAAATAACTTGCCTGTAACATATCAGCGAGTAAATGAGAGATTCACAATCCTGTCTGTCTGAATCCCGAGTTGAGTTCCCTTCGCTCCACCATATACTAGCAGTAGAATTTCCGTAGTTTTAAAAGTACTGTGCTATTTAATCTGCCTATGCATCTGATCTCTGGTTTCCTTGCCAGATCTGGAGGTGGTGACATCGCTGATGATCAGTCAAATTTCAGAGTATTATTCTTTGGAGGGATCTAATTTTGCTGCATTGGGGTCACTGCAGAGTCCTTGCATCTTTATGCCATGTGTGAGGCTGGATTGAAAATATGGAGGGTGTCTAATGAAGTCCTTTCCTTCAAATGTACACAGAACTTTAGAAATAAAACACATGGAACAGAAGGGCATTAATTATTACATGCTCAGCGAGACTGACTTGCTGAATCTATCCTTATGCTCAACATCTTTGTGATATAACATAACATCCTCCTTGTCTGAACCATCCAGTAGCCCACTAGTCTGGAAGCACAGTTAAGGGCAGGGATTCTGTCCCTCTGGGTCACCATTGTACCCCCAAAGCCCAGGGCAGCAGCTAGAATGATCCCTATCATTGACCAAATGGAATCAGTAATCCATCTTTTCAGTCTGAATTCTTTTTCTCCCTCCTTCACAATAGCATGTTCCCCATAGTACAAATACCAACCTGACTACTAAAAGCTATTTATTACTTTTGCTGACTAATTTCCTCATTAGGTTGGAAATTATCTGAGAAGAGAGATAGTGTCTTATTCGTGTTTTTATCTGAAGTATCCAGCAGTGCCTGTAATAAATATTTTTTCTCCATAAATATTTGTAGAATTAATTTAAAAATGAATAAATTATTTCAATTCAGCACAGAGTTTCCAGCACCTTTAATTTTCCGCTCACTTTGATAGGCACTAGAGAAGGCCTTACCTTTCAAGGAGTTTGTAGTGTAATAGACAGCCTCATGGGCTGATTATTCTAGTATTGTCTCTTGGCTTCATATCCACTTTTCTAGTTATGCTTTGTGATGTTGGCAATAGGACTTTACAAAAAAAATAAAATAAAATAAAATTTCTTTTTGCCACCTGGCTTCCTGGTTTGCTCTGCCCAATAAGAGAGAGTGAAAGGCAGGAAGAAGAGAAAATAAAAACAAAACTTCCCTCTTTTCGCTTGCTTGTTGCTCCTAGCAGTATCATCCCAGAAAAGTATATCACAATGGACCCCAAAGTGGCTCCAACATCCAATTTCTCCCAGCACACACACAAAGGGCAACGTATTGTGTTTCCTAAGAGGTGACACCTGCAAAGGTGGTTCCTTTTCCTTAGAGGCCTGTGCTGGGCTTTGCAGGGCTCCTCCTCTGAGCTTCTGTGTTGAGAAGCTCAATTATGATTACGATCAAATCAGTAGCTTTATAGATGTTTACAGAAAGTAGACTCAACCACTGTTGATTCCAGTAAAGAGAAGAGAAGCCAAGTGTGGCTTCATTCATTTATATTTTATTTTATTTAGGAAGGCTTTATTTCATCTACATGTCTTGAGTCAAGAACTGGGGATATAAAGAAGATTTGATAATACCTTTCAAGGAACTTTCAGCCTGGTAGAAGATTCAGACATGAAAATGGTATATTAGAAGGTATTCTGTGGCATACTAAGGACAATTTACAGCATAACGTGATGGCATATTTTATTAGGAAAATTCCTATAATCCCTCAATTTCTAAAAATCTGTTTTGTAATGCTCCTAATTTTTTTTCAGAATGTCAGACATGAAAATGATAAAGCTAATATTGTCCTTGTTTATGTCTTCTTTCTTAAAGATTAAAAAGTCCTTGCTGAATATTTTGTCCCAGTCTAAGACTTAATGATTCAACATGTAATACTTCTGGAGCCAGCTTTTTGGACAAGGTAAACATTCATAATTAAACATTAGAAGGAATTTTTTACTGAATTTCTTTTACGCTCCCTAGCATTTTTCCCACCAAACTGAAAAACAGTTTGAAATATAACTAATTCTTTGCTTTCTGACACTAGGAAGATAATTTCCCACTGTTTTGCTAAAGAACTTTGTTGTCTCCTATGACCTTGAAGTCAAGAGGCATAATTTCTCATTTTGCAGCACACCCTGGGGACTTGACCAAAACCCAAAGTCCTTTCAGAGGTCAATGGAATCACCATGCTTGAGTGAGCAATGTCTGGCCTGAAGAAGGATGAGAAATGGGTACAAAATAGGGACAATTTTTAATGTCCTAATTTATTAGACAGGTTATTAATAAAGAAAATAACTTCTCAGGAATTGATAATTCAAGTATCAGATTCTGATGGTTCAATATATTTGGCTACTCTTTGCTTAATTTGCATGGGAATAATAAGTTATTTTTAGTGAAACCTGGCCAAAATTTCCTCTAATGAACTTTTCATATCTTAAGTAGAAACTTCCATATACAAAATTTCAAATGTAAAAATAGGCATCTTCACTGAGGAATAGAATATCTACCTATTGCTCTTCTTAAGGTCAATGTATTTAATCAACAAACGAGCTGTTTTTCAGGGCCTTCTATGTGCCAGGTTAAATATTAGAGAAATAAAGATAAATAATACATGACTCATGGCTTGGAAGAATCTAAAGCCAGCCAGGGCCATGGACATAGATATATGAAAAGTCATTATAATTGACATGTTGAAAGTGCTAAAGTTACCTAACACAATCTGATAGACTTCAGTATGCTTATATATTTATTATTTGTTCTTACAAAATGTGTATAAAAATGCATACTATATGCAAGGTGCTATTTAGATATAGAGCCACATGGATTCATTTACGTATGGAACTCACAGAATGGTAGGGGAAGCCAGAAGCTCAAAATCTAATTACACAATTATATATTTATTTTTAAATAAACTTTTAGAATAGTTTGAGATTTATCAAAGTTGCAAACATAGTACAAACAGTCCTTATGTACCCAGCCAGCTTTCCCCATGATACCGTCTTACCTTAGTCTATTTGTTACAATAGATGAACCAATATTGATACATTCTTATTAACTCAAGTCCACACTTTGTTACAATTTTTTACTTTTAACTCAATTGTCATTTAAAAAGTAATAAAGTGCAGGGTGTTTTGAGAAAGTAGAGAAAATCTTAACTTCATATTAGAAAATCAAGGAGAAAATCATTGTGCATTTGAAAGTCATGCTACACTCTGAGAAATGGGTAGGAATTGGTTAGAAAAAGGTGAGGGGGTTAAGATCATTCCATGTCCAAGGAATAGCATATACAAGGGTCTTGAGATAAGAAACAGAATATGTCTTTCATGAAATAGAAGGAAAACTGGTGCAATCTGAAGAAAGATATGAGGGGGTGGATAGCATGGGATGATGTTAAGGTGGCTGGGGCTAGATCACAGAGGGCCTAGAACATCATGTTAAGGATTTTGGTGTTTATTCTAAAAATGCTGGAAAAAACTGTTGAGGGGTTTAAAGTATCAAGCTGACAAAATTGCATTGCCATTTTTAAAAGAATACTCTTAGAGCTGCAGTTAACAATTGGGTAGATATGAATGTTGGTGTCCACTTCATATGTGTAAAGTTGGTTCCCATAAACTGTAGGATTGATAGTCATGGTTCTAATTCCCTTAAAGGTGGTGTAGTTTCTAAGGTAGGTGTGGTATCAGCAGAAACCATACTTAGGGTGTCTTCAATGCTTCCAAAGTACTCCCCAAATATCTAACATTCATAAAACAGTCAGTTGTTCAACAATAGTGATTGCAAGCACATCACAATAATAAGTTATAGAGCCACATGAAAAATATAGACTTTAGGATGTTGTCTAGCTACATGTGGTTGAAGTGGTTAAATGCTAATCTCTCTGAGTTATTCCAAAGATTGCTATTTTAGATCTTTTAATGGTGCTAGAAGGCAAATGTCACAGAGATGCCCAATAGAGAACTTGTTTTTAGTTCTAAGGCAAGAGGTGATTGTTCATGCTCTGAAGAGATTAAGATACATTTCTCAGTCTACCATTGTTAAGACAGTGATCGTGACAATGAGACATCAATGAGAAAAAAATCATAAATACACAGTAATTCTCTTAATAATAAAGAGAAGTCCTATCTTTAAAGCAGAGTTTTACAGAGCTATTGAGGGAAGGCGTATTATTCCTTAGAAAGCAATTTTAAAATGCTTGCAATGTAGAGACAGTGAATAGAATAAGTGTCAACAAAACTAAGATATTTTAATAATCAGTATGAATACTGAAGCAAGAACCAGTCAGTATGTACAAGATGCTATGGGAATTACGGAAGACGATATGAAGGGCCTAGAAAAAGAAGAGCCCAGTCTGAAAATAGATCAAAATATTTGTATAAGTTATTAGGAGCAAGTGGAATTGAATATCTGAATCCCATTGCATAGAATATAGCTGTGTTTTATGTTAAAGAGTAGAACATTGATAATGTACTCATTTTGAAATGTGGGTTCAGTTATTCTCAGTCCATACTCCAAGTCTTATTGAAATCCCACCCAGGAAGCACCCAGGAGATAGATAGGACACACACACACACACACACACACACACACACACACACACATACACTCTTACATGTCTCTCCGCCCTTTATGTTCCCAGCTTTCTGGTGCAAAGGGTAGGGATTTGAATATACTTAATCAAAGACAAAATAATTCATATTGAATTTTTAATATAATAATATACACAAGAAACAGAAAATTTGAAAAATATAAAACCATATAATAAAAGTTAAAATTACATATAATCTTCCTATCTAGAGATGATCATTGTGTTTTGGATTAATAAATAAACGAACAGATAGCTAGGGATTGAAGTGGTAAAATTATCGTATACTCTGTCTTGTCTGTCTTTTCTCTCTCTCTCTTTTTTCTTTCTCTCTCATTCTCTCTCTCATGCACACACACCACACACATAATAGAAGACATACAGGAAGAGCATAATATATAACACAATTGGATTCAGGCTACAAGCTTCTCATTCAAATGTTTACTTTTTTAAAAGAAGCATTTTTAGGTAGAGGACAATTTAACCCATGGCCCACCTACCTCACCTAGTTCCTAATGAAGTGTCTCTGAAGTAGTGCACTTTAGGAGGGTTTTATATACACAATGAACAGGGTTATTGGTGATTTCATCTTTAATCCATATCCACTCATATATGAAAGCATACTTTTGAAAACATACTAGATAAATGTTAGAAAAAAATGCATCAGTACTCACTGTAGACTCAATGGCAAACTAAAGAATATTCTTGCAGTAAGTAATAATTAAAAAGTAAGAAGAACAGCAATTAAAAATGACCAACTCAAGACAACACTGATGCTTCTGAAATAGCATTTGTGCCCAAGCCCAGAGGGAGGATTTAGAGCACTTCCCATATACATGGCAGCCAAACTTTTCAGCAAAATGTCAATTATCCTAAATAAACTCTTTTAGTTGTGAATTTCAAATCTTAGTAATAGTTAATAACTCAATTGGTTGTCAAGAAAAAGCTCTTAGTTGTTTATAAAAACAACTTAAAATCTATGGAATTGAGTGTCATGGACCAGTAAGTCTCAAGAGCATAAAGGACTACTATTTTTGGATCAATCCATTGGGAGGTATTTCATGACCAACAAGAGAACAAAGACTATACACTAGGAATAATTGCTCTATCTGAACTCATGGTTCACAACAATCTCCCCATTTTTCATGCTATCAATTCATTCAGGCAAAAATGAGTTGAATACTAATTATATGTACTGTATATTTAACTGCATTCTCAGATGAACATGGTGACATTATCAGCACTAGGAGTGAAATGGAAGAGAAAAAGACCTTTCCATAGAGGTTTGTATAGATGTGTACATAGTCTATTCTTTTTACAGAGTTAATGTAAGTCCTGAGTTCTATGTTCAACTCTATTGATTAACAACAAAATGTCACATCATCTATAGATTGGAAATTAAAGAGTTGCTACATATCCTTTCCTTGTTTTGCTTTCCTAAATTTGCATCAATACTTTTCTATTGAAATGCCACATTTAATGTAATTACTTGTGTATTAGCCTACTAGTAAGATTGAGACATTTTCTCCAGAAGTGATTAGTTCATTCAGGTCTTAAAAATGTATAGCATTTTAGGTAAAGATAGATCAGTTAGGGTCATTGGACAAAACCATATTTACATTGTTAGTCAATTGGTTGTGCTTTTTTCTGCAGAGAATGACTAAAGTGACTCACAGTCTGAACCCAAAGGTAAGAATCTTACTCTGCTTTAAATTAATGGCTGATGTTGCTTTGGTTTTCATATGTATATATGGACCTGTATGGGTATGTATTGCACACATACACATTTTTAAATTGAATACAGCACACTGATTAAAGCAGGTGCAAAGAAAGAACAATGAGCAAGCTCATCAACAGAATTTACATGTTTCTTTTACAGGCAAATTTTGAATTCCTTTAACAAAGATCCTTTGCCTTTATTATAATTGTACATAGAAGACTCTTGACTGAATGTATGACTCCTTTTAGTGAAGTGAGGTTAATAATTATTATGTTGTGAAGCATTTCTTTTTAATCATCTACATTATAAAAGGCAGAATGCCTTATTCAAACAAACAATTTCAACAACTGAAATGTAAACATGTTCTTCACTGTTGCAGACAGCTGGAGTTTAGTACTTAACTGTGAAATGTGCACATTTTCCCAGAGATATATTTTATATGGACAAAACGTGTGCAAATGTGTATTCATTACATAAATATTGTGCTTATGATACTGTTATACAAGGCACTAATATTCTAAATGGAAAGGTAGGTAAAAACATAGAATCATGTGTAGAACAGATTAGATTTGGAAGGTCCTCAGATCAATCATTTTAGGAGAATAACTAGAATTTGATAGTCACAATATCTAATGCATAGAGTATAACACAACATAATACAACATAACAACATAACACAACATACCACAACACAACATAACATAGTATAACAAAACAAAACATAACATAACATAACACAACATCATGTACTACTATATGATAAGATAGGAAAACAAACTCTGGAGTCACCAAAACTTGGGGTTGAATAGCAGCTCAACCTCTTACTAATAATGTGACATTGATAAAGGTACTAAACTGTCTCTGTGCCTCAGTTTTATAAATTATAAAATGAGAAAAATCTGTCATATACTTTGTAAGTACTAAATAAAATAACATATATGAAGAACTCAACATTGTTCTCAAGGTAGTTGCTCTATTATTTTTACTATACTACAACATACCCCTCCAAAACACCTAGTGGGAGGAATAAATGCTATACAGATTATATGTTAACAGTAGCTAATTAATATAGGTAATATAATCACAAAAAATTATAATATGTGTGATTATTTATCCCATATATAGTCTTGCTGCTTTATGAGCAGTATAGTAGAAAGAACATCAAACCAGGACTAAGAAAACATTTCTTTTTAAGGATGTGTTGGCTTCTTTTAAAAAAACAATGTCATTGAGCTATAATGTATATACAGTAACTCTATGTATATATTTAAGTGTGCAATATAATAAGTTCTGACAGAAGTATATGATCATCACCACAATCAAGATAATGAACATATCCATCACTCCAAAAATCTCTTGGTACCTCCTTGTAATCTTTCCTGACTTAACCTTCCTCTGACTCTACTCCTCATTTCAGTCCCCAGGCAACCACTGATATGCTTTCTATAGTTTTATAAAAATAGAATCACACAGTATGCACTTAATTATGGTCTAGCTTCTTTTCACTGTGCCCTATTACTTTGAGTTTCAACAATGTTGTACTGTGTGTATCAACAGTTCATCCCTTTTTGTTGCTGAGTAGTATTCCATTTTAGGACATTCTACAGTTTGTTTATTTGTTCAGCTGTTGGTGGATTGTTTCAAGTTTGGGGCTGTTGGAAAGCTTCCATGAACATTTATGCAAAAGTCTTTGTATAGATATATGCTTTCATTACACTTGGGTAAATACCTAGTAGTGAAATGGCTGGATCATACGAAAGGTTTATGTTTAACTTTTAAAGAAAATGCCAAACTGTTTTCCCAAGTTGTAGTATTTTATTAATATATTCCCAACATGAGTGCATGAGAGTTCCAGTTCCTCCACATCCTTTTATTAAATAATTCTAGCTATTCTAATAGGTGTGCATAGACATCCTATTGTGGTTTTAATTGCCATTTCCCTAATAACTAACAATGTTGATCATCTCTTCATATGCTTATTTACTATCAATATATATATTTGTTGAATTATCTGTTCAAATCTTTTGCCCATTTTGATTGTTTTTATTTTGATACTGAGTTTTCTTTTCTTTATTGGTGTCCCTTAAAGACCAGAAACTATTAATTTTGATGAAATTAAATTTATCAGTTTGTTCTATTATTGACTGTACTTTTGGTATCACATCTAAGAGATATATGTCTAACTGCAAGTTCACAAAGATGTTCTTCCATTTTTCCCAGAAGTTTTATAGTTTTAGGCTCTGTATTATGATCTATGATATGTTTTGAGTTAATTTTTATATACGATGGGACTTGTGGAATGATCTATTTATCTATCTTGATGTCAATACCACTCTGTCTTTATTATTGTAACTTCATAATAAGTCTTGAAATCAGGTAATATAAGTCCTCCAATTTTGTTCTTTTTAAAGTTGTTCTGGCCATTCTAAGTTCTTTACATTTTCACATGAATTTTACAATCAGTTTGTCAATTCACACAATTAAAAAGCCCAGGGAATTTTTATTAGGATTGTGTTGAATCATAGTATATTTCTCTATCTATTTAGGTTATTCTCAAATTCTCTTAGCAATATTTTACAATTTTCAATGTACATGTATTTAAAATATTTTGTCAGATTTATCTCAGTTTTTCATAGTTTTATGCTATTTTAAGTGTTTTTTAATTTAAATTTCCAGTTGTTATTAATAGTTGCTAGTATATAAAAATATGACTGATTTCTGTATATTGAAAGTGCATTTTGGTCCTACTCCTCCTGCTGCCAGATATCAGAAGTCCAAACAAACCTCACTGGAGCCAGTGTTCATAGGTGGTTATAAGGTTTATTTCTTGCTTAAAGCAAAGGGAGTCACACAGTGCTCACAGGTGGTTCTAAGGTTTATTGCTTACTTAAACAAAGCAAATTTCAGCACTACCCTGAGGTAAAGCAAAGAAAAACAGAGAGTTTATGAGCAGAAAAAGCCACATGTAAGAGGACTCTATCATGTCTAAGTGGAGAGAAAGAGAAAGAGAGACAGAGGGAGAGTGCAAGCTGTGGGCCTGACCCTGGATATATAGGATAGATACATAGACAGATATAATGCATATACATAGACAGCCTGCCAGCAGGACTTTTGACTAATATCAAGGCCAGGGTTATTTCCTGCCATGAGGTGGGGGCAAAGATGACAGAGGCATATTGCCTTTCACATGTGAGGACACAGCATTACTAGTCTCTGGAAGATACAACAAGGCACTATCCTAGAAGCAAAGAGCTCTCACCAGCCAGCACCTTGATCTTGGACTTCCCAGTCTCCAGAATCCATATATATAACATATAATTATATGTATTATAATATATTATATGTATTTTATATTACATATTAACATGTACATAATATGCTAATATTTTACTTAAACTGTTTGCATCTATGTTTATGAATGTTATTGGTCCATAGTTTTGTTCTCTTGTAATGTTGCTATCTGGTTTCAATATAAGAGAGAATTGCCTCACAGAAAGAAATTGCAAGTTTTTACCACTAAAACTATCTAGAACTTCTTTGTGGGAAGATTTTTAAGTATTATTGCAAGTTTTTAAATACATAGTGGGCTTTTAGGTTATCTAGTTCTGGTTTAGTAAGCTTTAGTAATTTTTGTAATTCAAGGAATTTTCTCATTTAATCTAGCTTGTCAAATTAATTGGCATAACTTTGTTCATAGGGTTCATATAGTATCCCTTTAATATCCATAGAGTCTATAATAATGTCACCTCTCTCATTCCTGATTTCAATAATTTATCTTCTCTCTGTTTTCCTGATAATTTTGGCTACAGGTTTATCAATTTTATTGATCATCTCAAAGATTCGGCTTTTCATTCTGTTGCTTTTCTCTATTATTTTGTTCCCATTTCATTGATTTCTGTTCTAATCTTTATTTCTTTCTTCTACTTTCTTTTTTTTTTCTTTTCTTTTTCTAGTTTCTGTTCGTTCAAGTTGATATTATCGTATTGTGACTTTTCCTCTTTTCTAATGTAGGCAGACAACATTACTTTTCAGTCTTAACTCTAAAATTTTAGTTCTGTGGCTTCTGCAAAATCACTTAACCTCTATGAGTCTTTATTCCCTTACCTGTCAAATGAGAATAATAATTCTTGACTGATCAAACTCACAAATTTGCCTGGTCAATTCTCAAGAAGCAAGTTATGATATTATATGGCAAAAAAGATTGAACACTATTAAGGGTTAAACAAGCATATGGTATTATTTTATTTGATCATTTCTCACAAGTGTAAACTGCCTAAATAACATTTAAAATTTCATAAATTAAATTAAGGACAATATTTTATACCTTGTTTTTCATGGATGTAGTTTTGTAGAAAACCTCTAGATAAAATGCAGTGAGTTTGCTCAGATAGGATGGCTAGGAGAAAAGATAGATATGCTTTTTAAAAAAAAAATGTATATATATTTACCTTTTCAGAAGTCAGCTTTGTATTTTATGAAGAAATCATCCCTCCTCCTTTCCTTTTGAAGTGATTTTAGGAGCAGGTGGCATAGCTTTAGTGAGAGTCTCTCTCCCCTGAAGGCAGGTCTGGTATTGATCAGCACTGAAATGAATGCACTGCTTTTGACAATCCTCCATATTGATTATCTGCCCAGTTCACCAATTAAAGCAGGCAGAGAGTTATATGTTTTACCTTAGGGTTCAGTTTTGGACCAGGAAACTATGCTTTCTTTTAAGTTTTCCTTTGATCCAGAATCCAGATCCCCTCAGGGATTTGCCTTCATTGCTTCTGAATGCATGGAGTTTTTGTTACAAAAGGTTTTCAAATGCCTTTGTTGATTGGCAAATAAGGGGAATGAGAAGAAACTTAATTAAACTCATGGGCAAGTGTAACTAAATCATGAAAAAAACTTGAAACAATTTATTTGAGAAAAGTTAAAAATAAATAAAAATATCCCACATGTCATAGCCATAAGTTAAAGGATAGAAGTATATCCAGTCACTTTTTAATTTACTTAACAAATGTTATTGAGTGACAGTTGCATAGTGGTGAGGCACTAGTCACATTACCAAGGATACAGTAGTGGCCAAGATGAGCATGATATTTTATGAAACTTGTATCCTCATTCTTTCACATAATAAAGTTACTCCTTTGGCTTGAATTTGGTGCTTTTTTTCTGTCTAGCAACTTGCCTGAGAATCACTGATACACTTGAATAGTTTCTCATTTTGCCTCCAGAAAGAATTATTTGTTCATTTACTCTGCTAAGTATGGGGACATAAAATGAAAAGACAGACTTCTTTCTTTAAAGGAGGTTAAAATCATTTAAGAAGAGAGACGCACCATACTTGGTCCAAAATTAATGATTTACAAACCTGCGCCAACATGAAACAAAAGTATGTGTGTATCCAGCTAGATGTATAGTGGTCTTCTGATCACAGGACTGTCCTAGGGCAAAGCTGGAGGTCATCTTCATGTGGTAATAAGACAAGTGAGTCTGTGAGGTTTTAAAGCTCAGGCAATGAGACCCCCCCAATAAGTTGTTGGGTTAGCAGAGAAACTGTCAAGCTACTGTGCTAGAGCTGGACCTTTTGTTCAGCTTCACAGTCTTACTTCTGGGTCCTCATGTCAGGTTGCCTAAGGTGGCCCTTCCCTGCCGCAGCCTGTCTTCAGTCATGGAACCGAAAATGTTGTAGCTTCAAGATGAGTTTCATAGTTTTTCTTGACATCATTTCTAGCAAATCTTTACCTGTAATCTCTTTCTATATGAAAAACCTGGAGCTTTTAGCAAGTTCCCAACCCCTCATATAGATTTTCTTTCCTTTTCTCCCTTTTACAGGAAAATAAGATATGCTAGCCCATCAAAAATAGAACTGAATGGGGGAGGAGGGACAAGATGGCCAACTAGAGGCATCGCTTGTCAGACCATCCTGGTGAGCAAATAAGAGTTCTGACAAAGGAGAGACTAGAGGAGATGAAGAGTGTGGGTGGATCATAGACAAAGGTGCCTTGGCCTGATGGGGATCTCATGGAGGAAAATTGGGAAGCAGAGAACGTAGAAGAGAAAGGAAAAAATATATCAGTGAGGATTAGAGCCAGAGAAGCTCTGAGGCCAGTGAAAGGGTAACCAGGGATCCCTCTCACCCCTCCACAGGCATTCAGTGGTCAGCAGACTACTGAGTTTCTTGGAGGCTTTTCCACCCCCTACAAGCCCAGACATGGTGGCAAATGGTATAGTGGGGAGAACTTGCATGATCCTGGAGCTTGGACACTTTGTGAGGGGCTCCCCACCAGGGAGAGTGTCATGAGAGGCCAGAGAGCCAGCTTTCTTCCATTCAGATGCTTCCTTCCCCATCCCTCTTCCACCCACAGCAACAGGGAAAGCTGTTCAGGCCAAGAATTCGGTGAGCAGTTGCCCCCATCCCCCAGTGGGTGCGAGCTACATGCTTAGGCTTTCACAGAAAGTGGTGCCCACATCTTTCCCTTTCAGGGCCTGCAGAGAATTTGGGGTGCCCGATTTGGGAACTCCCTGCTCAAGGGTGTTTTGTGGAGTCGCACGCCAGCAGTTCAGACCTCGTGCCCCCTGGACTTGAGCGGGTTGCTGGGGACATGGTGGGGGGCAAGTTCTGCGAGTTCAACTGTCTGTGAGTTGGACTCTCTGTGAGTTGGACTCAGGGGGTGAGTAAGCCCACATGGACAGATCTGATAGTAGAATACTATGTGGTTTGGTGATGCAACTGGCCAGTTTTTCCCGCCCCCCTGCAGGAAAGCTGCCCTGTTTGGTTGGGACAGATACTGTGGCGAGGAAGAGACCAGAGCACAGCCCTGATGCCATAGCAATGAGGTGTTGTTCATTTAGGCACAGGGGCTGACCACAAGCAGTGGCCTCTCCCCCACCCATTCTAGCCCAGGAAAGCAGTTTGTGCTGAGAAGTAGGCAAGCAGCTCCCTCTCTCCAGTAGGCATGCACTCCAGGCTGAGGTACCCAAGGAGAGTGGGGCCCATGCCTCTTCCTCTGTGGACTTGTAGTGGACCTCAGGTGCCCAATTTGGGAGTTCCCTGCCCATTGGCTTTTCATGGAGACAAACGCTAGCAGGACAGACATGTAGGCCCGGGGAGATGTGAGAGCTGGACAGTCAGATTGGGAATCTCACACAGTCCCATATCCACAAGCACACTTTCCTGGCTGGTTAGGGCCCATGCAGCCACTCCTGAGTGACTTTCCCCAGAAGCTGGGAGCAGACCTTTGAATCCTGCTTAAATAGCTACCTCACCAGCCTTTGTGGAGCCTGGGGGCAGACTCACCCAACCCAGCCCTGCCCTGCCTCACTCCTCCACCCACCTCCACTGAGGCAGAGAATAAGGACTCACCTGGAAGTTCCAGGGCCCTATGCACCACATGGGCCATTCGAATGCTCCTCCTCAGGGACTGGAGTTACTCACAAAAACCACATGCACTGTGTTCATTCTGGCAAATGCCACCTACTGACAGGGAGGTCAATTTGCATAGACCTTTTCAATATTTACTGACTCAAATGTATAGGGTGAGGTTGTTTCTCACCCACAAGCACCAACTACTGTCTCAGTGATTAAACTGGGTGTGCCATTACAATTCACACTGCAGAGGAGACCACAGGTCTGGGGAAAGAGAAAGGACTTCAAAGGCCTCCATCCTCTCTCATCAAAGAAAGACACAGAATCTGTCCACACACAGCTCACCACTGCTACAGCATACAAA
>CM052442.1:13079580-13112705 GCA_028533085.1 Varecia variegata
TCCCCAAAGGGCATATTGGCAATGGCTGGAAAAGTTGTTTTTGATTGTGCCAATTAAGGTTCGTATCTAGTGGGTAGAGGTCAGAGATATTGTGAAATAACTTACAATGAACAGGACATTTTCATTCCCCCCACAACAAAGAATCATCAAGCCCAAAATGTTAACAGTGCCAAAGTTGAGAAACCACAATCCAAGTGAATTCAAGGATATTCTCAAATCTTTTGAGATTTTTATTATTTAAATTAATTGAACATTAATGATATACTGGCAAACAAAAATGAATGCAATTTCTGTGATCCTTAAAAGGAGTGAGGAAGAGGCCAGAGGGTACTAGTTGGTCCCAAGGGGGTCTCTTCACAGCAACAAGAGAGGTGCAAGATGCCTAGTGTGAATGGTTGACCTGAGACCAGATCACCATCTAGTATTTGCTGGGAAGTTGTATCCCTTCTGTGCCTCTGTGGAAGCATGCTGAGGCTGTGGAGGCTGTGACTGTTTCCTTTTAGACGGGCACACCGTGCTTCATGTCCAATGTGCTCAGCCCTATAGCATTGGGGTCAGGGGAGGGAGAAGGGTGGGTATGAGACCTGTCACCACTCTCACCAATGATACACATCTTCCTTGCTCTCAGATCCTCACACTCACTTCTGGGTTTTATTCTCCCCAGATTTCAGATTTGGATTTTGACCTAATGGTATCTGATGAGTGTGTGAGATTAAGGTACAAAGGACATTCACAATGGCCACTTGGACATTTAACTGTTTCACTCTTCTCTGATTCTAACTCTTAATCCCAGCCCCTGGGGCATTTTTCAAATGCGGTGACAATGTTAAACTTTACCTGTGCCCTTGGGAGGCAGTGAAAGTTAAGAAATCTCTTTCTCCCTTTGTTTTCCAGAAAAGGTTAATAGCAAAGGACCATACTACCCACACATATTCCCGGATGAGACCCACCTCCAACTTTGCCCATGACTCCCTTGTTTACCCACCTGCATAAAATCCCAAACCTCTCTCTTTTTCTTTAAAATGTTACTCATTAATGAACTTTCTTCATATTGCAACAGAAGAAATAGAATCATCTCCTTAACTGTCTGGTGCATTTCATCCTTCTCACTGGGTATAGGGGAAGATTGACTATTATTCATCACGTGTTCTTTAATGTTTAGTATTTATGACATAATTGTTATGTCTTCATCATCCCAAGTTCTGAGTTTTGATGCTAAGGGGAAAAAACCTTCAAAATCCTTTCTTTTATACAAAAAAATATGTGCCAAGCATTTAAATGTCTATTTAAAACTCAAAAGTAAAGCCTTGAGTCTCCTTTCTTGTATGTCTGTTGTTAGTACCCTAACTGGAGGGAAGAGAGTATAGAATGCCATCCCAGTTGCATGAAAGAACGAGTAATGAATAAAAATAAGCAGAGGATAATATTTTTAAAATATGTCCTATCATAATGATGTAATACACCTGAAGCACTTAGAGTAGTTTCTGGTATGTAAAAGGTGCCCAATAAATTGAACTTTTATTATATCATGACCATTATCATCATCTTTGCAAAATCTTTCAGTCATTGGGGACGTTTAGAGAATTTTGTTTCAGGAATAGTCTCTTTCAATGTTTTTTCTTTTCTTTATTTTTTTAAACTTACTTATCCTAAGAGTTTGGATCAGAAACTGGTAAAATCACCTAAAAGGATTTGGCACCTCTTGAAATAAAGGAGAGATATTTTTTAAAGTCCAAATATAATCTTCCCAGTGCTTTTGGTTTATCCTCAAGAAGAAAATCACAATGTAGGAAGGAAAAGGAAAGATTACTGCTCAGGGAGATATAATACCAAGCTTGGAAAGGAATTTTTAAAGCTAAAATTTGCACGTTCCAGAGCTTTAAAAAAATCATAAATAAAGGTTTTTGTGCAGTCTCTGGTTTAGAAAATAAGATCTGGAGGAAATTACTATTGGAGTAGGCACTAGGATCTGAGCTTTGTGTGACACAATCTGAGAAATTAAAAATTAATTTAGGCAGTGGGTAAAACTGTCAGGCCAAAACATCATTGGCAGCATTATAGAGGAAATATGCTGTAGCCTAATCTAGAACTTACAGTGTTTTAAGAAACTATATAGAATATACTTTTCATTGTAAATAATTTTAAAATTTAGTCTACTATTTTTTACCTATTTAAAAATTATTATTTATATGATGGAAAGTATAGGTATGGATTGACAGTAGTACTGTATGAACATATATACATAAACATTCTAGTACTATTCCTCATATCCAATACAATATTTCTCTTCTGAGAAAGTATTTTCTGAAGAAATGAGTAGCAACCTACCCTTTATGTACCATAAAATAATTTCTGTCAAATAAAAGGAAATCACATCACTAAATAGTAATATTTTAAATATCATAAGGTAGCATACTCTATTACATAAAAATAAAATCTTGAAGTGGCATTTTACAGGTTTTAAAGTCATTCAATTACACAGGATTGCAACGGAATTAAAATGAAGGGTTAGAAGGAAAAATAACACGATACATTAGAATAGACTTAATTGTTATTCTTTTCTGGAATTTTTTGTTAATCTAAAAGATTTAGTTCTTTGTGAGGGTAAATAATATAATGTATGCTTCAAGGAACAACTGTGAATTGTCTAGAGCAAAATTTTGGAGTTATGTGACTCGATTCTCTGGGAGCTATTTTATAACTCTGTAATTTGTGGATAACTGAGAGCAAAACAAAATAAGTATTGTCTATAGACATGCAAATGTATTTTGTCCAGTAGAGGTTCAGCTTACTTGACTTTTCCTTCTCCCATGGAAAAGTATTTGTAAATTCATCTATTTGTAAATTCATTTCAACAGTCTTTTCTACATGACAATTTATACTCCTTTGACTCCTTTTCTGAACCACTTACAATGTCTGCCCAGTTTCCTTAAAGAATTAAATAAAAATCTTTAACCTGTGTTCATTTTATATCTAAATGAGAGTCATGATTTTACTTGCTTTTGACAATTGTCCTTGAACATTCAATCTTGCATGCATTTATTACATACCTACCCTATGTGTGCAAGTAAGTGCCATGCTAGAAACTGAAGGAATAAAGACCTGAATTACAATTACATGTAAGCAATTGAAAACATAATAGACTAGAGAAATTGGAGTTCTGGTAGTTATATTACAAAAGAGGACTAGATGAACTAGGGGTTTACTAAAGCACTGTAAGAAGACAGAGAAGAGAAGTACTATTGGGGTAAAGCTGATGTATATGAATAAGCATCTTGTATAACGTGGCCTTGGATATGGGTCTTGGAAAGTGAGTGGTATTTCAGCATTTAGTAGTTAGAGAAAGGGGTTACCTTGGTGAAAGAAGCAATGAGTGCAAGGTCCAGACTGTGAGGGGAGCAGAGTATTCTCAGAGAGAACAACTACTCTGTTCTTCCTTCATGAAAAATGTGCTCATCTTTGACACCACTTTTCTGTTGCTTATAATGAACTATCCTGGATTTATCTTTAGATATGGAAGTAATTAATTCAACAAGGGTTTTAACAAATAGTTTTTGTTGCACATTTTTCCCTATAGACTATTGTTTCCGAATCTTGGTACTACTGATATTTTGGGCAGGACAATTCTTTGTTGTGGGATCTGTCCTGTGCATTGTAAAGTTTTTGATAGCATTCCTGGATACCACTATTTGAGCAACCCACTAGATACTAGTATCACGGCACCCTGAGTTATAACAACTAAAAATGTCACCAGACATTGACAAATGTCCCCTTTTGGGGAATGAAGGGTGACATTGTCCCTGGTTGAGATGCACTGCTATAGACTCCTCAAATTCTGTGATTAAACACCAATCTTATTACCCATCCCACTTTACCCCATAACTTTTACATTTTTATTCTCCATTATAGTTAATGAATTCACTGATTCACCAAGTCTCAAAGATTCAAAGCCTCCAAGTCACATAACACCATTTCCTTACTTCTAAATCTTACCCCTTGAGAAGCTCTGCTGATCCTCCATTAGCTCCGTCGCTCTAACCTGCTCCTCTCTTTGCACCTGCCTTAACACTGCTTCAGCTCTATTTATTATCTTTTTCTAGATGCTTTCAGTTGGCTTTGTCCTGATTTTTCTTCCTCTCTTCATTTTTTACTTTAGTTTATTATTTCCCTGCCACCAAATTTATACTCTAAACAATTCAAATTTTATAAAACCATACAAATTTCAAATAAAATAACCCAAACAACATTTTTAAAAGCAATTAAAAATAGTGTATTGACTGCCAATTCCAGGGGGGAAAAAAACAAACAAAAAAAACCTCACAAAATTCATTTCATGATAAGGCAAGCTAAGTTTCTTGCTTACAGAAAAGCAGTAAGAGAGATCACGACTTTGACAGTCTTAGAAGTCTCTCAAAAAGGTGAGGCCAAGGGCAGCATATGCATAAGTGTTAGTGGGGAGGGGGTTGGTTTAAGGTGGATCATCAACGTGGGGATCTGATTGAGATCAAGCAAAGTTCATGATATGACACCTTAGGATTGGTGGATCCAGAAGACAAATATTTTGAAGTGATTTGCACAAGTGTAAACACTTGTTGGATGAGTCTAGTGCTCTGAGAAGGTACTATTTACCCTGATAGATGCAAGTTTTTCAGATAAATGGATTTTTAGGACATTTCTGAAGCAAACAATAAAGTTTCTTGCAACTCACTCTCTCTGGGCCAGAATTTCCTAAAATAGTAAAATCATGTTTGTGTAGTGGGCCATGAACTGGGTGGTTACAGATGATGTGAATTCTCAAGCCCAAACTTCTAATATGACAAGTGAAATTTGTGACCAGAGAGACACAATCTAGCCCTTTCCAAATTTTGATCACCATGTGCAGATACTACCTGGGTTGCTCCCTCCTGTTCCAGCCAGGAGAAAACTATTGTTCCATAACCACATACTTTCTGACCTCCCCATCAGAGAGAGACAGAGAGAGAGAGAGAGAGAGAGGGATAATTACATTTCAAAACTTTCTCAGAAGTATATTCTACATAACATCACTCGTCTTCAAAGCAACTCATTCCTTAGAGCAGAAGTCTCCAACCTTTTTGGCACCAGGGGCCAGTTTCATGGAAGACAATTTTCCCACTGACTGGGGGGCAGGGGGATGGTTTCAGGATGCTTCAAGTACATTACATTTATTGTGCACTTTATTTCTATTATTATGTTGTAATATATAATGAAATAATTATATGGCTCACCATAATACAGAATCAGTGGGAGCCCTGAGCTTATTTTCCTGCGACTAGATGGTCCCATCCAGGGTTAATGGGAGACAGTGACACCATGAGGGTGTTGCTTATGTCCAGTCTACTGCATAAACTCATTTTGGTTGCTGTCATTGCAGAAAACTCTGCTTCACAAAGATATTGGAAATGGAAACAGGCTTTTCAGTACTTTTGTGGCAATCTCAGGATATTCCACCTTGACTTTAATTTAGAATATATGAAGATTTGAAGTTGTCGCAAACATACTTTTAAGGCCACCATCATTTGTGATCTCAAGCAGATCTCAAGCAGAAGATCCTCTTCTAGTATGGACAAAGACAATTCACCTGGCTTATTCACAAATGGGTCGCAAATCTATTACTTCCAAGTTTGGGGGTCTTTTGTGGTTGGGAAGTAATGCTCACACTCTTTTGAAAGTTGAGATAGGTGATCATACACCAGCTGAGGAAGAAAAGATGCTGGCTTGCTCTCTTTCAAAATCTCTGCTAATGTTTGAAACATGTCAAAAATCCCAATGTTCACTCATCAACTTCATAATTCCAGTTTGGCTCTGAATGTAGCCACTTTGTCTGTTGACTCAAACATAGTTGTCCTTCTCCCCTGAAGTGACAACTTGAGTTTGTTGACCAGGTTAAATATATCACACATTTGATGAAGTGGTGGCCTTCAATAATTGCTCTGTTCTACATGTTCACATTTTTTTTTTCTTTTGAAAAACTCCAAAAAGTTATCTTTTAATGCAGGGCACTTGGTCTCCATGTGGCAAAGCAGTTTTGAAGGTTTGATGGCTTCTTTGGATAGCTGGTTGCCACATATTCTACAAAGTGGGCTTGGAAAATGTGAATCACCTGTTGTTATAATAAACCTACAATTTAAGTAGGACTCTTGGTATTTTCTTTTAAATGCAGCTTTCATTTTGTTGGCAATCTTAGAGTCTTCTGCTTTTTCATCATTGGGTCTTTTTTCCTTTTCAAAAAGCTCCCCAGTGACGTTTGTTTTTTACTCATTTTTGCTAGTGTTAGCTTGTGGGCTTACCAACACTGTGACTGAGACAAGTGTGCAGTGTGGGAAAGAGGCATGGATGGAAGGGGTAAATAAAATAGTGGGTGGGCCATGCATGGACTAAAATAAGTGTTGGATTCTGAGTTAAAGCCTGCCACCAGATGCAGCTGTACAATTGAAGTAAAATGCTCATTTGCCTCTATAAAGCCTACCACCAGGTTCAGCTTAATTGTCACTTGCCACCCACTGATACGGTTTTGATATGATTCTGTAAGCAAATGATTTATTATGGTCTCTGTGCAGTCAAACCTCTCTGTTAATAATAATCTGTATTTGCAGCCACTCCCCAGTGCTAGCATCACCACCTCAGCTCTACCTCAGATCATCAGGCATTCGTTTCTCATAAGGAGCCCACAACCTAGATCCCTCACATGTGCAGTTTACAGTAGGGTTCGCTCTCCTATGAAAATCTGATGCCACTGCTGATTTTTTTTATTTTTTTTGGTAGAGACAGGGTCTTTCTCATGCTCAGTCTGGTCTTAAAATTCTGAGCTCAAGTGATCCTCCTGCCTCAGCCTCCCAGAGTGCTAGGATTACAGGTGTGAACCACCATGCCTGGCCCAATGCCGCTGATCTGACAGGAGGCGTAGCTCAGGCAGTGACAGGAGCGATGGGGAGGGCTGTAAACACAAATGAAGCTTCACTTACTCACCTGCCACTCACCTCCTGCTGTGCAGCCCAGTTGGTCTGTGGCTCAGGCAATGGGGACTACAGCCTTTGAAGTAGTAATTATTGTTGTATTTCTCATATGAGAACATCAGGGGAAAAATTGAGATTTTTTTTTTCTAGTTCACATAAATGTTACATTGAAAAGATTGGACTAGAACCCAAGTCAATTTGATTCTGTTACCGAAAGCTTGGCACTTGTCCTCAAGATTGCATCAGAAGAATAAGAATAAGTGGTTTGAGAAGAAGGAAAGAAAAGTTTATTACTTTGCTTGCAAAGGAGGAAAAATGGCAGACTCCATTGTCCCAAAATCCAAATTTCCTGAACATAACCAGAAATACAGAGGTCTTAAAGGGAGGGCCCTCAGCTCTAAGCTACTGTGTTAATGATCCTAATCATCCCATCTCTGCCAAAGACAAAGCCTGTGACCTCCACCCACTTGGGCCCACCTGGGCCCCCCTGGGGGCTGGCCCCAGCCTGGGATGGCTGAGCCATCTCCTGTTAGGCAAAGAACAAAAGACTTTCTCCCTGGCCCTGGGATGCAGGCCACTCGACAGTTCCCAAAATGAGTGGGAGAAGTTTTAAAGAGACAGAAAATATTTTTGCAGTTTTTTTCCAGGGCATTCCCTCTATTACATATTCCTCACTGTCAATATTTCTCTTCCATATGTATGGCAAGAGGGGTGACTACTCTGTTACAATTCCATGCCCAAGTTTTTACAGCATTATACATTATTGTATGTTCCTTACCCGGATTCTTCTAAGGGAATGAAACATTTTTTATTTTCTTCTCTTAGGACATTTAACCCTTTTTAATATTACAGCATTTAGACACACTGGCAGATAACTTTAATGTAGAAATATACCTTCCACATTCATTATTGGTGATAACTAAAATAGTAATTATAAAATATAAAATAATTATTATCACCAACATATAGCATAGAGTCTGATATTTAGTAAGCGCCCAATTTATATTGGATCTTTTGTGGCTGAGACTAAATGAGTGAATTCCATACATTAGAACATTAGATTTTGTTTATAACCAAGTAACTAATTTTATCTGTATGTCTGTGTATGTGTGTATGTGTGTGTGTGTGAACATGCACCAGAGAGAGAGAGAGAGAGAGAGAGAGAAACAGAGAGAGAGAGGTTACACATTTTCTTGTATGAATTGCACAAAAATATATTATGGCTATGTGTGTTCCAAAATGAAGCCAATTATTTAAGATTAATAGTTTATAGTATACCTAACAACAAACATATTTCCTAGATATATTTGACATAAAAATAATGAGTGCTTTAAAGATATTATCTTATAGGAAAGTAATTTGTGTTCATAAAAGCTCTAGGTGAGGAAAATTAGTAATGGTTGGCAGTAGAGCCCAGCAAATAATCCCAATTTGATCCTGTTTTGTTTATATGTTGACAGTTTCTATCCTAAAACCTACATGTACTGAGAACTCAATAAGGATCATTGTCAGTATCAGCAGCAGCACCTAATAGAGTACTATTATTCTTATTTATTACATTCAAGCAAACAGAACATCACTATTCCATTTTATACCTAAGTTATATTTGAAACCAGAATAAATTATGCCTTTAAAAAAATCTTCTCTGGGTCAAAGACATTTCTGGAACAGGATTTTAAAAGGCAAGATCAAAATATTCTTAAAGAGAGATTGAGCTGTTCTTGTTCTCTTTATTACTCTCTTTCTCTGGCCTTTCCCCCCACACTGTCTCTGTTTTGGGAGCATCCATGTAGGGAGGGGTGCTCTTTAGTATGGGGGAATATAAGAGCAGCCATCGCTGGAGACGAGCTCTGGCTTAAACTGACCAGAGTCCTCCCCCCAAGTCCAAGGCTACATTACAGGGGCTATGAATTTTTACAAGGAGTTACTATGATGTAAAAACCTGAAAGGCTGTTTCCAAATGGCTAGTTCAAAAAGAGCCTGTTGATGTTTATGGAGCATTGAAAATACTTTGGTGGGATTAAAAAAAATATATATATGAAGATGAAACCCAGATGAGGATAAAAAGAACAGGGAGGAATCAGATCAAATATTTTGTTGGAAAAACAAAATTACAAACCCGAAGGGTGTGGGAATTGACAGGAGTAGAAATCCAAACATAGAAATAGGAGACTTAAAATAAATTGATACAATCAGGGAAAAATAAACTAAATTGTTGGGCCAACTAGAAATAAAGTACTAAAATTGGAGCCATGTGTGTGACAAAGGAGCGGATGACATATGAAGCATTACAGAAATACGACTTTCCCCTGAGGATGCCGAACTATTCATGAGAGACACTGAGAGGGCTCCCACATCAGCAAAACGAAGATTAGAAATGGGACAAGTGTCTGCCATTTAAATGGAGTCTTTAGTGGCTCCAGAAATGCAGGGACCAGCTTGCTAAAATGCAATCAGTCATTTGGCCCTGGGTCACTGCAGGGAACGATGAAAGGGAAAATGCGCAATGGTCCCTGGACAGAAAGAAAGGAAAGACTGATGGACAAAGAAACCACAATTGTGTGAAATTTCAACATCTCTTCAAAATTAATTGTTGAACCTCTGAGGCACAGACTAGTGAAGACGGGAATGAAGAACGGGGCAATTGACTATTTCCTGAACCAAGATGTCACATACTTGAATTCTCTTCTGTCTTGATCCAGACTTACCCAGTATAACCAAGATAACTTTACTGAATTTTTGCTTTTTTAAGATTTAAAATACTCATGCCGCAACGTGAAAGTTAAATGAGTTTTGATGATCTATGAATCAATAAAATTTGAATAAAATCATTTTCCTCTGAAGATTCAACAGGGAAGACAGAGAAGGGTAAATAGTGCTAGTAATTATGGGAAAATTTTGCTCCTTATGAGAAAAAGGACCAATGACAAAAAAGGCAAAGAATGTTGCAAAGGTAAGTGTCACAGCTGGAGTAGCCTCATTAATGTTAAAAATCAATAACATTGTAAGAACCCAACATACATATAAGAATATAGTATTTGATAAGGAATAGGAGAACAATTTTAAAAATAGTGATATATGATGTAAAACAAGAAAAAATATACAGAATATGGAAAAACTAGTCAGATCAACAAGAGATAATTTTCATATTTGTTTTTTTTTCTGTGTCATTATAGTGGCAATCATTAAGGAATCCACACTCTCAAAAACTGAGGACCAAAAGGAAATTGTAGCTCACAGAAAAACACAATTTAAATAAAGTGCCCTTTTGTGCTTGTAAGACCTATCATTGTGCTTATAAGATTCTGTTATTGGGAATCATTATTCACTCTCTTTGGCCAACAATCACAAGAGTCTATGCTTCATTTCCCCAGGGAAACTTGGGGAACATTCCTGTAATAGACCAGTGATGAATGAAGTAAAAATTAAATATGAGGCTTCTTTTTGATGTCAGAATTTATCTCCAACTGTAAAATGTAAAACTCTTTTAGAAATCAGTCTTAAATATACAAAATTTCACTGTATAGCTATGTATTCTGAAACATACCCTTCCACTGACCATATTATATCATAGTTACACCTATTATTATTATTTTTATGTCAACCACTCAGAAAATTGGGAAAATTTACCCCAGACAAAATGTAATCTGAAGACCTCTATCTAAATAATTGGTCATCTCAGAATATTTTTGGAAAATCAAAATTCATTCCATAAATTAACCATCGCATCTTCGCTGAAGGTCCCTGAAAGTGAACAGAGAATGTGAGGATAAGTCCTCATAATGATGATAAGAACACCTCACTGGGTGAGAGACCACAGTGTGCTAACAGTTGTATTTCATCGGTTACATGCATTAGGGATAACCCTTACAACAATCTGACAAAGAAAGTTTTCCTTTCTCTCACTTTGCAAATGAGACAAGGGAGATTCAAAGAGGCTGAAAAAACTATTCGAATCTCAAATGCAAATCTATTTCTCATTGCATAATAGCACGGAAGAAGTGTGTACCTAAGGCTCAAAGTAAGCAATAATGTTGACTTAAAGATGAGGAAAAACATTGTTTACAAAAAGTGTGCCTGTTATGGGAACAATAAAACTCTTCTATGGATACTGCTACTAAAGCATTACCTTTTTGTGGAAAGTGTGCATATATTATCAACTAGCTCAAATGACAATATGTAGAAAACCCTAAAGACTCCAAGAAACGTGTTAGAACCAATACATGAATTTAGTAAAGTTGCAGGATATAAACTCAACATACAAAAATCAATTGTGTTTCTATACACAATGAACTATTTGATAGATGAATTAAGAAAGCAATCCCATTTACAATAGCAACAAAAATAATTACTTAGGAATAAATTTAACCAAGGGAGTGAAAGATCTGTACACTAAAGACTGTAAAACATTGATGAAAAAAATTAGAGAAGACACAAATAAACCTAGATTCTGCTCATGAATTGGAAGATTCAATATTGCCAAAATGGTCATAATATCAAAAGTGATATGCAGATTCAATGCAATCCCTATCAATGTAATGACATTTTTCTTATATACAGAAAAAAAAAAAAAACAATTCTAAATGTCTTATGGAACCACAAATAAACCCAAATAGCCAAAGCAACCTTCAGCAAGAAGATCAAAAGGCATCACACTACCTGATATTAAAATATAGCAAAAATTATAGCAATCATAACATCATGATGCTGGCATAAAAACAGATATATAGACCAATGCAATAGAATAGAGAGCTGAGCAAGAAATCCATGCATCTATGTTCAGTTGATTTTAGACATAGGAATACACGATGGGGAAAGGACAGTCTTCCATTAAGGCTGTCAGGAGAACTGGATATCCATATTCTAGTGAATTCTTATAATTTTATGTTGCATTGGCTTCCATTTTGAATATGAGTTGGACTTCCTCATACCAAAAATAAGGCTTATTCACCTTTGAAAATTTCCAGTTCTCAGTTCCTCAAGGAGGTCAATCCAGATATTTGCCTTAAGCAACTGCCTCCTGGTGACCCCTTTCCTATGGGACAGCTAGATACAACTTACTCCACATGCCTTACCTTACTGATCCCCACACCTCACATGGACTGCATAGATTTGGGGCAGTAAAAACCTCACTGTCACAGTGTGACTCCAGGGAACCGTTGCCTGCTACCTCTTAGCCCAAGTAGAACTCCCATGGGAAACTGCCTTTAGTAATGCCCTGGGCCCCCATAAAGGCATTGGACCTTGTGTTTGTCTCCCTCTCACTCTCTCTCTCTCTCTCACTACTCACCTGATGGTTGAGTTCTCTGCCACTTCCAGACTTCCTGTCAGCCTTCATGCTCGCCCCTCTTCTCTCTGGCATCTGTAAGTATAATAATAAAACCGCTTCTGTTATTTTACGTGTTTTGTTGTGCTGCTTTCTGTATATCTCACCTAGATGACACACCTGAACCTAACTCTCCTCCTGGTCAGGGCTCTTCTAGAAAGTGGCTATGTTGGCTTATGGCCACTCTCCAAAGAGAGACCTAAACACCAAGTTAGAAGAAATCATAGCCCATGCAGAAGAATGAAACTGGATCCTTACCACATACCATACATAAAAATTAACTCAAAATGAATTAAGGACTTAAAACATAAGCCCTGAAATTATAAAATTATTAGAAGAAATATGGGGAAAATTCTTCTTGACATTGGTTTTGATAAAGGTTTTTTGGATATGACTCCAAATGTACAGATGAAAAAACCAAAAACAGACAATGGGTTTGAATCAAACTAAAAATCTTCTTCACAGAAAAATAATAATAATCAACAGAATATATAAGAAATCTAAGGAATAGGAGAAAATATTTCCAAACCATGTATCTGATAAGGGGTTGATATTGAATATATATAAGAAAAACAACTTAGTAGCAGGAAAACAAATAACTGATTTAAAGAAATAGGTAAAGGACCTAACTAGACATTTCTCAACACATAAGTGGCCAACACATATATGAAAAAATGCTCAACATTACTAATCATCAGGGAAATGCAAATTACAATGACAATGATACATTACTTCACACCTGTCGGGATAGCTATCACAAAAAAGACAAAACATAACAAATCTTGGCAAAGATGTGGAGAAAGGGGACCCTTGAATACTGTTGGTGTGGATATAAATTAGTACAATCATTATGGAAGATAGTATGGAGGTTCCTCAAAAAGTTAAAAATAGAACTACCAAATAATCCAGCAATCCCAATACTGGGTATATAACTAAAAATTAAATTTATATGTCAAAGAAATGTTGCATTCCCATGTTTATTGCAGCATTATTCATAATAGCCAAGATACAGAATCAACATAGGTGTCCATGGACAGATGAATAGATAAGGAAAATGTAGTATATACACACAATGGAATATTATTAAGCCCTAAAAAAGAATTAAATTCTCTCATTTGTTGACAACATGGATAAACATGGAAGACATTATGCTAAGTGAAATAAAATAAGCCAAAAAGACAAATACCACATGGTCTTACTTATTTGTGGAATCTGAAAAAGTATAACTCACAGAAGCAGAGAGTAGAATGGTGGTTGCAAGGAGCTGGGTGGGATCAGGGGTGGAATGGGGAGAGGTTGGTCAAAAGGTATAAAATTTCAGTTAGAAACTGAATGAATGCATTCTGGAGGTCTATTGTATAGCACAGTGACAGTGGTTAATAATAATGTACTGTATTATATACTTGAAAATTGATGAAAGAGTATAGCTTAAATGTTCTCATCACACACACACAAAGTGGTAATTGTGTGAGGTGATGAGTATGTAAATTAGCTTGAATGTGGCAAATTATTTCACTATATATATACATATATCTCAAAGCATCCCATTGCATACCTTAAATATATGTAATTTTTGGCCAAATATGCCTCAATAAAGCTGGAAAAAAATTCTAACAAAAAACTATGGCGATTCACTAATAAGGTGGAAAATAGTTCCAGAAAACAGCTAAAGTGATTGTGTTTCCTACCCGAACTCCTTTTCAACTTCCAATAGCTTACGTGGATAGTTCTCATCTTCACCTCACTGTGGTGTCAAGAAAAGTTTACTACACTGTACGAGAAAGGTACAAACAAGTGTTTGTTGAAATTAATATATGACATAAAATTTCCAGCCTCCTTTCCTCCTCTGTCTCTCTGTACTCCCTGCATTCATTCTTATATGAAAGGTGCAATCCTTTTTTTTTCTTCATTTTTAAACAAATGAGACATCAATCTGAGAAAAATAATGGTGACTTTGGTGACGTAAAAAACACCACCACCAAAAAAAAAATATATAAAATTATTCCTCCAAGAATCCCAGCAATTCTATTTTATTGCCTAAATTTATTCTAAAATTGAGTTAGTTTCCTGTGCTTTCAGACTGAAAATCATACCTATTGCATAGACTTGCTATGCCCTATTAAATGCACAGTTGTCTGTGTCTCATCAGGGAGGTGGCTGCCCTTCAGCGGTGGGTGATGTAATCCTTGGTGTACATTACATACGCCTGTGGGAGAGTTTGGCAGCTCCAGCCATGAACGGCTTTAACATATCAGATCAGTATATTAACTAGTAGTAGGGACTTGCTGGAAAAGTCTCTGTAGCTAGCAAATATTTTAATGATGCATGCGGTAAAATTGGAGCCAGCCGGCCTTTCATCTACCCACTATAGCCCAAAGTTCTAATGATAGATAAGCCCTCTATTTTTCTTGAGCTAAAACACGGAATACAAGAAGATAGCCACTAAATAAGGGGCTCATTTTACATAGATGCTGAAAGGAAAAATACATAAAGCCAATCTGGGATATAACCACATTTTCAACATTGCTTAAAATGGACCAGAGCACATGGATGTTATAGCAACAAACAGAACCGTATATATTCCATGATGATGGTAACACCTTGCACTTTTACCAAAAGCTCAAAAGATTAATTTACTTCACAGCTTGCACAGATGTTATTCAAGAATAATTGGGCTCCTTAAAAAACATCAAGTACTGGCCATTTAGAATATTTACATAAAACCAAAATGAAGGATATCTGACTGTGATGCAGGCAGTATGGGGTGCGTTGTGAAGAATCACATAATCTATTCAATGTGTCTGTCCCTCCACTGCATATGAAGTCTCTCACCTTTACCGGTAACCATTTGTTTCTGGCAGGACATTTAATCAACAGAGGGACAAAGAAACTGCTTCAATTTTATGTAAAGAATACTTAAGTTTTATTGTTTAGGAATTATTCTGTGCATTTTTAAGTATAGAAAGAACTGCAAAAATTGTCACATCCCTCTTATGAAAACAGAATAAACTTACTACAATTATAGTGAAAAGCCAGTAAATGATTTGGGGAACATGTGTGTTATAATTTCATCCTTCTATTTATAGTATCCAAGAGAGAAAAGATCACGGCATCTAGTTTACTCATAAGGAAAAGCTCAAAAATTCCATACATGCAATTCCTTTCTTAAGCCCACAAGTAAAGAAACATATGAGTTAAATAGCTTAACAACAAAAATGACTGGAGAGATTTCTGATTGCCTTATTGGACTTGGAAGGTTTTATCACCTATTTATTTTTATTATACATATATATAGGGTTTCCCCTTGCCTTGTATTAGTAACCATGTCTGATAGAAACCATGCAAACATAATTAACTCGATGATCTAGCATAAAGATCTTTCTATTTTTTCCTAAAGTATCTGTATAATCAGGATGAATTCATTGTCACTGTTATCATCACCTTTGTAGATACATCCACAAGAACAGCAACAACAAAAAGCACAGAGTCAATAGTTGATCTGCAAAGAAAAATAAAATCCTCATGTATTCTCAAATAATAGTATCTCCCCATGGCTGGATTTAATATATGACAGTTTGTGATTAAGAATGTGGGTTCTGGAGTTCAAATCTCTGTGTTGAAATCCCAGCATAGCTATGTAATATTAGTCACCTTCCTTCATTTCTTTATGTTAAAAATTAAGATACTAGGTTATTGAAATATGTAAAAATGGTTTTTAGTAAGAGCTCAAGAAATATTAGGTACATATACATTAATATTAATCCTTTGACCTTAAGGCAGCTATGACTATTTGTTTGGTACTCAATTTTCCTCATTCTGGTTTTAATAAAGCAAAGATTCTGTAACCAAGGTTTCCTGGATAAGATTAACCTAAAATAAAATTCTGTGATAAAACACCATTTCAAAAACCAATTGTGATCATTCAAATGCTAAGTAAACAATCTCTAGAGCCTTTTTTCCCCAAATTTTCAACACAAAAATCATATGGACACTTTTTTTAAACGTATAGATTACTGCCATGCTACTCCTTTAGAAAGTCTGATCAGATAAGTTTCAAGAAGTACTCAAATCTGCAACTTAAAAAATCCACAAATGAATCTTCTTTGAGGGGGACAGTCTGAAAATAAAACAAACCTGTTTGTTAGCAATATGTTTAATAGCTGGATATGTTTTCGGAAAAAAAATGAATCAACAACAGAGGCATCATGTGTAATTTTCATGAATGTGGATTATTTAAAGTAATACCTATTTTAAAAACAAATTTAAGATTCTATTTGATGCTTCAGCTTTTATCAGACCCCTTTGCTTTCATGATTGGTAAATCTATTAGCTTATATACTAAACATCAAAGGAACTCGTGTATTCAGTGTAAGCAAATAGAATGATCAAACATTCATTTGATTTTGCCATACACCCTCTCTCTAGAATTATAAAACAAAAACTATTTTTATTTTTACTGAGGTTTGAGGCAAAAACTGTGAAAACAAATTCTAGCTTTGATTTAATTTTTAAACTGTGCTGAGTGAAGTTATTTTTTCCATGGGAAAAAATAAATTTAAACACAAAAATCTCTAGCTTCCATAGTATGTAGTATTTAAATCTAAGTATCCCTCTTTTCTTAAAAAATGGATTAGTTTCAAGATATTCTATTGTTGTTAGCAATCAGCTGTTCACTTCTTTTAAACCTAATGGGAGTTTGTTTTCTTCAGTCTGCATAGTTACAAATGATTCACAATAAGTATTTAATACTCATGCCAGTATTTCAATATATTTAACAAAAATTAAATATTGCAGAAATGTCTTAAAAAATAAAAAGTATTCCTTAAATTGATATTCAACTTTAACTCAGCCAATGTTTGTTCAGGTTCTATTATGAAAAAAATCAGGCCGGGCAGGGTGGCTCACGCCTGTAATCCTAGCACTCTGGGAGGCCGAGGCGGGTGGATTGTTTGAGTTTTGGAGTTGGAGACCAGCCTGAGCAAGAGCGAGACCCCGTCTCTACTAAAAATAGAAAGAAATTAGCTGGAGAACTGAAAATATATATATATAAAATTAGCCGGGTATGGTGGTGCATGCCTGTAGTCCCAGCTACTCGGGAGGCTGAGGGAGGAGGATTGCTTGAGCCCAGGAGTTTGAGGTTGCTGTGAGCCAGGCTGACACTATGGCACTCTAGCCTGGGCAATAGAGTGAGACTCTCTGTCTCAAAAAAAAAAAAAAAAAATCACTAAGTTGTTACTGAATATAAATCTAACTAAACAGACAAACAACTAAATGTCACCTGATATATTATACTTGAGTGGAACAATGATCAGTGTGCCCCATTTTGCCTGGATCAGGGGTCAGAAAAGGCATCAGAGAAGAAACTAAATTTAATTTGTTCTTTTAAAGATGTGTAGGAATTTTCAAGTTGGATATGACGAATGGAGCGGTCTCAAAGAGATCAGATATTTCAAATGGAAGAAACAGAGAAGAGAGAACTTTAAAGATAATTGAGGAATACAAAAAGAAAGAATGAAGTTGCTTTTTAGGTGTGATTAACATTTAAATTAGTTGTAGACTTTGAGTAAAGCAGATTACCTTTCATAATATGGGTGGGCCTCATCTAATCATTTGAAGGCCTTAATTACAAAGACTGAGATCCCCAGAAAAGGAAGGAATTCTGTCTCCAGACCACCCTTGATTTGATGTTGAGATTGCAAGGTCTACTCTTGCTGGAGTTTCCATTCAGGCTGCTGGCCTGTCCTGCAGATTTCACATTTGCCAGCCCCCACGACTATGTAAGCCAACTTCTTAAAATAAATCTCTCAACATACAGACATATTCACACACATTCTTTTGGTTCTGCTTCTCTGGAAAACCCTGACTAATACCCAGACAAAGAACAATAGGGTGAGATACTTTCTAAAATATGTTCTTTTATTTATTTTCAATTTGCAATAACCACCAGCATCAACTATTAAAAATAAATGAATGAGAAAAAAAAGGAAAAAAAAATAAAAACAATGAGTCTTCATGTGAGGTTAGATCACTGATATTTAAAATTTTCCTAATAAACTATCTCGTTTGATTCTCACAATAATTCTTTTAGGTCTATAGAGTCAACGTTATTATTTACAATTGAACCAAGTAAAAAACAGAGCAAGCTACCCAAGGCCTCATGGGGAGAAAGTAGCAGAATCAGAATCAGAACCAGGAGGTTTCTGATACCCAGTGCTGTGTTAGTTACATTACCAGAGACTCCCTATTGAGCCCTGGGGCAGGTAATAAAAGAAAGGAATATCCACTTTAATTTCAGATATCTAGGTAAACCAAGAGAGAGGTAAAGGAATGGTGGAAGTGAAATCAAAGCCATTTAATCATGAGCTGAGTGTTTCACTATTAACTCTTCCCTCAAAGGACAAGACTATTAGAATATCTGCTCTAAGTTCTTATGATAGTTCATCAACAGCTCAAGGGCAGCCCTGTGATCTTTGTCCATCAAGAGATTTTATCCTTATCCAGTAACTTTGGTACACAGAGGAAAGGAGGTTGAAGGTCCAGGAGCAAGGTAGGGTCTGCTGGCATGACAAGGTCAGATTTTCAGATGTTCATATTCCTACAAGAAAGCATTTACAAAGTCCTCTTGTGGGCACCAGTTCATAGGCTGTGCCTTTTCAAATGTGTGCATTAATCTAGAAATCCAAAGTATATCTCCATGCTTGGGGAAATTTCCAAGTAGTTGATCCAAGAAATAGGACTGATTTTGAATTATTTTATTATGTTTGAGGATGTCAAAGTCATTGAACAGAGTGGTAAGAAAAATGAAACATGTTAACAACAATTTAGGAACAGCATTGACCATGGTGGCTTTTGCTTTCCAAAGCATGTATAACAATTCATATCCCAGGTGAAATAAATATGCTACTAACCTTTCCTTACCTCCAAAGACCACTGGAGGAAGAACAAGAACCAGCTAGAAATTTCAAATCCTTTGCCAGTTATTCTATTCAACTAAAGATGGGACTTGGACAGAGAAAGATTTATCATGAAGCTAAAGAAATGTAAGCTTCAGAGCCCCTTACTTGTACAGGTCTCTCTAAAGTCCTTGAAGGAGGGATATAATAGCATGTTCCCATGTTTCTGCTTTTGCAAAATTTTCCAAAGCAGTATTTCTTAAATTATTTTTCTTAAGGAGGACCCATAAAATCATATAAGCTTTCAGCTCCATAAAACCTGCATTCACCTCGCAAGTTGGAGAAAGTGATCCATGGTATTGCAGAGCTTCTTAATGAATTTTGGATATGCAAGGGAGGCCTGAGGCCATGGACGGTACAAAGCTAAGCTGATCTACATAATAAGATCTGAGAATTGTGTTTCCTGGGAAGCCTGAAGGTAGATTACCTGGAAAATGAAAAGGTGTAAAGTATTAAAAGGGAGAAGAGAGCAAGTCAAATGGTAATGTACAACCCCTCAAATACCCCAGATTTTTAATAAAGTCTGCAAAACCTAAAAATGCCTTGCCTAAGGAGTTTATGCAATGAGAATTCACAGAGAGAGGGTTGATTTCTGATTTTACACTGACATTGAGATGAGAACAGCTAATTGGGCATAAGATAAAAGTGAGATCATGTTCATTGATAGCCAGAAATCTTTGTCAGAAATGATCTGAAGAACATTTTTCTACAGAGTGTGGGATATGAGATTGGCTTTTAAAAAACATTACAAAACATGGCCTTTAGCTGAACTGTGGGTCATATGGATTCTCAGAGTCATCTGAAGCAAAATGGAATTGTGCCAGCAGCAGTTTTGGATCATAACCCCAAAAGACACAATCTCGAACACGATAGTCCTGAATGTTGAAATCCTGAAAGATCAAAATCCTGAACATATAATTCTGGAAAAAATTATTAAAAAATTCCTTAAAGGACATCTATGTCCATTTTTTTAAAAGGGATTTATTTGAGACACATATAAAAACAACAGAATATTTCATAGGCCACTTTACACAACAAAATAGGCAATAACAACTTGCATATTTTTGTAAGCATAAACACTCAGGCATACTAATGACACATAGGTATAATAGCTATGAGCAGAGGAAAGGAATTCACAAAGAAATAGGTTAAAAAGCAAAATGTATAAATACACATCACTATGATTGGTAATTGTGTGCACTTGGCTTTTTATCTGTGGTTATACAAAATACCATGATGACAACCTGAGTCTTTTGAAGAGATGGCTCGAAAATTGAGATGGGGTAGACGTCCAAGGAGAAGAGATCTCAAGAAATTTTATCTTCCACAAATGCAGGTGTACAAAAAGGACATCCCTTCATTTATTGACAAAGTTTCAACATTTTTTAGTACAAGCCCAATGATTACACACAAAGTCAACACTATAATAATGCATGTTCTTGGAGTCAAATTCAGAAAAAAATTCATAAAACAAATTAGAACTCTTTAAAAGTCTTTATATAATTTTTACTTCCAGGATTGGAAATGACACAAAGATGGAATACATAGCTTAGTGAATTGTAAACAAATAATGCCGACACTGTAAAATAGTGGGAAAAAATAAAAAAATAAACAATAAAACCAAGAATATTCAACATATAAAACAGGATATTATGGAGATAGATTATGGTCAATTGCACAGAGGTCATCCATAAGAGCTAGCCAACTTTCATGATTATTAACTATATTTTAAAGTTTTATATCATGATAAATAGTGGGTTTTTTTGTTTGTTTGTTTTTGTTTTTTTCCTATTTTGGGGCATGGCTCTCTTCAGAGGATACATTCACATTCATTTCCTATGTTGTACTGCTCCTTTTGAAATTTTTCATGGATTCAATATACACTGATACGAACAATTCCTATTAATTTTTCCCATTGTCTGTGCCAAACTTCTATATTGTTGGGGTATGAGGAAATCCATTTTGTATGTCCTCATATACAGACCACAAATTTGATGGGAATCAACACCAATGATTGAACAACAACAGTGTTACATAAGTGTTTTCTTATCCTACTATGCACGTGATTACTTTCAAACCATTTAGTAACTTTGCTGGCTTCTTCAAGCAAATGCAGCTTTAATTCATTAAAAACTCCTGGAATGTCACCAGCTGGATGGGACGGAATGCCAATGCAGACATATGACCCATTTTTAAACTGGAGTTCTCATATTTGCTGTATCATGTGGCCAATCCACTCATCTGAATTTTCTGCCAAATGCATTGGGCTGAATGGAAAAAACAAACTTCATTGGAAACACCTTGAAATTCACTTTTAGAGGCCTTGGTCATACTTAAGTCTGTCATTAAGGTTTGGGGATTCAGTTGAAATCCATTTTTCTTCTGCAAAGTCCATGAGATCTTCACATAAGCATTCATGAAGTGCTTCACTTTTTCCAGTCATAATACATAAGTAATCAGATAAGTTCTAGAATTTTCAGATCCAACCAGAGCATGAATTGTATATAGTTGAAAAGAAACAATGGGGGCAGTTTTGAAAGTGCCATCCATTAGCCAAAGTGAAACATGTACCAGTTTTTTGACGTTAGATTTAGTGGTAAATATAAGAAATCTATCTTCTTCCACAGTGAAATCCCTAACCAAGATTAGTTCACCATTTAATGTACTTTGTAACACAGAGGAACCTCTATATCAGCAAGTGTTTGGTTCAGAAGTTTGCTGAGCTTGTCAAATTTTTGTTTATTCTCTGACCAAAGGCATTTTTTTGAAAGCAAGTTTGGTGCTACGTGTGAAGATGCAGAAGTTGTACATTCTTGAATAATTTGACAGGAAAGTTTCTTGTATTTTTTGCCTGCATTTTCTCTTTTATGATCTTCAAAACACTCAAAACATTGAGGGCGGATTTTTCCACCTGGTTCACCCAGACTGGAGACACCCTCACACACACACCCAAAATAATGCTTTACCAGGTTTCTAGGTATTCCTTAATTCATCAAGTTGATACCTCAAATTAAGTCCACAAGTCTACCCCTTATCAATTTGGCACCCATACACATCTCCTTAAACCATACTTAATTTCCAAATAAAGATAATAAGGTAATAGTTCCACCTAACATGATATAACTAACATGATGCAACTCTTCTGAGCACAACCGAAAGCACGCTAATCTTTTTCTTAGAATTCATCTTTTAGGATTTCAACATTAAAGGATCATGGTGTTTGGGGTTGTGTCTTTCTGGACTACGATTGACACAGATCGACAGTTGCCAGTGCTGTTTATCCATTTAAAGAAACTTTGGATTCAAAACTGCAGTGACTCAACGAGTCTACTCCCAAGTAGTGAGGAGATTCACGATTTCTCTACCAGGCTGGAACGTTATGAGTGAAAGAGGAAAGGTGTCTGCTTCTGGCTTGCTCACAGGGGTTCAGATGGGCGTCAATTTGGAGGCATATTCTAAAAAGGCTGAGGTGCTATAGGTAGATGGGTCACAGGTGTGTAGGGCTACTATTGTAAGACTTGAGGTGAAATTTCAGGGCAAAGTGAACAAATATAGGACATGGGAATAGGCAGGTGCTTATTTGGAAATACACTGGCACAACCTCAGAAAATTAAGACAAGGGAAAGGTCAATATGTAGCAGGTATTTCTAACGTGCCAGGCAGAAGTTCAGTGTTTTGTGAATGTTAATGCATTTTCCCTGTTTTCTTCAGAAATTCACCATGAGATGAATAGATACAGATGAGAAGAATAACACTTAGAGATCAGGCAACTAGATCACCACAAATTCCATGTGTTTTCTTCCCTGCCCGCTGACCCTAACGTGATATAACATGAACCAATCTCAGACCAGAGGCTACGGAGCAGCTATCTCTCTTGGGACCTGGTTAGATTGGCTCCGTTAGGCTGCCCAGGTGACAAGATGACTCAGCACTTCCTTTTCAAGTTGCACATCACTTTCCTATTCTCCTAGAATTCCTTCTTATATTCTTTCGGGAACAGAAGGAGGTTTTGTGAAGAAATGACATAAATATTAGACACATATATTCCAGAAGCAAAGGTCTTTAGGTGTTTGGACATGAATGGTTGGCATTTGGCTGAGGAAAGGATAATTATAGAGTAGAAAGAACAGGAAGAGAAATATGGATGTTTTCTCCTATTATTTTTTTCTTTGTGTTTTTAACTGATAGGGCTACTTTCCACTAAATTGAAGCCAATTCAAGTCAAACATATAGAATTGGCCATATCTAAGAGCAATTTAGTTTGAACCACATTTACGTAAAAACCTAGTATGTGAAAAACGAAAGATGTGAGAGGAGTAAGATGCAATCCCTACCTGTGAGAAAGTTATAATCTATCATCATGGCTCTTTGTCAACAATGCATTTCAATATAAAACTGGAGGCAAAGATAGTTATGATTAAAAGCAATAATGCCTGAAGTTGAAAAGAGCTATATTAACTAAAATATTATTTATGTTTTTTTCAAACTCCATGCTTAAAAATCACTTGAACTCATCCATCTTGGGCAATGTTTACTTTCCTAATAAGAGGATAATTTATGAACATTAGCTTTTTCAGAGACAAGAAATGTATCTACTAATGATAAAGGCCAAAGTAATGAGTTTTTTTTATCCTGGCATGCCAAGAGGCTTATTTTTTCTACTTTTATATAAGGATTACTAGTTGAGCTAGTAATTATACTAGTAATTTTTTTATGCCTACTATCTCATGCATTGTGTTAGATAATATGAACAAAAATAATGTTATTGCAAACACTGTTATTGACGTGCCTTCTTCCCCTCAGCCTACAACTGGCCCCATGAACAAATTTCAGTGACTCCCTATATTATGTGTTTTTTTTTTTTTTTTTTTTTTTATAATTCTCTACCTTAACTAACTACTTGATCTTTTGAGTTATTTCCCAGAAAAGGTGGATTTTCTGCAAGACAAAGGAGCTGAGATTCCGAAGGTCAGACTCCACCATCCCTCACAACCTGCCCCCAGTGCACATAGTAGCCCTTGCTAGTTACACCACTGGCCCCTCGTGAAAAAGCCCATGATCTCCCTTAGTCAGAGAAATGGATTTGAGGCAGTTCTCCTATTCTGACAAGATGTCTGTTGCACTAAAAAATTCCTTTCTTCCTTGGCAATTCTTGTTGTCTCAATAATTAGATATTTGTGCGAGGAGCAAGTGGACCCAGGTAGAAACCCCCTGCAGTTTCGACAACAAGCCTATACCAGTCAAATATTTGCTGACAGCAGTCTACTGAAAGAACCTGTGCAAGTCTTCTTCAAGTCTTTCTTCCATTCCACTCACTGAGCAGCAATCTGAGAGGATGAGGGGTTTCCCCTTCCCCAGAAGCAGCCCTCTCCCAATGCTGGATGGACTTTGAAAAATAAACACCCTAGTTTTCTCTCCCCATAGGTAGCCCTAAGATGCACTCTTCACTGCTCCCTACACAGAGAAATTGAGCTGCTTATCCTATTTCCAGCCTCCACTTCCTTATTTCATTTCTCCATTCCCCTTACTGGGATGTCTTCAAACTCAAATTCTTGTCTCAGGGGTCAAAAATGTCTAGGGGAATTCAACCCCAAATAAATACATAATCTCAATTCTTATCCTCAAGGAGTTTACATTGTAGTGAAGGAGGCAGAGATTATAAGGGAGGAAAGACAAAGTGTGGAGGCCAGTTCTCCAGGCAAAGTTGATGGTAACGCAGACCACAAAAAGGCAAGAAAATAGAAGACTCTGAAAAAGCTTAGGAGTTGAAATCAAAAGGAATTGGTTGCAGATTAGAACAGAAGTGTCACATTTTGAGCAGGATAAAATGTATTTGAGTGGAAATATGTTGCCTGATTTTTGGATTGGTTGATGATGTTTTATTGGAGTATAACTATATTTTGTGTCACAATGAACATAGGTCCATAGATTTGTCATTTCATTTATTAGAGTAGAATACTTAGAAATTCAAGTATGAGCACTCTCAAAAACCAGTTTATCTGAACAAGAAAATAATTATATTTTGTTTTTCCTAAAGTTAATTAAATGGTTTAATAGTACATAAACACACCTAACACCATGTGTGTAGCACTCAGACTGTTTCATGTTTTACTTTGAAATAATTTAAGACTTGCAAGAAGTGGAATAGAATGTTCCCTGTATCTTTCCCCCAGTTTTCTCCAAATATAAAATCTTACATTATCAAAACCAGGAAATTGAAAATGGCAAAAAGATTGTTAACTAAACTACGCATCTTATTTGAATATCACCCGAAAGGCTTTATATGCACTCATCATTACCGTTTTAATAAATGTCAGCAGAAGACATAATACAAAGGCTTTAATTCTCAGTTATTATTTTCGTTTTAGTTTTCTGCAGTAGCAAGAGTGACTTGTTCAAACTTAAGGCAGACATCGGGCTACAGATAAAACTATCGCTTAGGCACTGTCCATGTCAGAGTACACGATGGCGTGAGCAAGAGGGGCACTGAGGAGGTGCAGAACGTGAAATTAGATATGCCAATGGGCCATTTGCTTGCTTTATAATGAAGAAAAGGCCCATTTCCTTTAAATATTTGCAGGAGGTCTTAGAATTTCTACTTACAATGATATATTTTCCCTGCTCTTTTGGAATTTATAATCTAGTCTAGACAACATATACGAGGCAGTCAAGATGGTTTAATATATGATCAACAAGCCAGACAGGCCCACTCAGACATTTCCTAATGGTAAGATTTAGGGAAAAAAATATAATTTAAGTTTTTATAATGTAGAAAATAACTGATTTTTCCAACCATGGGATTTGATCCTAACTAATGTGTAAGGAAGTGCATGTTCTTGATGATGTTGCTTATTTATGTATTTCCTTTGAAGTTATACAGCTTTATTATGACATTAACTTGGTGGATTTACACATAGAGCAACATGACACTTGTTCATATAAAATCAGAGCTTTTGTCTCAAAGGAACTCTTGCCTAATGTTGGAATGGAAATATAGGAATTCCCTTGAGTCCTGATCTTGGAGTCTACATCCTTTGCTTCCAGCTCTAAATTAAACTCTTTTCATTTTATATGACATGTTTCTTTGTTTCTTTATGGTATTTTTAGATAATCAGATTCCTGCTAAGTAGCATTAGGATCACGGTCTCTCTCTGGAATATGTAATATATTTAAAAAAATCAAATGATGTATCTCAGCCCCCCTCAAAGAAATGAGTTGATTTAATTTCCCTGAAATTTAGGAAATTCTGTACTTGACCACTTTCATTTTATGTAAATTGTTTTTCTAATATAGTTTTTGTTGTTGATGTTGTTGTCATTAACATAATGACCCTGACTCTGAAGGTAGATGATATTTCTTCCCCTTGTAATTACTTATTTTGTTCTACTGAGATTTTGGCATCTGCATACTTAAGTTTCTTTTGTCTCAGTATATCTAAACAAAAACTTTATAAAAGAAACACAAAGTTTGATTTGTTTAGGAAGACACTGACACTTCACGCCACTCATTAGCCTTGACTCTTTCTTAAGTGGTAGGGAAATTATTTACCCAGTATCTGTATATGTTAGGGAACAATTGATCCCTGCTAAAAGGACATTGGAGACAAATGAACAGTGAACTTCACTAGGTCCTATCAAAGACCCCCTGCCTTAGATGAACCAGTCATTTTAGCCACTCACAGACTCATCTGGTAGAACAAAGTGGCAACCAAACAAACCATGTCAGTATCCATCGAAATTGAACAATTCATTAACAGCAGCAGTTCCTTAGCTTTTGGAGGTGACTTTGCCCATAAGATTGTGATCGTTGTACAACTTCCAGCATGAAATTCAATCTAATTATCTGTTTCAAGAAATTTCACATAATAATAACCAAGGAAGATAGAAATGATTTGATGATTTGAAGCAAGTCATGCTGTCTAGGCTACTGTCAAACCAAATACTAGTTAAGAAAGAATGGGGTGGGAGAGAAAAAGCAGAGGGGGGAAAAAAAAAAAAGGATTGCATTTTCAGGTAGACACTGAGGAGCTAATCTTAAAGTCCACTTTTTTTTTTTTTAATAAAACTTGAGATAAGTTTGATTAAGATAAATCCAGAGTTCCCAAAACCTCAAAACATTTCAAGAGATTTCACAAGAAATAACTTGGAAATGTTATTAATTCTGACACTTAATTGCATTTCAATTTATTTCACACTTTCTAGTCTTGAAGGATTTATAATTTAAGTCTCTTATCTAAGGGAAGAATGCATAATTTGTTTCAATTGTCTGTTGTTTCAATTAGCCTCTGGTGATCATTTCATATTTAAACGGTTTATTTGGGAAGATTTGTTTCTGCCTTCTGAATAAAAGGGGGGAAAACAGGAGTAGCTGAGCTTTCCTGCAGCTACCTCATCCTCCTGGGGACCACGTTGAAAAGATCTGTCTTTTGTGGATAGGATTACTTGATGGAAATATATATATATATATATATTTTCTTTTTCTTTTTCTTTTTTTTTTTTCTGAGACAGTGTCTCACTTGATCACCCAGGTTAGAGTGTAGTGGTGTCATCATAGCTCACAGTAACCTCAAACCCCTGTGCTCAAGTGACCCTTCTGCCTCAGCCTCCCAAGTAGCTGGGACTATAGGTGTGCACCACCACGTCCTGCTGATTTTTCTGTTTTTTGTAGAGACAGGGGTGTTGCTCTTGCTCAGGCTGTTCTTGAACTTCTAACCTCAAGCAATCCTTCCACCTTGGCCTCCCAGAGTAGTAGGATTACAGGCGTGAGCCACCGCACCCAGCCGGAAACATATTTTTTATTCACCACTTTATTACAAAATTTCTCAGTATGGGACTGAAGTGACAGACTGCATCCCCCACCAACCCCTGTTACTAACTTTGCTTTTTATTTATGAAAATTGTTTGGAGTTAATTGCCTTTGGCATTAAATCATGAGAGGAAAATTTATTGTTATTTTGTCCTTGTTCATTCCAAGAACATACCCTCCACCCTTTTTTTTTTAGTGCCATTCGTGCAGGTTTTTTGACTTACTATTGCAAATCCAATTAATTGAGAGTTTATTTTTTTTTAAAACAATAAGACATATGAACATACTCATAAACCGGTAGCATCATTCTACTTGAGATAATGGATGATTATAGAGGATGCAAGGTCTCTGTCTTCTAACCTTTGTTGTGCTGTTGTGGAATTAGGTAAACAACCAAGAAAAGAGAACGGCCCTTCAGCAGCAGTGCAATTGTGAATTTTGGACTTGGATTGGAATTGTGTTTCTGTCACTTATTAGCAATGTGGCATTGAGAAATGTAGTTAAAACTCTTTTACTTCAGTTTCTTCATGTGAAAAATAATGGATATAATGTCTTCTTTTGGGGGGTTTGCAGTGAGAATCTTATGACCTAATAAATCAAATGTGCCGAGCACACACCGTATCTCATACAAAGTAGGCAATCAAAACTGCCAGTGCTTGTATTAATCTTCATTTTTAGTGTCTCCTTTGTGGTCTTCTATATCTTCTATGTTAAATTACTTCTCTGGGATTGGCTTTTTATTTACTTATCCCAGGGGAGAGCAAAATTGCTCAGTTTTACTTGAATTATGTGTTATAGATTGATTGTGGAAATATTTCCAATGTTTCATTCCTGCCTGGATGTACACCCTATTTATTGTGAGTTTGCAGCTCCTTCCGTCAAATGCTGGTTTTCTTTTCCTATCCTTGACTCTGGCCTGGCCATATGATTTAATCTGGTCAACAGTGTGCAGTTGTGTGCCACTTCCAAGCCAAGCCCTCAGGAGATCTGAGTGCTTCAGATTTCTCTCATGTACTCCGACCGTGCTATGAATGCAAGACAAAACAAGCCTACTGAAGGTGCAAGAGAAGTGGCCAGTCACGTCAGTCACCCAGGAAGGGCAGTCAGCCAACCATCAGCCATGCGAATGTGCCCCAACAGAAGCCAGCAAAGCCCAAAGCAGCCAAGGCAAAATTAGCAGAAATGCTGAAATGATACACAACTGACCACAGGTAGACAACTGAGTTTACACAAGACAGAAGGAACTACCCAACAGACTCACAGATACTTGAGCTGAATAAACATTATTTTAAGTCATTAGATTTTATATCAGTTCATTATGCAATTATAGAGAACTGATACAGGAGGGTGGGGATGTGATTTCAGATATTCTTCTACCATTTACCATCAATTTAGTTAGGACTTGAGAAGACAGCTATAATATTTATCTAAAGCAAATACAGAGCACACTAAAATACTTTAATTAAAATTCATCATAGCAGACTTATTTAGGATAACAAATTCTGCTATAAACCAATGGAACTTAAAATTAAAAATATTTTTTCTATGAAAGACCCTGTTAAAGGTATGAAAGAAAAACTACAGAGTGGCAGAAAATATTTGCAAATTACATATCTGACATAGAACTGATAACTTGAATATATAAATGACTCTTAAAAGTTAAAAATAAGAAGCAAAACTATAAACAACAAAATTAGAAAATGAGCAAAGGACATGTATAAACACACATAGTTGACAAATAGGCATATTAAAAGATGTTCACTGTCATTATTTCTGAGAAAAATGCAAATTAAGTGCACAATGAGATGTAACCACACAACTGTCATAATGTCTAAAATAAAGAAATATATATATAGCGACAACACAAAATACGGGTAGGGATACTGAAAACTGATCACTCACACATTGCCGGTGGGAATGTAAAATGGTAGCCGATTTGGAAAGAGTTTGGCAGTTTATTTGTAGGCATACCGTGTGACCCAGCAATTGCATTTCTGGGTTTTTATTGTCAGCAAATGAACATTTATGTTCACACAGAAACCTATATACAAGTGTTCACAGCAGTTTTATTTGTAATGGCCAAAAACTAGAGAAAGCACAAAGGTATTTTATCAGTTCAATGGTTAAACAAGGTGTGGGACATATAAACCACAGAATACGATTCAGTATTCCTTTTGCTCAGCTCATTTTATTACAAATAAATGAACTATCGATATAGGCAACAACTTGGTTGGATTTCTAGGAAATTATGCTGAGTTAAAAAAATAAAAACAAAAAACTTCAATCCCAAATGGTTACCTAATGTACAATTCCATTTACACAACATTTTTGAAATGACAATGTTTTAGAAATGGAGAACATATTAGTTGTTAGGTGTTAGCAATGAAGGTAGGGAAAAGGGAGGTGGGTGGGTTACTAAAGGGCAAACTAGGGGTCCTTGTGGTAAGGGAGCTCTTCCGTATCTTAACTGAGGTTATGAGAAACGTAACAGACCACGCACACACAAACACCATAAGAAGTTCAAGTAAAACTGGGGAAATCTGAATATGATCATTGGATTGTATAATATATCAATATCCTCGCTGAGATAGTTTACAATAATTTTGCAAGATAATATCATTGGGGGAAATTTAGTAAAGGGAGTATGGAATATCCTAATCTACAATTATCTCAATTATAATTTCAATTAAAAATTGAACAGAATATATTAAAGAGCTATGGAACAATATCCAATGATCAATATACATATAAATAATATTGTGAAAAGAGAAGAAAAATATATGGGGGCAGAAGTAATATTTCAAAAGCCAAGTCAAGAGCCTTACAAAAAAAAATTAATGATAGGCAACGAACCACAGGTTCTAGAAACTCAGAGAATACCAACAAAAAATTACTATAGATGCCATAAATGCAAAAAGAACAAAAAATAACCCTCCTAGAAATAGCATAGGCAAAGTGTGAGGAATCAGGGATAATAAGACAATCTTTAAAGAAGCAGGAGAAAGAACGATCACATTATAGAAAAACAAAGAATCACAGCAGAATTCTTGTCAGAAGTTGTGCACAAGGCAGAAGAAAATGGAGACAGATCTTTAAAGTGATGAAAAAAGGAATCTGTCAACACAGTTCTATACAGAGTGAAAATATCTTTCACAAATGAAGACAAAATAAAGATATTGTAAAACAAACAAAAGCTGAAGAGATTCATAAACAACACACTTGTATTACAAGAAATATTAAGTAAAGTTCTTCAGGCATACCTAAAATACCAAAGGGAACTTAGGATCTACACAAAGAAATGAAGAATGTCTTGATGCATTAAATATTTGTTAAGGGTCAACTATGTTTTTCTAACTATATTTACTGATCAAGACTCCTTATTATACTGTGAATTTGGTTTAGTGGGTATGGGTCAGCATTATATATATGTGCATATATATGTATATATATACACACACATGTTTATATATATAAATATATAAATAAAATAGGAAAGAAACTATCAGATTCTTGGAACCATAAGCCCAAAGAGCTACATGTCCAACTGCAAATGCAGAAGTACACTTTGGTTCAAGGGGAAGCTATGACAGTATAGTGGTAAGAACGCTGGCAACAGTTAGTGTGGGGCTTAATCTTGCCTCAGCTCCCAAATAGTTCTGGGGTTCCTTGTAAGGCTATTCCCCCAGCTGGGCCTCACTCGCCTCCTTTGTTGTAGAAAGACTTGTCTAGATCTTTGCTACAGAATGTATGACCTGTGGTTAGCAGCACCCATGTCAGTGGGTGTTAGAGAAGCAGAGTTTTGGGTCCCACCCTGAAAAATGACATTGGATTCTCCATTGTAACAAATCTCTGGCTGATCTGTATTTACATTAAAGTTTGAGAAGCACTGCTTTTGATAATTTCCCCTATGTCATGATTATGAATACATGCAAAGTGACTGAAAATGAAGATTATATTTCAAACTTCTCTCTTAACCCAACCAAATTTTAGAACACTGCCTGTTTCTGGGGTTTAAAGGGAAAAAGAAAAGTTAGAGCCCATAATCAATAAAAATTATATTTGTTGCCTTTTGTGGCTATAACTGCAATATAACTTATAGTAATAATTCTTAATCTATTACAAACCTGCTAAACATTCCCTATTTTATTATTCCTTACATGTAATTTAAAGACATTATTTAATCTCTTTTTTATAAAATTAGAAACTGAGAACTTGAGAAGATAAGTGTCTTACCTTGGAAGACAAAGCTAAGCATGACAATAGTAACATAAAAACTCAGGTTCTCTTATTGCCAAATTTCTATTAATACTAAGGACCAAGCCATAAGTCTTCTATAAGAAGGTGAGTCTTAGAGGCAGAAAGTCTGCATTTCTTTGTAAAGTAAGGTCTATGTAAAGTAAGATTACTTAAAGTAAAGTAAGGTCTACTTAAAATGAAGGCCTACTTTGCACAATTTTAAAATAAACTAATGTAAATATAATTCACCTATTAATATCAAATTATTTTTAAATATGAATAAATATGTTCTATCTTATTTCTTCTGGAAAACTTTAATTTATGAAATTGCTTAGACTATTTTCTATTTTAATCCATTCTCTAATATGGCAAAAAGAGGTCATTCTGAAATACAAATCTGATCCTTTTATAGTACTGGTTTAAAAAACTTCAGTGAGCCTCATTGAAGCCTAGAGTGATGATTCCCAAATCAACTGCACTTTAGACATATCTGGGAAATTTTGAAAATATAGGTTCTATGACCCCACTACAATCTGTTATTAAATTAGAATCTTTAGACTTCACCTTGGACTTCTACACTCATTGTTCTTTCTAGTCTGGCTGCTTCCCTACATTCAAGACACATTAATTTTTTACTGTATATTAAGTAACAATAAATTGCTTTAGATTGTCTTATCCTTCTTTCTATGGATTGACTTTTTGGGGGATTAAAGCAAGTTCAAATATATTTGCTAAAGTTTAATGAGTGCTATTATATATGTCAAAAAGAGACTTCCTTTTCTCCTCTTATCATTCTTTCAAATTTTACAACCTAAACACTTGGTTTTCTTC
>CM052442.1:13113205-13221958 GCA_028533085.1 Varecia variegata
TTCTTCTTGGGCTAAGGAGGACAGCAGCTACTCATGGACTCATAAAAAATGATGTCCTGCTCTAGAGATGTGAAAATTCTCTCCTGACTTTTTTATAGAAGGACATAAATATTAAGCACCACTCTCTAAACTGTGAAAATAATCAGTAACATTTGATGCCTTAATTAAAGGTTGGGCTGGGATTTCTGTTCCTAGAAAAACTACTATAGGAATATAAGAATAAAATTACCCTAATTAAGAGTTATTTAGAATGGAACCACTCCAGCTCTTAGATTTATAAATTATCACAAGACATTTTTAATAAATAAATTCATTTCTTTTGGCCTTTAGAAATTTCCTCAAATTCTTGAAATATTCAGTCCACCAGGTATATTTTCTCTAGATGAACCTGGCATAGGGAGAAATATACATAATCCACAGTTGTAAATTCCAAGATCATGGAAACTGTAAGGTGAAGTCAAGACCTGAAGCTCAAATCTAGTTTCTGTTGTCCTTCTCTCATTTCACTATTAATGCATAGTCCTCAGTCACACTTAAAAGAAATCATTTCTCATTCAAAATTCATTACATTTTAATTGCAGATTTATTAACAAGCTGGCGGCTTTGTATTGATTGCTGCAGGATGTTGTGGAAACTGGGAACAGGCACAGAGCACCTTGTAAGATCGACAGCACTTCACACTAAAGTGGCAAGGTTGTTGTTACATGCAAACACTTGAAACAGAGCAGAGCAGAACAAAGCATTCACGAGTGGAAGGGGTGAAAAACGGACTATCAGAAAATGTGAGAAAACAGAAAATATGGGGTTGGTACTCATATTTTCAATGTTGATAAATTATGATGGGCTTCCGTTTATGGTATATCATTCATTAATTATTAGTGTCAATATCATGCTAGACTTTGTGCTGGATTTCTTCTCAAGCAAAAGTGACACCCATGGCATGTTAAAGATTATAACATACAAATATAAGCAAATCCTGAGAATCTACTTAAACATATACTTGTCTCTAAATTCACAGAAAAGATCTGTTATCCTACCAAATTTCTAGATGAAGACAGAAAACCTCAATTGGTAGTCTACACAAAGCTAAATATATATTTTATTTGAGCATCAGTATCATTAATATTTCAGGTTCAATCTCTATATTTAACAACTTTGAATGTAACCAGACCACAGAATCAATTGTAAGTGAAATGTTTCCATATGTCACTAATACATAGTAGTGATCATAGAATTGAGGCTCCTGTTCTGACAAGCGTGAAAACAATGGCTGATACCATTTCAAAACACGATTGTCCCCCTACAATTTGAAACACAGAAAAACTTCCATGTGCCTTTAAGGAAACAGCATTTCCTAGTCTAGACTCTGTGACCAGGAAGGCCTACACTTTTTCTTGAACCTGGGTAAACTTTAGACAGGCTTCTTCCTGATGATAGGTTTTTGATACCACTTTTCTTAAGAGCATTTACTTTAGAAAACTTGCAATTAAAAAAAAAACCATTCTATTAAGTGAAGTATCTCAAGAATGGAAAAATAAGCATCACATGTACTCACCAGCAAATTACCTAAGTGCACATTTGGGAATAACACCAATTGGGTATCGGACTGAGGTGGGGGTCGGGGGAGGGAATGGGGGTATAGCTACATGATGAGTGCGATGTGCACTGTCTGGGGAATGGACACGCTTGAAGCTCTGACTCAGGGGGATGGGCAGGACATGGGCAATATATATAACCTGAACTTTTGTACCCCCATGATAAGCTGAAATAAATAAACAAAAAAAAATTCTTTCTCTGTGTCTTTGAGATGTAAATCCCCTATGATCCAGAAATATCTTTCTCATAAAACAAAAGAGATGGGGAGCTATCCCTTTGAAATACAATCATCAAGAAAGGCAGGGGCCCTGTCTCCTATTCTCTGTGGAAGTGTGGAGCCTCACTTCCATAAGAAACAACTAGCAAACACAGATGATCTAATCACATTGACCAGTGGCCCTGCTAAAGTCATCTGGTACTTTTCCATTAGCACACACCAGCAGCGTTAAAAAAAATCCATCTGCTTTTTGTTTTAGTGGAGTTGGGTTCAATCTCTCTTTCCTATTGCAATAGCCTTGACCCCTATTGCAATAGTCTTGAATGAAGTCTTCCTTGACATTTTTTAAAGAATCCTATACAATTTTTTTATACTAGTGATAAAAATTTATTCAGGTTAGTAAATATGCCAGATGCAGAATTTAATTACGAGTATATGTATTTCTAAACCAGATGTTTTAAAAATATATACATTAGCAGGGAAAAATCACTGAACTAATTTACTCCATCAATGTCTTGCTTGCAAAAAATTTAATATGCAAGACAGAAAAAGACATCTTAGATGAGTGCCTTTCATCCTTTACTGGTATCATTGGCAGGCCTAGATACTAAACCACACAGTGTGACCATGACCATGGGACAGTGTAGGTTTCTAAGGCAGCTGCTTGCTTTTGGGCTCAGGAAAATCAAACCAGTCTCAATCTTCTAAAACATGCTCCCGACTTCCATGTGCACACGTCCTTCATGATTCCTATGTCATGTTTTTTGCACAGGATGGGTGTGATCTCTACCTGAGTGCCACTAGTCCTTCGGTAGCATACAAATGACCTGAGAACTTGTTAGAAAAGCAGATCTTTGGGACCCACCTCCAGAGAGTCTAGTTCTTGGGTGATGATTGGTAAGTTTTAAGAACCTCTGTGGACAATTTTGAAGCAGGTTATCATGGACCACACTTTAACAAATTCCCTTTAGACTTCCTATAAAGAGAAGTAGGAATTCTCAGAACTCAGTCCTTAGTAAATTACTTTCAAATTTCTTTAAAAAAAAAAAAAAAACAAAACAAGATTGGCCTTAAAGTATTTCTACCTTCACAGACAACCCAGGTTCCCAGATCACTTGCAACCAGATCTCTAGGTTTCTGTACCAACCAGGAAGGGGGAATGGACAGTAGGTACCTCCTGCATTTGTCTAATTCAAAACCTGAAACCCCTGCTTTTAGTCTTTCTAATTGCTTTCTAAAATCTAAGAGTAAGAAACAGACTAGAGCAATTTACAGATCCTCCCTTAAAAACACAGAAGCCCTTTTTTAAAAACTAATTTTCATTTTTGAATGATGCTCAGCCAGAGAAATTGCCAGAATTTTTTTCTGATGGAAATTTTCAAGAAGAGAATAGTGGTGGTGGATTCTATTATGCACAGATCAATGCATGAGACTTGATTGAAATGTTTATTTAATGTGAAATGTTTATTTAAGTGAAATTGCTCACGAAATCACATGAGGACTTATATGATGACAACCACATTATCTATCTTTCATGTCCACGCTTTTATACACAATTAACACAGAACCTAATAACCCATGGAAATCAGAGTTACTTACTTTGTCTTCTAACTGCCCAATGAAACTGCCAGTCTTTCTGATTTTATTCATATTTGACAATGGACGGAGTACATCAATGGTAGCTTCCATATTTGTGTATCCTCTAAAGTAATTTGACAAGGAATATAATTTTTTCAGTATAAATCCATACCTCAGCTTAAAGATTTTCATTTTTACACTGTTAAAGAGGCAGATAGCCCAAAATTAAACAAATGCTATCATTTATTGTTACCATTGACACTAATAAAATAGTAGCAGATATAATTCTATAATTTTTTGAGTTCTTACTATGTGCCAAGCACTTGATATTTACTGTGCTTCTCCAAAAACTGCCCAAGGAGTGTTGATTCCATTTTACTGGTAAGGAAATAGAAGATCAAAGAGGTGAAATAACGTGGTCAAACTTATCGAGTTTGATTTTAACTCCTGTCTAATTTTAGTGCCTGTATTCTTTCTATGAAATTGCATTGCTTAATTACTTGGAAGTTTGGGATATCTCTGAGCTAGGAAATAATTTAAGAATAGAAAGCTGTTGTTTGCTCATAGGGATCTTCCCTGTCCTTTATCCTCCTTACCAATTACTCTCAAAGTAGAACAGCATTCTTTCTTTTATAATAATTCTAAAATTTTTCAATTCAATTTTATTTCTTTCTAAGGCCCATCTCCTCCACTTAAGACTATAAACCACACGAAGGTAGTTTTGTGCTTCCTGATAAATCCAATCCTTTAGCATAGTACCTAACAACTCTTCTGAGATGGAATTTTCCAGAAGTCTATATTTATAATCTAGTTTGACCTTTCCTGGCTCTTCTTAGCAAGGTAGCACAGAATGACTTTATAAAATGGAACTTGGTATACATATTTTTTTCAGAGTATTAGCAGGTAAGAATTGGGAAGACAACTCAAGAATGCTTTGTGATTAAACCCAACTATATCTACAGTTGGATTTTATACACTCCTAATTTTTTCCCTTAAGGTCGTTGTCTATCTCTGGAATTAGAAACAGACATACTCTACTAGACTTCTCTTCTTTTTATTATTTTTTGTTTGTTTGTTTCTTTAATTGCTTTTCACCTCCCCACTATGTACCTGTTTGATCCTGAAACTCTCAGGTTCCCACACTTGATACAAGCTTTGGACAATGACTAAGATTTTTGATTTGCAACATAAACAGTGGCAACAGACTCCCTGAAAGAAGAGTTTTGCCATTCTCAACTTGAGAATATGAGTACTCAACTGATAGTATCAGACCATCTTGACTTTATTATTTTCCAAGAAATAAAAGTACAAGGAGTACTGTGTCTGGAGCTGAAATGAAAAAAAACCCTGAAATGAAAAAAAAAAAAAAAAAAAAGAGCTTTATGGACATGTCTTTTTGCTCACATTGGTCATTCATCACAGTATTTTTAACATCTCTTTTATCAGTATAGAGTATCAAAAAGTCATAGTTGGGAAGAAATTTTAAGAATTTGTTTAGAAAAAGTGTGCATAGAGTCAGAGCTTCTCTTTATCTATTAAACTTCCCTTGTTTGGGAGTTATACTACCCATGGGATGTTCCAGTGAGGCAGAATGCATAGTGATTATGAGTAGAGCACCTGTAGACAGGATACCTGGATCAAATTTTACTTCCCCTCATCCTAGCTGTGTCACACTGGACAAGTTACTTAACCATTCTAGGCCTCGGTGTCCTTATTTGTAAAATGCAGATAATGATAATAGTACTTGTCCCATACATTGTTTAGGCTGACTAAATAAACTAGTTAACATTTTAAAACTGACTAGAAGAGTAGCTGGGACAGACTAAGCACTATGCAAGTATTTATTTTAAAATGTCTTTATTATAGACTTTACATTTTTACTATTTTTAGTATTTCATTAGCAAAAATAAGGATCCTATCTATATATGTGAATTTTATTTATTTTGACTGTGTTTTTTTAGGTGCTGTAGAAGGTATGTGTAGATAACCTGGTTTCCTCTGTATTCTGGTAACTCCCAGGGACTCTGTAATGAAGGTCCTGCCCATGAAATTTTATTACTGTGCCCATTTTACAGAGGATGTGACTAAAACAGACATCTCAGACCATTTCCAAGGTAGTAAGAACTATTTAGCAGTAGAATGTGGATTAGAACCTCTTTTTGTTCAATTTTTGCCAATTTTTACTATAAATCTGTCAAATTACTGAATTTCCCTTAAAAACAAAAATGGGTAGTTTTGTTATGCAATGAGAAGTTACCAGTGGAAATAGAAGATGCTTTCAAGCCATTCTAAGTTGAATGAAAAATGTCTCCACAGTAGAACTCTTAGACCGTTCATGAGAATTAAAACCCGTGACCCTGTTTATTTCAGTCTGAGACATCACCAAACTGCTAGTTATGTGGAACTTCACTTAGAATATTTTTCACCCACTTTCTGCACCAAGCCAGGGTGAAGCTAAGGAGCACCTGAAACCCTCTGAAGCTTCTCTTGTGTGGTCTAAACTTGGTACTGATGAGAAAAGATTCTGAAGTTTTTGGTAGAGGCACTTAAATAATGACTTGGTGTGGGTGAAGACCTTAGTCTAGTCTGCCACATCTATGAATTAGTAGGGCAGCGATGAGCCTCAGGTTACTCTGGGCCAAATTATGTCCCATCCTCATCTCCACAAGAAATCTTGGAAGCACTGTAACATTAAACCCATTTGAAACTGTCTTTGATTCTTTGTTTCTGTTGCCCATAAAGCTTAGAGTCTATCATGTCTTCCTACTGTCTAGCTTGTATCTCAGACATAAAATAGCTTAATATAAATCTGGAAGAGACATGTATCTACTTTCATAAAATAATTTTTAATATGCATTTAAATCCACATTTTACAGGGCCTTATTTTGCTATTCTGAAAATGTCCAATTCTTCTAGTCTTTTCTTATATAATCTATTCCTTCATTCTTTAAATAATTTCCTCTATTCTCCTCTGGGCTCTCATTAGAGTCTCTGTTTCCTGCTTCAAATATGGGACCCAAAAGATGAAAGAATATTTTAATTATAAACTTAATTGCATTACTATTCCCAGGAGAGCTTCTAGTAATATTATATATCTCATGGATCTAGACATCTCCATTGCTAGCTGTGGTTGATAATTAATGGAGCCATTTTTGTAGAAAACTTAATCAAAGGAACATTTTTCAACTTGTAATATTTGGGGTTCATGGATATCTAATTGTTAGGGATTAAACTTCAATCATTTTACCTGCAAATTTCTACAGCTTGATTTTTTAAAATTTAAAACAAAAATTGTCCAGAACTATACCATCTCAATATAAGCATGTATCAGAAAACGTTCCCTGGTTGTGGGCATCAGAAAATGACTCTGAGTAAGTTAGACAACAGATAGTTTATTGGAATATAACAGGGACTCACAGCATCAACTGGAAGATAGAGAACCTACTTGGCAATGAGGAGGCACCAAGGCAGATCTGAAGGCTGGGGAGAAGGAACCACAAAAAATGGTACCATAGGAGAGCAAAATGGCAGGTTACCACTGCTGGAATGTACAAAAATAATACCAATAGCCAACATTGATCACATACTAATTGTTTTACATCTGTTAGCTTATTTAATTCTCACTATGAGTTAAGTGCTATTATTTTCGCCATTTATAAATGCAGAAACTGAGGCAGTATGATTAAGCAGCCTGTCCCATGTCATGCATTTAGGAAGTGGTAAAGAGTCAATCCCAGCAAACTGACCCGTATATTATGTAGAACACTGTTGTCACTTGTTATAGAAGAACTCCAAGAATTTTCAGTCCTTTTGATCTTTTGCTCAAGATTTTTAAATTAATGACAGGATTATCAGATTAGCCCAATTTGAGTTTATGGAGAAAGAACCGCTGATTACACTCCAACCAACCTGATACCAAGGAGGAAGCACTAATTTCTCATTTTGGAATTAGGGCACTGCTAGAAAGGGGAAATTGATGTCAGAAAGCCAAAAATAAAAAGGCATGCTATAAAAAGTCTGCCCTTCATCACATTCCACTGAAATGAATATTTGAGATTGTCTTCCTTTAATAAAACTAGAGAAGGTAAACATATGAATTTATTTTACATTAGTACTTTTAGTTTCAAAAAATACATAATTATCTACATTTTGAATCATCACACAGAATAAAGATGTCTTGATTGAAATAGTTTTCACTTTCTAACTGTGAAATTACTTTTGTCTGAAATAAAATTGTCATTGTTGTAATATAACAGAAGGAAGTGCCGTACTAGATGAAGCAGTGAAGGTATTGACAAGCGTTGTGTGAAGAACAGGATGCTTGCTTTCATCAAGTGGAGTCAAGAGGAATTTTATTTCTCAGAAGGAAGCGGAAGCATTATAACACTATCTTCTTTCTCAAACGCAATACAACTGCAAAGCATTGTTCAAGGTCACCATGAGTACGTGCATTTGCAATGTAATGGAATATGCTATTATTCATAAAACTAATTCATCAGTTATGGAAAAAGAAACCTTCAAATAAATATATCCTCAGTGTTTTAAGGTAAGAATATTATTCAAATGTGTGGCTTATGCTGGCATTGTTTAACTAGGCTGAGGTTTCTTCCTTTTTTTGTTTGCTTCTTTAATGTGATTTGCTAATTTCATGCTTCCAGAATGTCAACAAGGGTAATAAAATAGCAATTTAAGGCCACATTAAAAGCAGAACTAAATGGCATCATTCTACTGAAGACACTAAAACAAAATTACCGCATGTCCTCCTATCAGAAGGCATCTTTGTAGCTCTAATGTAGAGTGGCTGTTATAATTCTGTGTGATTGGAAGCCCTGGCCTACTCTTGGCTAAAAGAATTCTTGTTAAGACAAGTCATCTCTCTCCCCTTTTAAAAAATGATTTTTAAAATAGCTTTATTGAGATATGATTGACATAAAAAGCTGTAGGTATTTAATGCATTCAACTTGATGTCTTCAGAGAAATTTACACACCAATGAAATTATTAATATCAAATCATCACATCTATCAATGCCACAAATGTATCCATCACCTTCAGAAGTTTCCTTCCACAATCTTTATTTTCGTTGTTGTTGTGTGATTTTTCTTTTTTTTTCATTTTGTGGTAAGAACACTTAACATAATGGAAACAACCTAAATGTCCATCTACGGTTGAAAGGATGGAGAAAATGTGGCACATACATACAATGAAATATTATTTAAATCTTTAAAAGGAAGGAAATCCTGCTATTTGCAACAATATGGATGAAACTTGAGGACATTATGTTGACACAAATAAACCAGATACAGAAAGACAGTGTACGGTATCAGGTATACGTGGAATCAATTCTCTTTTCACTTGATGCACTTACTTTGTTCTCAGGATAACCATTATAAGATTTGAGGACAGGTTAATTGTATACAGAAACAAAAGGCCCCACTGTCCTCCTTCTATATAGGGGCTCACTAGAAGGAAGCTCACCTGGGCATTAAAGATTGGTAAACTTACTCTTTGTCTACCCATAACATAACATTTTGTGTTTTCTCCATCAATATTCCCCTTAGGCAGTTTTCCTCTCATACTTTGTGTGAATTTGTAAAGTTGTCTTTACATCATCTTCCTCAAGTAGTGACAAAAGGGAAAAGTCAGTGAAGGATACAGTAAGCTGAAGATACTCAGAAGAAGACTGAAAACCCATCGAAAAGTAACTTCAAGCATTTGTTAGTATTGGCACTATTTTACAGCACTTCCTTACTCGTTGTCTTACTGTAACCTCATACATGTTGTGGTAGGAAGGGAAGATGTTACTTAATTTCAAGAAGATCAAACCAAGAAAGTTTAAGTGAAGGGTCCAATGTGAAATTTGTTCTGCAATCATGAAAATACCTATAAGTTCAAGCCATTCTATGTGATTTTCTGTTTAGGAAATATGCAGAAAATTCAGGATGCTTTTTCAGCAAATTGATTTTACTTTTACTCTGACTGATGATATTCCCAAATACTCTGTATTTATGAATGTGAGAATTTATTTTCATGAATTTTTACATGTCTCAGAAAATGTAAAAGCCACAGAAGACTTGGTATCATATACAAGAATAACACACATTAAATTTTTATAACTTTTAATCAATCTAAATCTATTCATCTTAGCCATATTTCATTACTATTCCAATTCTTTGCCCTTCATTCTATTTTTTAACGTTGATTTTTGAGATATATTAGCATACAATGCCTATCACAATAGTCTCATAATGAATGCTTTTCTAACTAAAATTGAAAATGTAGGAATAACATTAGGTAACCTTTAGTACTTTGGGTGGAATTTTACCAAGTATTCTGGGGGAAAAAGTGTGTTTAGAAAGACACGATTCAGCATGATAGGAATTAATTTTACAGACCTCAACTGACTTCTCCCGAATGTGAGAGTAACTGCAGATCAAAGAGATCTAAACAAAATTTCAATGATCTAAAAAGCTAATGTCACTTTTCAAAAATAATCACAATAACTACTGGATATTGGGTGCTTATGACTGGCTGGCCATACTTCTTACTTATTCTAAAGCTTTCTTCCTGGAGAGAGAATTCAATCGTTATAATTATTGGCCTCTACTGTTTCCCTTATCCTGCCCAAGGGGAGGTAAAGTCACTTGTCTGATTGGTAATTTGTGAAGTGCTCATGTTTGGCTTAGCTCTGCCCTTTATTTCTCTTGGAAGCAAGTTTACTCCCCAAAATTATGAATTTCCATTTGCTCTGCCCTGTGCCAAATGTACCTGGGCTCTCATTGGCTAACTACTGCTCTGCTCCCCCTCTGTCTGATTAGTGGGTAAAGTTTTCCTAATTCTGGGGTTTACTTGGGAGACCCACTTCATTCTTGCTTAAAGCCACCTTGTCCTCATGGACATCAAGGATATTTTAGCTTTCTTATCTACTCCATCTTGTTTCTTAAAATGTTCAGAACCAGGTAGAAAAGAGAGATGCTATTCATTGAGGTCCTCCTTGAAGACCCAAGGTTTACAACATTGAAGAGGAGTATCTTAATCCATTTAATCCATTCAACAGTCCTTTAAAATACGTATTAGTCTTTCACAAATGAGTAAGCAGACACCAAGAATTAAAAGCCCAAGGTCACATTGTAATGGTGGAGCTGAGGTTTGAACAGAGTCTTCCTCTCTAAGTCGAATACACTTAAATCTACATTCTGCTTTTTAAAGTCACTGCGATGAAAGATTCTTGATTTTTGCTCTCTTATCTCACTAAGGAGTAAACAGTCAAACAGAAACGAAATTAATTGTGCAAGGTCTTGCTGCCCATCATTGACTTCATCAAGACTTAAAACCAGGTTCTGTACTTTGTCTTCTTCTGTAAGTTTATAATCAGGAAGTTATTTAGGCAAAACAGTTTTGCCAGGTGTGGCTAAAATCCTTTATGAAAAATCTGATGCCATATTTGCATTTGGCCACAGGAAATAGAATCTGCAGAGGAATAATTAAATACCTATTTTCAGCTTGGGTTAAAACCAGAATGTGAAATGCCAATACTCGTTTTTAGTAGAGGGCAGAGGCTAAAGAGGTTTTAAAAGAGAACAATTAAATTTTTATAATTTCCATTATTAAGGTTGAAAGAACTATGCAAAATTATGTATCTACATCATATGAACATAACTTATTTTAATATTTCTAATTATAATATAAAACTCTACTCTGATGCTATTATTGTTTCATAAGGACAGATTTGATAATGAAATTATTTATTGATTGACTTATAAATCCAATCTATATGTATGTACCTTTGACTGCTACAAAGGGAGATATACCTCAAAAATTTAGTTAGTTTGATTGGTCTGTTTTATAATACCTTATAAACCCTCACAAACCCTTAGGTGCACTGGCCGTTTCAAGTTTTACATTAAAATTTATGCAGTTTGATACCCTCCTTTATGTCTGGGTATACATGTCTGGGTATAAGACAGAAAAAACCTTTAATTAGTATATTTCAAGCACCCTTTATAAAATATCCTTCCATGTATATCAGTCAGCCATTATTGCCAACTCTCCAAAATGGTGGCTTAAATGAACAGGTCTTTATTATTTCTCATGATCCTAGGGGCCAGCTCATCTGAGCTATTGTCTGTGATTGGCAAGGTGATTGGCTAGACAGTTTTGCTCCTCTTGGCTGGGTTCTCACACATGTCTGAGGCTTCCACTAAGCCAGCATATAGCTCAGGCTTGTTCTCAGGCTATCTCAAACCTTTTCTAATAGTGATTGCAGAGAAGCAAAAAATGTAAGTGTAAATGTGCCAGAGATTTTTCAAGCCTCTGTGTCAAGTTTGCTAACATCCTAGTGACCAAAGCAAGTCACGTGGTTAAGTCAGAGTGAGAGGGGACTATGAAATTACAAGGCAAAGGGTCTGGTAACATGGAGGCTATTAGTAGATGTCACCAATGCAAGTATACACCATACAATACCAGATATCTGCTATTTGTAATTTATTGGAAGATCACCAGAGACTCACAGACATCTGACATTAATAAAATTGTATATTCTTTTCACTAAATCTTAGTGGTATTTATAAGCAAATTTAATACCTGTCAGCAACATAATTTTATTCTTATTCTGAACATATACCCAGCTTGAGCAAGTTGAATGCAACCTGATAGTTTATACACTATCTAAGTGGAGAAAGAAGGGAGGAAGTCACCAAAACGAAATCTCAAGCCTAGAAGCACATTTAAGTAAGCATGAGTATTTTCTAGTGACTTTTTTTGTTGACCAACTTTAACACTGGGATAAGACTTGAACTGTTTGGAGGCTAAGGACTATATCTTTTGACTTCTAGAGATTCTTTCCAACTCTGAATCAATAAAGCAAAGCTTTGCTTTTAGGTAAATTTTACTAAATGCACATCCAGTTGCCATTGAGGTGGATTTAACTCACTCCTGTTTGCTTTTAATTGCTAATTATACATTTCCAATCACTTAGTTACTTTAATCAATTATCTATTGAAGCAATGGTGGTTCTAGGTATAACATTATTAACATAGAAATTAAATGAGAGAAAGCATGTGGGATTTTGAGTATTAACCACACAACTAATTAACTCATGTTGAATCCATTGACTTAAGTTTCACTTTATTATGAGCGTCTATCTTGACATTTTATTTAACCAGGATTATTAGCTTGTGAATTGAGTATATCTGCCTTCATCTTTACTCCCGCTATTACTGTATGGTTATTTATATGGGGCAAATAGACGAGATTGGAAATCAGCAGTTCCATAGACTAAACCTATAGACCCAAACCTTTAGTGACGGAAACTGTCATCTAATCACATGTATGTGGTGCGGTTTGGGGTCTGGAGGGTTGTGCTGAGTTGAGTTGTAAAATATTTGTTCTTTTGACTTTATTGTTGTATGTGTGATGCTAATGTTGATAATTTGAAGGGTACAAAAAGCTATGAAAGACCTAGCTAGCTTCCACTTTTAGAACTTTACAATATGGAAAGGAAATTATAATCAAATGCATAAAAAGCATGAAAAGTGACATGTCATGTCTTTGTTTTGTGCAGCTAAAACAGAACACCACAGACTAGGTAATTTGTAATGAGCACAGTGCTGGAGTCTGGGAAGTCCAGGATCGAGGGGCTGAATCTTCCTAGAGGCTTCTTGCTGTGTTGTAACGTGACGGAAGGCATCACGTGGCAGAAGATGAGAGAGAAAGAGCAAGAGGGGACAAATCTACTCCTACAATAACAGCCTTAGTCTAATGATGAGGGTGGAAACCTCATGACCAAATACCTCTTAAAGGTTCCCCTTCCCAACACTGTCACAAATAGCAGTTAAATTTCAACATGAGCTTTGGAGGGGACAAGCATTCAAACCATAGCACGTGGAATCCTACAGACTTGGTTTAAAACCTTAAGTCTGCCATTTACTGTCTATGATTTACTGGATTTTTCCAAGTCTCAGTTTCTTCATCCATTAAACTGAGATAGGTTTGTTTGGAGAATCAAATGTGATAATCCATGTAAAATGCTAAGAACAGTGCCTGTATGTGGTAAGTGTTCAATAAATATTAATATTAATTTTTAATAACAATGAAAAATAAAGAGAACATATGTAAGTGATTACAATAAAATACTGAACACTTATAAAAATAGCAGTTTGAATAAGATTTGTTTAATGCATTCAAAAGTGTAAAAATATTTTTAATGAGCAAATATACTTAATTAGAATGTAATCTTTTTAGTTCAGAAATAAGGCCCTATTTGCAGTTATCCCAAGAGAAATGCAGAATTGAACACGTTTGTGAATTATGCTAACATGATACTGGCTTCTTCTTTTTTTTCCAGTAGAACCAGCAAGAGGACTAGGGGGTTTCTATATTGTGCTAGTTGTTAAAAATATGTCTACAAAGGGCATCCTCTCATCAGTGGTTCCCAAGGTTTAGTGTGCAGAACGAAAACATATAAGGCCATGAAATATGTAAATTCAAAATACCACAGGGAATCTGATTCAGGTTGTAGCAGTGAGACTGAGAAATCTGAACTTCTTGTAACCATTACATCACAGGTAACTCTGATGCAACTAAGTGGGAGCAACACTTTGAGAACCACCGCAAAATCATCTCTACTCTGAGTATCTTGACAATAAAAGTCAAGGAATCCAAGCTGGAGGGATAAGAGTATCAGCATTTGCAGAAGACAGAGGCTTATGTGCAATGAGTTATGTTAAGTCAGTGTTTCCCATCTTTGAAAATGTATGATAGTCTACAGTCCCTTCATTATGGTTTGAAATGCATTTGATAGTGGAGTGGATAGTGGAGAAAGGAAATTTATTGAAATTTTTCTGTGTACAATGGGTGGGATCAAAATCAGTTGGGGAATTTGGTGGCTATACCAGAAAGGAGAACACAAAATTAAATTTCCTGTTAAGCACATCAACACAAAAGGCTTCACAGATTTAACAAGTAAAGATATTTTGGAAATATCGATATAAAAATCTGGAGCAGTTTTGTACATATGTAATAATTATTAGTAACAACACAGAATTAATTTTAAAATTATTTTTTTAATGATTAAATTCTATTATATGGCAGACCCTGAATCCTTAATTATGTACCTTTAGGAAAATCTCTAAGAGAGAATGACTGCCCTAGGGAATAGATACATTTCAATGCCCATGTCAAAGCTTTCCTGCTTTAAAATAAAAAAGAATGATTATTTTCACCCAATTTATTTTTTTAATAAAATAATAAATTACATGCATAACAACTTTGCTTTAAGTTTGGGAAAATTAAAAAGCCCTCAGACTCTTCTTCTATGTCCTCTGATATAAAAGCTGTTTTATCAAAAAAAGAAATGGCAAGTGATCTAGCATAGCATTCTTCACAGAAATATTTGTGAGAATGCTTTGTAAACTGAAAAATAATATAAAATGTAAATCATTGTTAAGTGCTATCCCCTTAATGGCACAGTTGAGTACAAAAATATGATGTATATAAATCAAATTAATTTAGATGCACTTGAGAAAGAGCAATAGGGATTATAGTAAAAACAGACAAGAGTTTATTATATATCTGCTACCTGTCAAGCATTGTTCTAGGTCGTTTACAATTATTAACTCTGATTCTCAAACAAATACTGCAAGATAGCAGTCTTGGGCCTCATTTTACAGACGATAAGTGAGACACAGAAATGTTAAATAACGCAAACATTCCACACCTTGAAAATGGCAAAACCAAGATTTAAACTTACGAATTCCTGCATTTTTTCACTAAAATTCTACAGACTGTCTATAGCAGAACATATTCATTTAATGTTGTTACTTCCAATTGCATACAGAAATGAACAGGAACTACCAAATGTGTGATCTCTTTTAAGGGGGCTGCTAACCTGGATTTGGAATCGCTCATTACATATTAATTATACTCCTTGACATTGATCCCTTAATTTAGTTCTAATGTACCCCTTGAAACATCATCATGCCATTAATTAGTTTAGCAACCCCAACAGCATAAAAGGATGAATTTCTTTTGGGTCCTATTTAAACTGTCAGATGTTTTTTAGTAGTGACATCCAGAGAATGAAGTTTCTTAATGATCATAGACCATGTAAAACCTAACATTATTGTCTTTCTCAGCAAATTCTCTGTAATAGCAATATTAATTTAGCAGTTGAGGTTTCTATCCTCCAGAGAAAAGTTTAAAATAACTTTTGCTTTGCAATTAAATAGGAATTTTATTATTAAAATAATTCAGAATCAGCTAAAAGTGAATTCTGTCAAAGTTCTAGTAAAAATATTCAATAAAGTTAATTTAAAAATAACATTTAAACCACTCCAAGATTGCAGAACCTAATTTTAATACTTATACTGTCTTCTTTAACAATATAACATAAAATAATATATGCTAATTTATTTAAAAATTAAAGATGAAAAGCCTGCTACATGACTATCCCACTGCAGTAACATTTGCTAAGAAGAATTTTGGGGAGGCCTGTTAAAATATTTAAGTCTTTAATTACAAATCATTTCTCCTAGCTTTACGGGTGGTATAAGTATTAGCTAAATAGGGTGCTACAGAGCTGGGAACAGACTGAATCAAATATAGAAGCTGAAGGTATAACGCAACTCTCTTTTTCTTGCACTTGTAGAAAATACAATTAAAAATTGTTGACCTGAGCAGGTTGTAGGTGAGGTAGAAACATATGGAATGAGGCTAATTCAAGAAGTGAATACAGACCAGTAAGACTAAATTATGTTTTGTATTCACATTTATGTTAGTCTCTTATTTTCTTCTTACTTGTTATATGCTTAACTTTTTAAATGTTCATTATATTTATTTGCTTCATGTTAGTCTCTAATTTGGGGCATGATATTCAAATTACTTCTTATTCTAAGGCTAGGTGCTTAGAACATAACAACCTTATAAAGGGTAGCTACTATTATTTATGTATTCTTATTTTACTTTTAATTAGAAAGTGGGGAGCAAAAAATCTCTCTTAGTAGCAAAAGGCACATCAGACAAAGGTTTGTGCATATCACTCATAGTTGATTTATTTTTGTAAAAGTGTTCAAATATTCAAAGGTGGGAAACAAGAGAGAGTGATCCAGTAAAGGGAAACGCATACTACTGATGGTGAGAAGCTTGCAAGAAAGTAGACTGAAAAGGCATTTAAGAGAAAATTTAGCACAAACTGGAGCAATTTACTGAAAAGCCAAATGATACTGCCCTGCCTATGACTATTGGTTTCCATAATTATATTTAAACCTTTAACATAATAATTATCATGGAAAATAAAAAGATCAATCTTTTGGCATGTTCAAACCAAACCATCCATAGCTTTCTTTAAAAATAAATAAATAAAAAGGCTTAAATAAAAATAATGGCTGTTAAAGGGCTGAGAAACTTAATTCTGCAAAATAGTCATTTCTAGTTGATGCTATGATAGATAAAGAAGACCGTACTGTATAATTTGGCTATTTTCTTTATGGGGAGAGAGGGGATACCCAAGCAATTTGGATGGGAAAGGTGGGGAAACTGAATTTAACTTTCCCATTGAAGTTAGCAGAGAATTAGTTTTGTTTCCTTTCAGAGGGAGGACTGGAAAGGTACAGGTGTGTGGGAAGGAAGGGGATGGAGAAATAGCTAGAGAGCATCTTGGAGGCAACAGAGGGAAGGAAACAGACCCCGCCTGCTCACGAGCTTCTGCCAATCACTTTCCATCTTGGTCTCAGACGAATGGAATGAGGGCATTGCACTAGGTGATCGCTAAGGTCTCTACTAGATCCTAAATCATAGGAATTTGTGGCAAGGGGAAGATCCATGATTCCTAGAAAGGCCCATGACTTCTGATGGGCTAGAAGGACATGGGGTTCAATGCCGATCCTGGCTTCCTTTGTTTATTCCCAGCCCATTCCCTTTGGAAACTGACTAGATTTCCCTCCTAAGTCTTTTGTCTGGATTCCACAATAACCATGGTTCCTTGCTTTTCCCCAAACATGCCTTAAGGTAACTGGTCCTCTGATTCTCCATCTTTTCTCTCAAGAGAGAATCAGCCATTCTCTGTGTAGGGGCCTAGATTCATTGTTCACTGCTGCACAGCATTTGCAGGTTCATAGAATGATAAACTGGCAGGAAATAAGAATTATATGAATCAACCCCCTCAGTCTACTGGCAAGGAAAAAAAAAAATAAAGAAACCCAGAGACATTAAGGAACCAAGACAGAGCCACACACCAGTAGATCTAGGAAAAGAATCCACATTGCTTAACTTCCAAAGCACTTACTCTCCTCTACATCCCTCTGTAGTTGATTTCTTATCACTGGTTATATCATAATATCCCTTATTTCTCAAATATTGTATTAAATATGGGAGCACCTTTCATGCTTTCTCTTTTTCTAACATTTTTCTGTGTTCTGATACTGGCTTTGAGGGAAAAAAATGTTTAATAAGTATTTCATAAATCTAATTTCTGGCCAACTCAAAGTACTTTCCATTTATCACTTTCTCATTTTCCTATTTGTTCCCAAGCTCATTATTGCCCTTTTTGTTTTACCTGAACTGCAATTGGCATCTGTTAACCTACACATGACTCGTCCGGATGTCGAGTTTAGCTGACATTGGGGTTGATGGTGGAGAGTGTGGTGTTGGCTGTCACTTGATATCAGCAAAGATTTAGGATTTAATGTTTCTTTCTATTCTGCAAAGACTTAATCCACATTTCAGGGTTTTTTTTGATCAAAAGGAAAGATAAAACACCATACTAGTGACATTCTAGTATGCAAAATGATATTGAACGATTATACATTCATAAATGGATTGGATGTTAGAGTCCAGTTCTCTAATCTCTTCATCTTGCATTCATGTCTTGCACAACAGCCACTCATCAGGTACTTTTCAGAAAAAATAGAGACAGGTCTTTCCCCAGACAAGCTCACATTTAGTAAGAGGTAGCTGGAGGCAGAAAGAGAAATAGTCCCAGTCAACGTCTGCTGCAAAGCTTTACGCGAGATGGGCTCTCAGGGTGCAACATCTGCAAAAAGATGACGAGCCCAGATCCAGACTGGAGAAGTCAGAGAAGGCTTCCAGAAGGAGGTGATGTCTGAGCCTCTTGGAGAACTCCAAGAATTAGGGAGCCAAGTGAATATATAGACAGATGGTAGAGGGTAATATAACATACAACATTATAAAATCTAGAGCTAAATAGATTGAGTGTATTCAGTAAAATATCATAATTTTGGAATGACTGGACTATAAGAAACTTCCTTAGAAAGGGAAGCGAACAGGCATCCCTAATTCCTGCAGCTCCCTTATGCCAAGCCAAAACATTAGACTTTCCTGTTGAAAATATAGGAGATCCTTGAAAGACTTTAATTGAGAGAATTGCATGATAAGATTTAAGTGTTAGTGAGAAGCCCGCTGGCAGCAATATAGATGACAGAGTTGGTGGAGGTTGAGAGCGTAAAGAGGTGAGACTGGAAAAATGGCAACCAGATAGGAACTTCTTAGAATGCTCCAACTAAGAAGCAAGGAGGTCCTGAACAAAGGGAGCCACAGTAAGAATGGAAAAGTGAGATGTACTGAAAACTGATGAGAAGAGAAAATGGGTGCTCCAGAGAACAGAGGGGACTAAAGATGTGCCATTAATCAACCTGGGCCACACATTTAATGAGTACCAGAGCTGCGATTGGAAACAGGTGCCTACCTCCCAGTGAAGGAACATTTCTGCGACACTACTCTGCCTCTCTGCATCTCAGCTTTGACAATGGCAATAATTAAATTTAAGATGGATTGTCTATTTATAGCCAAGGGCTATATTTAAGAGACCCCATTTTTCCTCATTATCCAAGGCAAGTAAACGCAGGTGTTTGATTCAACTAGAATGGGATGTTAACAACTCCCTCAATGCCTGAACTTCTCAAAAACAAATCGACATTGGCTGCCCTTGATTTAACCTTAGAGCAGATATCACTTCCCTTCATCAATGAGCAAGGTAAGGACAGATTTCCTGTCTTGTCTCCACCGGATATATATATATATTTTTTAACGGAAAGCATCACAACGTCAATAGATACTGTTGCTAAGAGTGAGGCATCTCACAATTGAAGCCCTTATTCCTAAACAAGTTGAGGGGAGTGAAAAGGAATAGAATTCAGGAGAGGAGCAGGGTAAGTAGCAAATGACCACCACTCTCCATAGGACACTTGCCTAGCCAAGTGCCAGAGATTATGTCAAGTCTACATCCTCACTGAAAAAGTCTAATGGGGGGATATGCGTGACAGGCCTTTGAGAAGCTGTAAATGGGAAAATTGAAAGTTAGCAGTTGCTACCTTGCATTGCTCCAAAGTGAAGATTTATTTTTTAAATATTTTACAATGCTTGGTTTACAGAGCTTTGGCATTTCTTGGCCCAAACTTCAGTTTTTCAAAATAAAATGTATCTCCTATTTGGTATACAGAAAACTATAATTATAGATTTCCAACTGTTATCAACTGACCTTAACTCATTTTGCTTGTGCACATCATTTAGAATACTTTTGGTAAGTAGTAGTTGTCAGAAGTTTTGTGGGAGAGAGAGTTAAGGACATTCCCCACAACTTCACTACCAGGTTATGGTGAAAGTCAGTCCCCTATCACACATGTAGGCATTTATTTTCTGAACATTATTAGCAAATACCTATAATTAAAACAGTTCATAAGAGCTGTTCTGCAGGTTCAAGGAAGTCTCTTTACCTGGAGAAAACTAACACAATATTCAGTGTGCCAACTGTCATTATATCTTCACAAAGAGGAAATAAGGACACCCAACACACATGTTCCACATATGCATAGGTCCTGGAGCACTTTCCTCCTCAGATGCAATTACAAAACAGGGAAGTAGAAAAGTGTGCATTGGTGGTGTCATGAACATAGTATTGGTAGAACTATCTTCTCTGAAAGTTTTAATTATACTACAGTGATAGGAAGAAGAGATTAGGGGAGAAGAGACGGAGCTCTTAACCAGAAGCCCAGATTTTGAGGGACATTTTGGAGGTGCATTCATTTGCAGAATTATCTATGAATTTCCATCTAGGCTATAAGTTCTTGCTTTTGACCAACACTTCTCATAGCCCTGGAGTTTTAACGCAGCCTTTGGGACCTGGCTCTACCACAATAAGATTTTTTTGGGGGAGAAATATGTATTTATATAAATTAATAATTATAAAAACTATATAATATATAGTATTAGTATTATATCTTATATAATAGCTTATGTTATATATAGTCTTTATTTTATATATATGAGAAATATAATTCATTGTAACCATGTTATCCATTACCAAATACATCTATATCCTTTTTTGCCTCTGAGCCTGGACATGTATCTCCCAAGGCTTGTGACATTCTTTATAGCCTGCCCTGCCCTTTCTCCTCTCCATGTGTGTTTTTCTAAATCCTGTTTATCTTGTTGGTATCTACCTAAATTTCCCTATTAGGGTGCCTTCTCTGATCTCCTACACTACTTAAATTGGTCCTTGTATGCTCATAATGCACCCTGAACTTCCCTATTGGTAATGTTAATTATAACTGTGACTACCTTTCCAAAAATAGACTATTAAATTCCTGGGGAAAGTGTCAATGCCAGTCCTCTTCAATGCTTTTTTAGGTTCATGAAATTGCCAATATTATGTTGTTTTTTAACTTAATAACAGCAATTTGATGTGGTTCAAACTCTTATATGACTTAACATTTAGCAGAATACCTGTCTGAATGCTAAACACCATTATATATCTTAAGGTGTCTTCATCAAGTATGTTTCTGTTAATGAGCACAATCAAATGGAATATACAGGAGATTTTTTACCAGCTGTATTTTTCCCCCTGGATCTCATTAATGATAGATTGATTAATTTTTAATAAAATGATCCATGGTATAACCATTGTTTACTTATATGAGACATCTATGTTAAAGAACACATTAAAAGAATAAAAGAGAGTTAGAAAATTTAATAGCAACTTATGCTAGTATTTGTGACTAGTGAATGCAATACTCTTCACTTAAATCAGATGGTTTCATCTGAAGTAGACACATGCCCTAGTGTCCAATGCCCCCTTTCTTCCCTTCTTCCTATTTCTCATTGGGAAACTGTGGAGACACGCATGCTCTGGAGTAGACAGCCTAAATGATCTCCATTAAGCTAGCCCTGTACTGGGAAAATTATAATAGTACTGACCTGCAAGTAGTCATGGCCTTAGAGAAAATGGCATTGTAGAAGGTTACCTAGAAATACAAAATATTTCAATACTGTTGGTAGAAATATCTTACTCTGGTAATTATTTAATATTTAAGACAGGACTTGGCAAACTATAGCCTGTAGGCCAAACCCAGGCCATTGCCAGTTTTTGTTAAGTTTTATTAGAATACAGCCCCTCTGATTTATTGCATATTGCCTATAACTGCTGAAACACTAAAACAGAAGAGTTGAATAGTTGCCATGGAAATTGTATTGCTGCAAAGCTGATAGTATTTACTACCTATCCCTTTATAGAAAAAGTTTGTCAACTCCTGATTTAAGAAATATATGTTCTTAGATATATAACATTGCTTAGAAATTATTGGTCTAAAATTAGAAATTTATGGATTATGAGTAAACCATGCAAATCATTATTCCATTTGTTTACTCCAGCAAAGTTGTTGCCTACTCCAGAATAAGGTAATGGAACCAACACTGTGAGGATTAATTTCCTTTTAAGCTTAGGCTTAAAGAAAAAAGCAGAGTTTGTTGAACATGAAATGACTTGTGTCAAAATGCTCATGAACTGACCCAAGATATGGTAACAAATCTGAGTCACTAACACCTCCCTTTTCTTCATACTCATGTCTTCAGTAGTTGATGGGAAGCTGACAAAACCAAAACTCAGTGTCTGGAGTCAGATGCTCAACTGGGATATCTATAGATGCTCATTGTTTTCTTTGATGAACTGTGAGGTTTGCTCCAGTCAGATTGAAAGAATAATGAAACAACAAAACCCTCTTATTCTAAGAATTATGTGTTTATGTGTAATATCAAGGTGCTTTCCCACACATTGCTAAGAAGATGAGGTGTGCAGAGCCCACTCAGGTCCAGTCTAGTGGCTGCAGATGGTTCACAACCTTAAATGGGACTTTGGGTACTCTCAGGTTACCTCTGTGCCTCTAAACACATCTTTGAATGTAGTAATCCAAGATGTTTTCCCAACTGGTTTAGAAATTTGTCATTTCCTGGGCAAGAACTGCATTTTTTTCCCTCCTAAGCTCTAATCAAAGTAACATTTTCACATGTGCCAAATCTTTGTTTCCTCCTTGGATTCTACTACTCAGTCCTTGTGGTTTTTCTGTGGCCAAATGAGTTATTCCCAACCCCTATCCACAACTAACCATCCATAGGCAAGCATTTACCCATTTATTGCTCACAGCTTCTGTTATGTTACATCTTTGGTGTATCCTTTAATCATTTATATCTGGTTCTTATTTCTGGATATATATTATGAATATATAAATATATACACACACACATAATACAACACACACATATATATTACCAGTTTATATTCACTGATGCAGTCTTCTGTGATCCCTTCCATCTATCTGGATTTAATTTATCTATGTTTTTGCTTGAGGACTTTGTTATGCGTAGAATGTATTGTATTCTCCCAGTAATTCGGCTTTCTATTCGGCTTAGGTAGAGGTGACTATTTCTGTGCCATCTTTTTTCAATAGTACATGAAGAAATCAGCAATTAACACTAATTCTCTGCTCAACTAATTTTCTTTGTTATCCTAGATCTAGTTTAACCCCATTTCATAAGGCTTTTTAAAGTTAAACAATGATTATTAAATCAGCAAACCAAATTGAAGTAATCCTTTATCTGTACCCAGGAACATGAGATTTGTTTGTTTTGGGGTTAGGAGTTGTTTCATGTTGGTTTGTTTTGCTTTGCTTTGCTTCTTTAAAAATGCAATATATTGGCTGGTTCTACTAGAACTTATTTGCATCTACATAAAATAATTTACTGGCAAGCCAAGAACAAGTGGAAAATAAAAAAAAATATTTTAAACAATTCTACTTTAATTAAATTTGTAAACAAACTACTTCATTAAGGCTGCAAGTAATACAAAGACTAAGAAAAACTATCACTATGCTCTAGAAACCTTTTACACAATTATAAAAGTAGTTAAATGGAGGTTTTTAGATATAAGCACATATTCTTTAATTTAAAAAATAATTATTTAATATTTAAGACAGGAATAGACAAACTATGGCCTGTAGGCCAAACCTAGGCCATAAAAATAATAATAGAAAAATAATATCTGTCTCAGTGTATTTACTAGATTCTTATGATAGAAAGAGGAATAAGATACTGTCTTTATCCTTAAGAAGTTAGAAGAAATAAAAGTGAACTCCAAATAACAGTGCAATAATATAAATACTAAAACTAACATTAATGAAAGTCAATTGATAATCCAGAAAGAGAATTTAAGTTGTTAAACTCACTGATTTTTTCCTGAAATTTATATGAACAAACCTACAAATTAGCTATTAGTGAAAAAAGCCTTAAATATATAGCTAACAAATTCACCAGTGATCCATATGAGAAAAAGTATGAACTCTGTGTCAAACCAGAGAACTGTATCAAATAATCCATCTGACTTTTTGTTGGTTGCAAAAACATGGAATAATTACCACCAAAAGGATGAAAAGGTCAAAACATGTTATAATAAATGAAGTGAGCCTGAGCCTGTTGCCAACATCTCTTGCTTTAATTGGCATTTGTTTTTAAAGAAATACTGTGACATTTATACTTCAATTATATATGATAAGAATACTAACTAAGTTTCAAAACAAACAAAACAGCTAAAAAATTAAAATTCTACACTTGGAACAGAAACAAAAAATAACAAAACGTTTGCATCTAAAATCAAATCTAGGTTATACCCGCATGCTTAAAAGCTCTAGATTCACCATTGACTCAAGCATTTTAGTTCTTCAGGCTACATTAATAAGAGGGTTTCTATTAACTGAATAATTTTTAATTGATAGATTTACTTTTATGCCAATAGGGACAATGTGGAACTGGCATATCCTCTCTTCTTCACACTATATTTGGCATTAAATTGATTCTCTAAAGAAGAACTCATGTTACTCATTTGTACAACAAATCTTTGATGGATTTGCAGTTCCTGTTGAATAAAGTCTTCACTCCTTAGCACAAACCTTTAATCTGCCCCAAATGCTAGACCTAACTTGCCAGCATTATTGCTTATTTCTCCCTTGTATAAATTTAACTATCTTTAGGTCATAAACTTAATGTCTGTCAAACTGAGAGTTACTTCCTCTCTCTGGACAGAATACAATTTGACTCATTTATATCCAATGTGATGGCAGTGACTTGAAAAAAAAATACAGAAACCAATCAAAAGATTTCACTCCTTCTATACCTTAAATGCAACACTAAATACTGCACTGGTATTTCTAGCTATCCACCAAAAATGTGAATCCTTTAGGATCTAAAGAGATCTAAGCACGGTTTGTTCGATAATGGGCTCAGATACCCAGAGTTTTGGCCCCCATTATATAGCAGTTGTTCCAGAGGGCAGGGATGGTGGAAATTTTGCTCCTGGTATTGCTGTGATTGGTTGTATACATCCAGTCCAAACTCTCTTTTATCATTTAAGACAGTGCAGGATCATGTTTTTGTCTTGTTTTTATGGAACCACAGAAATCAAGGAACCATAGAAAAATATTTAATAGAGCAATAATGTGGGTCACCCAATCTTCTCCCTGAAGGTAGTCCCCGTCACATGCTTGGAAGCAGCATTCAAGTAACTTATTTAAGAACTAAAGAACTTCACTATGTACTAATTTCATCTACTTTCATTGTAAAGAGTAAACTTACAAGGCACTATCTGGCAGAATGAGGATTTGGAGGGGAAAGATTCATGTAGCAGCAGGTTTTCTAGTGTCTTAGTTTGGGCTGCTATAATAGACTATTACAGATTGGGTGGTTTATAAACAACAGAAATTTGTTTTTCATGGTTCTGGAGGCTCAGAAGATCAAAATCAAGGTGCTGGTAGATTCAGTGTCTTGTGAGGCCCCTCTTCCTAATTCATAGATGACTATCATCTCACTGTGTCCTCACATGGTAAAAAGATAGCTAGGGAGCTCTCTGAGATCTCCTGTATAAAGACACTAATCCCATTCATAAGGGCTCTGTCCTTGTGACTAATCAATCAGCCCTCAAAGGCCTCACCTTCTAATTCTGTCACCTTGGGGTGAGGATTTTAACATATGAATTTTGGAGGGGCACAAACATTCAGTCTATGACACTCAAAATATCAATTGATTTGCATTTCTTGCAAACGTTTTTCTCTACCTCCATGCCTTTCTTTAGATAAGTTTAAAGGTAGGTATATATGTCTATAAAAACTTCATTTAATATTCCAAGGACAAGAGACATTAAAGTAGATTCTTAATTGCTAAATACAGTTTGCAATTTTACTTTTATTCTGGCATATATTGCTTATTCCAGTGGTTATTTATTACACTAAATAGTTATAAGTTTATAGAGTTTTACAGAGAGGATCCAAGACTACATCTAAATCAAAAACTATCATGGTAAAAATGATAACTGAAGGAATTAAGTGACTTTCTTTTTTTTTTCTTTTTCTTTTTTAATGAACAAATATGTCAATTTCTATTTCTCAGTTTTCTATTCTGTTCCACTGGTCTATGTTTCTTCCTTTCTGCCAATACTACAGTGTCTTCATTATTGTAGTAGGACTTCATATAACATAAAGTGATTTTTCTCATTCTGTTGTGTTTTTTTTTTAATATTGTTTTAGCTATTTGAGAGTCTATGTCTTTCCACACAAATTTAAAATAAAATTATCTATGTGTTTGAAAGTTTTGTCAAAACTTTTATAGGAACTGCATTGAAACTATTGATAAATATTGGAAGAACTATATGTATATATATATATATCTTTTAATCCACGGACATAAAAAAACAATCCACCAACATGGATTGTTTCTTCTGTTGTTTGGATCTTTTTGCTTTATTTCATCTCTTTTTTGTAATATTCAGCATCTGGATCCTGCACGTGTTGTTAACTTTAACTCAAGTATTTCATTTTCTTTGGGGTGATTGTAAATGGTGTTGTATTTTTGGTCCCCCACTTGTTTGTATATAGAAATGCAATTAAATTTTTTTGTTGAACTTGTGACCATGCTGAAATCACATTAGTTCTAATAATTTTTTATAGATTCCTTGAAACTTTCTACCTAAGCAATCAAGTCATGTGCCCAAAGAGACTTTTATATGTTCCTTTCTAATACATATAGCTTTTCTTGCTTTAAATGTCTGGAATCCTCTGTGCTATATTAAATAAGAGTGGTATGAGCAGATTCTTGCTGTAGTAGGCTAAATAATGCCCCCTACCACTGCCCCAAAGTTGTCAACAGCTAACTCCCAGAACCTATGGGTATGTATTACCTTACATGGTGAAAAGAAATTTCACATGAGCTTAACTTGAGGATTTGGGGATGGAGGATTATTCTAGTTTAATTGGCATGACACAGGTAATTACAAATGTCTTTATAATGGGAAGGCAGAGAGAGATTTGACTAAAGAAAAGTAATTTGAGGATAATCCAGCATGAGAAAGAATTAACCAAAATTTGCTGCCTATGAAGATATAGGAAAAGGTTATGGGCAAGAAATTCAGGCGACCCCTAGAAGTTGGAAGAGGCTTAGAATAGATTTTCTCCTGGAACCTCTAGAATGAACCAGCCCTGCTAACCCCTTGATTTTAGCCCAGTGAAACTGATTTTACACTTTGGATCTCCAGAACAGCAAGATAATAAATATGTATTGTTTTAAGCCACTAAATGTGTGGCAATTTACTATAGCAGCAATAATAAACTAACACTCTTGGCTTATTCCCAATATTAGGTGAAAAATATTGTTATGCACTGTTAAATATGATGTAAGCTGTAGGCTTTTTGTATATGCTCTAGTTTTCTGAAAGTTTTTTTATAATTGATAAATACTGGATTTTATCAGATGTTTTTCTGCAGTAATTGGTGCAATCATGAATTTTTTATTCTTTAGTCTATTAGTATAGTGGATTATCCTGATTGATTTTAGAATATTGAACCGGCAATGCATACCTAGAACAAATCTTACTTGGTCATTGTTGTATAGTTATTTTTATACATTTCTATGTTTAATTGCCAATATTTTGATGAGGATAGTTATGTCTAAGTTCATGAGAAATCTGTCTACACTTTAAAATTTTTCTTTATTTTTTAATATCATTCTTATTTGGCTTAGAAATCAGAATAATACTTGTTCATAAAACAATACTTCATGAAATATTGACATATGTTCCTTCCTCCACTGTTTTATGGAAAAGATTGTCTAAAATTGGTGATAGTTCTTCTTTAAATAATTGATAGTTTTCCTCAGTGAAATCCTCTGGGCCTAGAATTTATTTTCAGGAGATTTTAAATTAGAAATCCAATTTATTTAATAATTATAGGAGTATTCATTTTGTCTCTTTCATTTTGTTTGAATATTGTTAGTTTGTGGTTTTTGAGGAATTGATCTATTTCTTCTAAATTGTCGAATTTATGAAAATAGAGTTGTTCATTGCATTTCTTTATCATCTTCCAATGGTTTGAGGATCAGTAGTGATATCCCGTTTCATTCCTGATACTGGTGATTTTTGTCATCTCTTTTTATCTTTGTCAGCCTTGCTAATGTTTTTATCAATTTTGTTGATCTTTGTGATGAATGAACTTTTTTGTTTCATTGATATTTCTCTATTGCTTTTTGAGCTTCAATTTCATTGACTTCTATGTTTATTATTTCCTTGCTTCTGCTTGCTTTGGGCATATATTGCTATCTGAGGTACAAATTCAGATTATTGATTCAAAACATTTTCTCTTTCCTAATGTAAGCATTTAGTACTATACATTACTGTATCAACACTGCTTTAGCTGCTCCCACCTACTTTTGTATGTTATATTTTCATTCAGTAAAAATTCATATACATATATATATTTTAATTTTCCTTTATATTTATGTTTGACTCATGGATTATTTAGAAGTATATTGCTTAATTTCCAAGTTTTTAGAGATTTTTCTGTTGTCCTCCTGCTATTGATATCTAGGTTTATTCCATTACCAATGGAAGATATTCAGGATATGTCTTGCAGACTTAAATTTAGGACCTGAGAGTCCATGTGTTTACCTGGACGCTGAACTTCGAAACCCAGATATTTGTCTAGTACTTCCTACTCACTTTCTGCCTAGGTCTCCTGAATATCTCTCAGTTCCATGCTGGGACAAGAGCCTGCCCATTTGCTAGAACCTGACTACTATCTAGAACCTTAGAGATCTTTCCTTTCTAGAGTTTCAACCCATCTCTTATCTGCTTCAAAGCAGAGGGATTTCATAGACGAAGGATGCTACTAAATTCAAAGGAAGCCCCTGACTACACACCCTACTTCCCAGTCATAATTCACCCTTTATGTACTGAAGCTAATCAGATCCACATGGAGTTTGCCACTACTCTCTAGATGTTTTTTGTTTTTTTTTAATCTCCTCTTTACTATACTTGCCAATCTCCAGTTGGATTATTATCCATAGCTTTTTCTGCATCAATCCCTGCCCTTTAATATTCTAAAATGCCCCATGTCCAAACCATAGGTTTATGACAAGTGATGTTCTGAAATGATACAAAGAATATAATCAAGGCAAAAACCTCCTTCTAGATTCATTAATATGGGTGCCATGTGCTTTATTCTGAGTTACAAAGAAATACAGGAAGCCCCTTTGCCCTCTAGCTAAAGTCATTTCCTTCCCTTATTCTGCCTTATTGTACTGAATAATATTAAGTTTCATGTGACTAATACTACCATTATCAATAGGAAAGTATCAATGACATCAATAAATAGTGAATTCTTGGAAACCAAATATGCTTTGTTGCCTAATGGTTCAAAATGTTATCCTGCCAGATGGAAAACTTCATTGAGTTTTCATTTCCCAGGAAATTTGGTAGAATTAAAATAACTCTTTAAAAGGGAGACAAAAGGAAATGGAGGGCAAGTCAAAAAAAATGTGTGCATTATTCAAAAGCAATTCTTTCTCTCTGGATATAAATAATGTCACTAATGTTGTTTCTGGGGTTATGCTGTAGAATTTCCAACAGTAACTGACCAGGAAGCTCAGGTGTTAGAGAAAATTAAGAAATAAACTCCAATTCAAGAGAAGGGAGTGGGTGGGTTCATTTGAAACCTGGTGCTGCTAGCCACAGGATCTGAGGTAAGATCATGATTTGCCTTCTCAGGACTGTTACCAGATAAGCTCAGTAAGTGTTTGTTTTGTTTTATATGTTTTTATTTAAATAGACTGCCACCGTTCAGGTGCACTCATATGCTCCCAGTCCCAGGCTTATCTCTGGGGCTGCTCACAAAACTATCCATTTTTAACATAGCATTCATGTCAGTAAAGATACTGTATGTCTTAAAGTTTAGAGACTGAGGAAAACTTACAGTCTGTTATCCCAGTTATTCTAAAATTCTGAATTTTATACATGAAGACACTAAAGCCCTTCAGATTAAATATGAAAAACACACTAATCCATGTATCCTCATTCCAAACATGGTTCTCTTCGCATGAGACTCTAGTTCAACTACCTACTGGAAGTTCATCCCTCCTTTCTCAACAAATATAGGCAGTATAGCAATGAGGTGGTTAATGACGAACAAAGGAAACCACATGGTTCCCTCATCATTCTCAGTCTGGCTGGGTAAACAAATAATAATCAAAGAGTCATATAAATAAATACAAAATTACAACCATGGCCACTTCTTTGAAGTATAAATACAACATATGAGAGTCGATATCAACAGAATTTGACATAGTTGAATAGATTGGGGAGAGTTTCTCTAGAGAACTAAAATGTAAAAGATGAGAAAGATTTAATTAGATGAATAAGGATAGGAAAAACATTTATAACAGTAGAAATAACCCATACAAAGATCCTGCCTGCATTGAAAGGCAGGAAAGAAAAAAATATAGTATGTAGAATGATGGGAACAGGAGAGGACGAGGCAAATGTGATTGGGGACACACGTAGGGGATCACACAACAAAAGCCTTTAGGCCAGGTAAAGGAGTCTGCTCTATGCCAAATGCAGCAGGAGGCACTAAAGGACATGTCTCACTATCTCTGCTACTATGGCCCTAGGTCAGCCCTAGCTCCTCTCACCCGAATATTACTCTATTTTCCTCACTGCTCTATTTTTTTCCTTGTACCTCCAAAGGTCTATTTTCAGCAACAGCCAGAGGGATTGATTTAAACGTAGGTCAGACCATGTTACCTGTCTGCTCACTGCCAATTCTAAATCTTGTCTTTCCCAGAATAGTATCCAAAGTCCATCTGCTGGCCCTAAGGCTCTCAACAATCACATTCACTGCCACCTCTAACCTCATCGCTTAGCTCTCTTTTCCCTTGCTCTGTCTGTAGAGCTACAAAGTCAAGGACCATTTCAGAACTCTTCAAGCATGTTCTTGCCTTAGGGTGTTGTCATTTCCTGTCTTTTAGCCTTCTCCCTGGTGGCCATGGGACTCACTCCCTAAAGTACACAGGTCTCTTGCAGATATATACTCACCAGGGAGGCCTTCCCTGATCTCAGGTACAAAACAGCTACCATCCTGTTCCCATCACTGTCCATCACCATCCTCAGCTTCATTGTTCTTCATAGCATTGGCTGCTACCTATTAAGTCTTTATTTTTCTGTTTTGGTCACTATACTTCCAAGAAAATGGACATTCTTTGAGAATGAGGGCTTGTTTTGTTTTCTGCTTTATCCTTAATGGGTGGAAAAAATGCCCGGTACATAGTAGGTGCTCAATAAATACTTGTTGAATTAATGAATAAATTAAAGAACGGATAAGTGAAAGACTGTGGGATATTCATCACTATCACTGTTAGGCAGATAGCGAGGGAACTCCAACTATCCTAGTGACAAAGGCGGGCACCTCACCTTGGTGCTGCCTTGAGAAATTGCCACATCTGGAAAGAAGGAAAAGTGTGGGTGCCCGTCTTGGTGCTGCCCCACTTTGATCCTGCCCTGAGCCACTGCCATACCTAGAGGAAGAAGGAATGCCCTGCCAATCTGCAAAAGAATGGAAGGAATTCCCTAGTCCCCAGGCCAGGCAACCCAGGCACAATAGGATCTGGAAAGTGACCTAGAGTAACCTAAGGCTAATGATCATTTCATTAACTGTCCATCAAAGTGGTTCCATGGTGCATCTGAACCACAAGGAGGGCCCAATCTAGACAGTATAAAACAGGACCCCAGACCATAATCAGAGCCTATTGTTATGGCAGGGGCCTATTCTTCAGCTGTGGCAAACATATCTTGCTCTTGCTCCATGAACCTAACTTGCTCTTCCTCAATAAACTTCCTTTCATGCTTATGTTGCTTTCAGTGTGTCTGGTTATTCTTCAGCCAAGAGCATGCCAAGAACCAAGAGCAAGGTTACCAACCCAATATCAACACAGTAATTTTTCCCATTAAATATTTTCCAATTTTTGTTCTGAATCAGGATATTCACTTGTACATAAGTAATACACATATATTAATAGATCCCGGTTATCAATTAAGAGCTAACTCAAATTTTGTTTTCTCTCCAAAATTTCCTGTCAATACTCAGCAATCATTTTCTTTAAATTCCCAATAAATTCAGTAATCTAAACCAATAATTTACCTATGATAGCCCATGATCTTTTGTTCCTACTGAATAATTCTCATCTCCTGAACACTATTATTAGTAAGTTGAAATTATGAACACAAACTTCCTTTCCTTTTCTTTCATGTGCAATTGCCAATGTAATGCTATTTTGCAAGATGTAAATAAACACTGGTTGCTTGCTCATGATAACTACTAGCTACCATTTTTGAGAAAAAAGAAAGCAGTATATGTTCATTTAAAAAAGTAGCAACTGATTTTAGTTGAGACATAAGTCTGGTGTGACGGAAAGTTGCAAATAGACATGAAGAGGTGAGTTGGATGTTTTAATATTATGTTGAAAAATTTAGAATTTTTTCTACAGCAATGAGAAGACATTGGTCATTGCAGATCAATGCAAGGCCTTTAGAAAGATAACTCACACAGTACTGTTGAGGCTGAGTGGTTAGAATACAAAGAGAAGCTGCTTGGTTCAAAGGCCATCAAAGTAGGTCATGGTGAATGAGGCCACTGCCAGTAGGAACAGAAAGAAAAGAATCATAGTTTTGATGTTCTTCGCTTTTATCCAAGCATTTACTGACTGAGATTGATGCTGTACTGTGCAAGCCATTAGGACTGCACAAATGAGCTGTAACTTTTCGTGGACATACCATTAAAATCACTTTATTATCTATGCTTCTCCTATTTTAGTCCAAGAATTCCAGTTTCTGTTAACAATGTCATAATGCATGTTCATTAAGACTAACAAAAGTAATTTATATGTGCGTAGCATTTTGCAATTTAAAAACAGCCCTCCTGTGTGTTAGTTATGTTATTTGAACTCACAAGAATTCTGGCAAGTAAGCTGAGTAGAAATTTTCTTCAGTTTCAGTAAGAAACTGTAGATCAGATTTGTTAAGTAACTGGCCCAAGTTCACAAAGCCTGTGGATTCAGAATTCAATGCATATATCTAAGTTTGAAGCAATGTGATTTTCCTTAGAATTTCTTCCCACGTATATTTTTAAAATTCATGTGAAAGTAATTTTTTCTGTACTTATTCCACTTTAATTCCCTTCTCCAGAGCCTATGGTTTATTGTCTAATTCCATTACTTATTTTGTTACAGGTTTTATAAGAAATACCAACAATGCTGTGCTATATTATTATTTTTATGATACAGTTGTCAGGCTATAAACGTAAAAAACAAAAAACAAAAAAATAACACATGCAAAGAAACAAAAATCCTTTCTCTTACCAGTAAAAATCTTCCATTTTGACCTTTTATTCAAGCTTTAAGGAAATAATTTTAAATATATACATTTCATATGTAAAAATATATTATCTGTTTTAAATTTTTTAAGTAAAAAAATTAGACTTTGATTTCAGTTTGTATAAATATTTTGAATTAGTTATTTTGTTTAAATAACTTCTCACAATAGAAAATGCTAAAAATTTAATGACATGGAACAATAAAATATTAAATTACACTGGAAAATGTTAAACTAGAAGCCATATCTCCCATCGTTTTTGCCCTGTGAAGACATAGTATTGACTAGTTTAGCAGCGAAGCAAAACAAATTGTGAACATGTACTTGAATTTCAGATATTCTGAAAGTAAGCATCAGTTCAGTTCTTTAGCACAGCACTCATATCTTGCTTTCTAAATACCATTCTCCCACAGAAGCAGAGCTCCTTGGAGAAATGGCTGCTTCTAGGGCAAGAGAAGGAAATATACAAGATGAGCCTCAGGAAACTCATAGTGCCAGAAAGTAAGAAAGTGCTAAAAAAAAAAAAACCCGAAAGATTGAGTAGCATCAAAGAGACACAGGGGCCTGATAGAAAGAGCTCCCAATGGCCAAAGCTAGAACAATTTGAACAAGAAAGTAAATATTAATAATATAGTATTGTCATATAACCTAAATATAAAATAAACATCTGAGACCATACTATTATCAACGACTCAATAAATAAATCAATGGGGAGAAGAAGGTGAATCTTAAGTCCCTGATTGTAGCTTTCAACATGCAGCACAGGTTAGAAAGGGATGGATGTGGGCACACTATCCTATGATGCTTAGGGGCTAACAAAAGCATTATAAATAGGGGTGGAGATAGGAGCACCAGGAAGAGTTCATACTGGATGGTGAACACCTGTATCTGCCTATAAAAGGTAAGTTAAGAGTAGGGGAAAATTCAAGCTGGAGACAATTCACTGGACAACTAACAAGAACGCATGACTCTCAGGCATCACAGCCTTATCTTAGGAGATGGAGCTCTGAGAAGCTCCCCATTTTCACACAGGGAAGGAGACCTAAGGACACTCCTCCAGACTGCATGCTGCCAAATGCCAGACAGATCTCATGTCATTCAAGGATCAGTAAATAGAAAACTAGAGTTTCTCTAGGTCTTTGAAATTCTAGTAAGCAAAAATAAATAATAAATATTGTCCAGATGTTTCCACCAAAGGATGTCTCTCTGAAGAAAAGATGACTGAGAATGATTTCCTAAAAGAAACTGATAAAAATTAGAGAAGATATATGCTTGACATCCTAAGAAATGATGCCATAGAATGTTATCACAATAAACTCTGGGAACTGTAAGGAGAATATAAGAAGCTTAAATTAGAGAATCTATTTGGGAGAATTAAGAAAAGAATGGAAGGGAGATTAACATAGGGTAACAGATTTAGAATTTTCATCCACAATGACAAAAAACACAAGTAAAGGGGAAGAAAAAGTACTGAAGAAATGAAGAAAAACTTTGAAAGGATGCTCCTAGGATATGAATAAAAACAGTGATTAAATACATAGCAATGTAAGGATGCATCACTAGGACACTTGGATAAGAGGCATTGCTCAAAACTATTTTGAGTAGACACTTATTTTTCTGAGCTTATGAAAAACTTCAGTGCAAAGATTAAAAAAAAAACTCATGGAGTATCATTAAAAATTAATACAATGGTAACAACACCAATCTTTGGCCTGGAGAAATTTTTGAATTTTAAGAAAAAAAAATTATCTTTCAAACATCCAGTTAGTAAAAACATAATATTATATTTACAAAGGAATCACATTCATAATGATCAAAAGCCACCAATATATGAAGTGGTATCTGCAGAATTTTGAAAGACAGAAGCTAAAAGAAATTGATACCCAGCTATTTATTCTTTTCAGTAACCAACCTATTACATTACTTCTCTCCCCAAACTGTTCTTTCAGAGGTTACCAGGCTGCATCTACCACATCAGGTGACATTTCCTTAGTCCTCATCGTGCATGAAATGTAGCATTTTGTATAGGTAACCACCCTTCCGTTCTTAAAAATCCCCTCTTCCTTTGCTTCTCTGATTGTGCTATTCAAAATAGGGCTGGCAGATTGATTGCTGGCCTGCAGACTCTGCTACCAGTCAATGATGAGGCAAGAAGCTTATGCCATATTGGCAGTCAGCTCGGTTTAGTTCAGTTCTTTTCTATTAATATTTTTCTCTTTCTTTCCTTCCTTCTTCCCTTCCTCCCTCCCTCCCTTCCTTCCTTCCTTTCCTTCTTTCCCTCCCTCCTTTCCTCTTTCTTTCTTTCTTTCCTTCCTTCCTTCCTTTCTTTCTTGTAGTAACAATCTTTTCTTGATGAAAAAATCAGTGCGTTGGTTTAATTCTGGCACTTATGGCACTTGCTTTTTATCTTGTCATGAACTGGCACTCTCAGCAGCATTATCTCTGTTCTAAAGTTGTTATCTAATCCCTTAACTGCTCCCTTTCTCACCCCACAATGGTAGCACGGGTACAGACATACACACACACACACACACACACACACACACACACACTTGACATTTGAACAACATTGGGGTTAAGGACATGATCTATATCTATTAATATATATAACTAAAACAAACATAAACAGCTAAGTCTTTCAGGGTGTGTGTGTGTGTGCGTGTGCATGTGTGTATGTGTATGTTAGTTGGAAATGGGAACATTTTGATGTAATAAGGTCTTTATGTCACTGTAATGCAGAAATAGAGATATCTGGCAAACATATTCTCACAATTTTGTAGTTTTTGGAAGTTCCATAGTTCTGAATATTTATTGACCCTCCTAGTTTTTCCTAATTACCCTTCCCTTCTAGCTGACACTTGAAAACTTCTCTTTTTCCAAATGCCTTATTTAGTTATTCATTTATCCAGCTTAGTCCAATTCTCACCCTGGTTACTTGTTCTCCTGAGATTTGGATTGTGCCTCCTCCTGTAGTTAATTTTGGGAGTAACAGTTGGTCCCTGCTACTCTAGGATTTTTCCCAGAGTGATTCACTGATTCTTCTTAGGGGTATAACCATAGCTAATATGCAATCTCTAAAGGCCCAGGCAGGCATTGGGAGGGTAAATGTTGGTTTGTCTCTGAGCACAGAACTTTCCTCAGTAGATATTAGTTATCATAATAGCTAAACCCTGCTCAAGTACTCACTCAAGTGTGTACATGAAATGAGGCCTGGGTGTTTATAGAACCAACTTGACTCCTTTGATCCCATAATGTCTGATTGCTTCTGAATAGAAATGTTTTGAGTTAACTGAAGCTGCTGAGTGAATTTATCTACAAAAGAAAAATCATTAACAATTAAGTTAGAACCCAGAATGATATATTGACTCATCAACATTTTATCTGAGAATCTGACAAATCCCCTGCTCAAGTCATGTTAAATATTCTACCAAAAAGTATACATTGATTATAATTAGAGTTTTATTTTAAGTAGGAGGGAAAAAATAAGAGATGACTCCTTAAAAGTTTTGAATACATAAAACATAAGGTTTTATTATCCCAAAGAGAGACATCCTATTATGCAAATATATTAATTCAGTCACTAGTATGGATACTTTAAATAGAAATAGATAAGTTTAAATAAGGATTGCATGTTTCTGGATTGCTGAGTGCAATAATCAGCTATCTGGTATTGCTTATGTTGCATGTTGGTTTAAAAAAATCTTCTTTTAATGTATATTAGTTTGTGCAAATCATCTACTATGACTACATATTTTTCCAATTGCTCTAGGAATAGGAATCATCATTCAGAGATAAAGTAAGCAAACAAGCAGAAACATTGCATCTGAAAATGGGTTTAACCTAGTGTGTTTGCTCTGAGAAAAAATTGCCCAAGTCAATTGATGTAGAACGACAGTAAAAAACACTACTAAATTCTTTTCTATTCATCCATGTGTAAGTGCTGATTACATTTCATGCTTTGTAAATATAAGAAAAGAAAATATGTGTGTTTATGCATATGTGCATATATATATATACACATGTGCATATATATGTATAGAGATATATAGATAGATATTGACATATGGATATAAATATGAGGGAATAAATATGTAAAATGAGAGGAAGGAGGGACAAATGATTGACAACAAAATGAAAATCTCTAATGTTGGCCAATCTATTTTTATAAATGTGTATGTTTGCAAACATCCATTTTAACATCTTTTTGTCTGCTCAAAAATTCAAGGAATTTTTAGGCCTTAAAAATACTAGAACCACACTATAGGAGACATTTTTCATGCCTTTTGGATGATTTCATATCTTCAAGCATCCTTCCTACGTTTGGGGAGCTTCCCGCATATGAGTCCACACCTTTGCCAATTAGACACCAGACACATGTGTCTTTCATGTCCCTTCTGGCTGTTTGGACCTGTATGTGTCCTAAGCTCATCCCATCAGACTGTGCTTCAACAAGGAGAGGCACAGTGAAACAGGCGCTGCACAGATTCCACTCTGACAAGGGTGGTGGCAGAGGCACATGGCTTAGTGTGGGTCACAGCAGCCACGGGTCCAACCGTCACATGCAGGTCCTTGTGCAGGGGGCAGTGAAGTGGCAGCGAGGCCCGTAATGAGGAAGTCCTGCAATATAATTTAGGTGTTGTTTCTGCTGCCCAGCCTAGAGACTCTATGAGTGTCCTTATGTCTTTGAAAATCCCTTCCATCTTCAACTGGAGTAGGTTGTATTATTTCAGAACCATGACTGGCATACTGCCCCAACACTGGTATCCTCCTGCCTACTTAAGAACCTCACTTAAAGACTTCTCTCTTCCCTCTGCCTCTTCATCCACTTTCTCCTCTTTGCTGAATCATCCTCAGCAGCCCACACGTATGCTATTGTTTCTCTCATCTTAAAAACTCCCTCTGTCTCTCCTTGCTTCTACTTCAAGCTTCTGTCTTGGTAATTCCTTTCCTTTCTCAGCAAAACACCTAGTAGTTTTATATGTACGTGCTCTCTCCAATTTATTCCTCCCGTTCTCTCTTGAACTCACTTCAATCAAACTTTTCTGCTGAAACTGCTCTTCTCAAAGTCCCCAATGCCCTCCACATCACTAAGCCGACCTCCGCATCGTTAAACCATCTTTAGTTCTTACCTTGCTTCACCTATCAGCAGCACACCATGCGATCAAACTGATCACTCTCTCCTCCTTGAAATTCTTGCTTAGCTGCAAGGGCAGCACACTCTCCTAGCTTTCCTCAACTTCTCTGCTGCTCTGTGGCCTTTTTTTCTTTTTTCTTAATTTTGGAGCTCCTCAGGGCTCAAACTTTGTATCACTTTTCTTTTATATCTTATCCTCACTTAGCCTCATGGCCTTAAATACTAACAAGCTCATTCATTTCTTTCCCTTGAAAACTAGGATTGTGTAGCCACCTGCCTAGTCAACATCTCCACTTGGGGGTCTAAAATTGACATTTCAAAAGTAATATGCCCAAAACTGAGTTTCTGATTCCCCTACCACCTGTAGCCCTACCTCTCACAGTTTTCCTCATCTCAATAACAAGGAACTCAGTTCTTTCCGTTGAGTAGGTAAAAATATTAATATCGTCCTTGATTCCTCTGTTTTTTCCATATTTCATGTCTAACCCATTAGGAAATCTGTTCCAGGCCACCCTCACAATATGCCCAGGATCGGACCAGTCTTCATCACTTCTACACTTATCTCTCTGGTTCAAGCCACTACTGCTCCTCATTTGGTTAATTGTGGTAGCCTACTAGCAGGTTTTTATTCTTAATTCTTGCCTCATTCCTATCATCTATTCTTAAAACAGCCGCATGATGATTCTTAAACGTAAGTGAAAGCATATTGTATCTCTGCTCAAAAGGCTCCAAAGCCGAAGTCCTTACAGTGATCAATTTGCTCAGACATTTTCAGGCCCTATTACTTTTCTATTCTCATCTCTGGGTGAGGGTCCCTCAGTCATGTGGGTTGTGCCAGGTTACCCTCTCTGATGATCCTGGAGCATTCCAGAAACACCCTCACTGCAGGGACCATGGCTCCCTGTTTCTTTGGCTTCTTACCTTCCCCCCCCATGTGCAAGCACTTGTGTTAACCTCACCTCCTTAATACTTTTACTTCAATTTCCCCTTCTCAATGACTGTTTTCTGTCAACCCTAAGCAAAATTAGAAGCCCTTTTCATATCTCTTATATAATTACTGAGCATTTATCACAATGCAACATATTGTCTGTCTCCTTCCATTAGGAGATGGCTCGATAAGAATAGGACTTTTTGTATGGGTGCTACATAGCAGGTGCATTAAGTGACTGACTCGGCCAGTTTGCCTGGGACTTTTCTGGTTTTAGCACTGAACGTTGTGTGTCCCAGGAAACCTCTCAGGTCCAGGCAACCTGGCACAGTTAGTCGCATTAGCTCCACAAATATTTGTTAAATGGAAGAATGAGAAGAAAGGTGAAAGTGTGCATTTTACATAATTCTTAACCCTATAGGGTATTTCATCTAAAGCCTTAGGGATAACACAATCATCCTAAATGAATGGCTATAACCACATCAAATGATACAAAGAAAAAGTGCAGGGATTTACACAAAGTGCCATGGAAGAGATATGTCTAGATGGATAACAACTATTATTAGATCCATGCACTTGAGGCTTATCTACAGTTCTATTATGAATGATACTTGATTTTAAGATTCTTATCCTTGTGACTGACAGCAAATTTATAAAAAAATATTGAATATGACTGTAAAATATACACAGTGGAGAGATTTAACCACATTATTACTTACTGACAGGAAATGATGGTCTGAGTAAATGACAAACAGAATATTGACTTTACTGACCTAAATCATGTTTCCAATTAATAGCTGTGTGTGGCTTCAGCCATTAGCTAAGATCCATCCTTTAGGCATAAATCTTTGTGGGCTACACAAGTAGGCTCATGTGATTATTGCAGGCTCATATGATTATTATGGTATTACATAGCATTTGATATTTTTATAACAAATACATCTGTATATTTTTAATATACAAACATTGATGAAATACTATTAATTTAAATACATTTATAAACATTTTTAATGATTAACCATCAAAACAAATAAGCATAAAAATATAAAGCCTAGAGAAATGAAAGTTAAGTGTGAATTCCCCCGAAACTTATTCCTTATAGGGTAGCTTTCTTTGGAAGCTCCTTTGGAAACTGGCTACACCTAAGTTCAGTTCATTTTAGTAAAGTATGAGGTGGTAGCTTATGCCAACTGGTTTTGTTTTATTAAATAGTTGCAGCTGACCTCTGGTTATGCCATAGAGGGACTGAGGTTCTATCAATCATGATTGTTAAAAGATAGAGATACAGACCCAGGCTCTGACACATGTCAATCACTCTAGGGGAGAAGCTATTAATAATACCTCCTTTCATCATGCAGTTTAAATGTACAGCAACCCAAGGCAACATCCCTCACTAGAGTCTGATGTCTGGCTCTGCTAGATCCCTGTAAGCTGCCTTCTAGAATCGCAGTGAAGATCCTGAATGTCTGTGACTGATTGTCTCTGAGCATTACCCCCAGTAAAGGCTGTTTCAGAAGGACTTGTGTGTGCATTTTGGGGTCATGTATTTTGTTTGCTTGACCATTGGTGCAGTGAGTTAGTCATCTGGTCCAGCACCCACCATGACTTTTTGGATATAAGCCAAAAGGACAGAGACCAGTGGCTCATGCTAGAAGTGGGAGAAATTTGCATGGGGTGGCATAGCTAGTTACATTCAAGGATTAGCATGTCTTGATCACTTATGAGTTGTGCAAACTAGCCTTTTAAAACCTGGGGAGATTAGGATCCTTAAGGTGACAGACAGTTCATGGCTTAATAGCCATATTAAGGCTATTAATTAATAGTATTGATGGCCTTGGAAAGGTCACAAGGAGAAGGTAGACTCCACCATGGTAAAGCCTGAAATGGACTCTTTTACAAATAACTTTTTGAAAATGATAATCACAAAGTGTAATTTATACAAAGCATATTGAATATCCTTATTTGAACAGGGCTAACAAATGGGCTACTTTTATGACCCTCAACCTCTGACTGGGTCAGTCTGAGAAGGCATAGTACTGTTCAGGTTCTATGAGTACTCAATTATTGCAAACTAGTGGGGAGATGACCTAAAGCACATGGCCCACGGGAGGCCCTTTCAGTGAAGAAGAGAACGCTTGGGGCTCCTGTACCTGCCAGGTACACTTTTCTGCTGGTCATTCTCTTCTGTCCCTACTGGAACTTTCTCCACACTTCTCTGCCTGTTCAGTACCCAGGTGGATGAACTCTGTAGATTGCATCCCCCAGTATCCTTGCCTGCTGGTTTCCAGGTGTGTTCATCTAACAAAAAACACCAGAAGACACAGGAGACAGGAGACACAGAGGTGGATTATTTCTTCCCTGTTCCCTTCCTGAATCAAGGTGACATCTTTGGCAGTCACTGAATTCTCACATGACTACAGCTCCATCTTCCAAGTGTCCTATTCCCAATGGACTCTGGTAATTTAATCTGGTTACATGGTCTCTTCAGCCTTGAGGTGTAATTACTTCCTTCTGTTGCTAATTGCTTGGTGCTTTACTATCTTTGTTTCTTTAATGTTACCCATACCTTGGTAAAATGGTCCTTTATTAATGTTTCTTTCTTTGTGTGGTAAGACAAAGTATAAATCTTTCTGCTGTTTGTTCTTGATAATACATTTTAATCTTTACCCCTCATATGTTAAGGCTAAAAGGAGTATATTATTGGGATTTATCTTGGCCAAAGGAATTGGACTGATTAGTGCAAAATGAATTACAGTGCAAAACCAAACACATAAATGAGTGAATTACCAGAAAGTTATGAGTATTGATAAAGAAAATACTCATCCTTCTTACATCTCAGAAAATAGAATACTTCATGAAAATTTAAAATAGTATATGGAAGAATGAATAAAGGTCAATTTTGTTACCTAGGGTGACTTCTAGTCATAGTAGATATTAACACATGCTAAACAATGTAGTCTAATGAGCAAAGTGGTACTTTGCTAAGGCCCGGATAGTTGCATTTCCACAGGTACAGGTGAATGAGACAGCTAGAAGTTGGTCATCATGAAAGTTGATCTGAAAATAAAATTGCCTGCAATTGTCAAATATTCAAAGCAGAGTAGTAAAAGCAGAATCTTGATGAAAGAAAGCGCTAGTAGAAATTGTCATCATCAGAGCTCAGGAAAAATGCAATGCTACAAGACTACAGGGAGGTAAGTTTACCATTGACCATTGCTTTTACGAAAACTAATGGGCCAATAACGCATTACTTTCTGAGAGCCCAGTAAGTACCGAATAAAAGGGCATTAAATATTCACATTAGAGTCTATGAAATATGCTTTCACATGATGCTTACTATTTGCTTCTGTCATAGGTTCATCCAAAGTTATTAAATTTTAAAATTGCACTAGGACTTTTTATATGTAGTGCATTTATAGCCTCTGATTTATATAGCACTTTTCTTCCATAGTGCTATTATATCCTCATTCTCCAATTCAATTGTGCTTATGGTTAAATATAGCAAGCAATATATGTGTGTGCATTAAATATATATATATAATGTTATATAAGTTTTTCTTGATTTTTATATACCATATTTCCTGAAATTTTGCAGTGGGTCAGAATACAATTTCAAGATGACTTGCAATATGGAATAGTATTTCCATCCACAAGAATTGGGTATATTTCAAAATTATCTCTAAATAGCAATCATTCTGAAGCAAGCAGTCTAATCTGTATGAAATCCCATTCTATGTGCATTTAACTTACACAAAGTCAACTATATATGCTGTACAATGGCAGAAAAATATAAATAAAAATTAAAATTATCCAAGCTATTCTACCCACTGTTTCCTTCTCTCCCTGAGTGAAGCTGATTTGAGCGAAGACAATTTGCTTTTCTTTAACCCACCCCAGTTTACTCACCACTCCTACAATGTGAGAATATTAACTAGATGAAGAGGCTTTTAGTGTTTAATGATATATATATGTATATATATAATATGTACACACATGCACACGTGCACACACACACACACAGTATATACTTTAATCTTAAGCCAGCTACTAAATCTGATATTAAACCAATGAAACAATGTTCTAATCCCAATTTAAGAAAAAAAATGCTCTATTGGACTCACTGCATTGAAAGACAGCATGTTAGTCTCCAATAAGATCTAAAACATTTTCCAGAGTTAATTTCACCAATAGATAATGATTGCCTCAGCACTGACTTCAGACACCTACTTTCCAGTAGTGTAAAACTGCACTTTACTCAGGACAAAATGTCTGACATTCACAGTGGTTACTACAGCTCTTAGATTCCATTATCTTAGCTCTCCATTGCCTTGGACCACACTGAGGACAGATTTAGACAGTGGTGTATAGGGACTGGGAAGAAAACTTCAAAACACGGGAGGCAGGAAGTTACAACCTACGTTGTAGAGTGCTGAGTAGAGAACTGGCCCTGAGTTAAATGTGTTATGAGTGGGATGATTCTGTGAACCTTTATTAGGATGGCAGATTCCACTGGGGATTCTTCAAATCCTTTGAAAGCAGCACTTAATCACCCACCCTCTTCCCATTATTAAAACAAGATGTTGCAAAAATGGAAGACACACCCTCCCATTTGGAAGCTATTCCAATTTATACTATCTGTGAAGCCTGGTCATTTAATATATGCCCATATAATTGACTAGGGAAAAATGCCCTTCCTCAACCAAAAGATGCCTGCTGCAGCAATAAAAGTATGTCACCAGAGGGCACCTTGGAGCAAGTTCAAAGGTGTCATAACCACAAGACTCTAACCAGGGAACTTTCCCTGCTGCCATCAAAGGGAAGTGTTTGTTTTTATGACTGCCCTATATGGTTTTCTCATAACCATTATCATGGAAATTGTTTTCTTTTAAAAAAAATTGTTGCCAGTTAATATTACAATTCAAGTTGGCATATTAGAAATGGACTTTGGATTCTAATTCTGGTTTCACAATGTAGTAGCTTAATAAGAATGAGCTGGTAATTTCTTTTTATGGGCAAAATGATCATAATGATAATGCTTGCTCACATTATTTTTGTCAGAATTAAACTGATTGGCAGTAATAACAAATAATGTTTGCATATCCCCAGAGTTTAATTAGCTTATACATCATCTCAGTTGTGAAACCCTGAAAGATAAGCTTTTCCTTGAAATGAACTGATTGGAGAAGAGTAATAATCCTGGAAGTCTTTAATTTCTGCTCTTTCCATAAAATTAGTTTCATATTGTCTAATACCAAAAACACTTTTGAGAAGTGAAATACTCAGCCTCCTCATGAAGCTTAGTATTTGTAAGCTATAAAAATGGCATGGACTCTTTGGACTTTTTGAAAATGACTCTGGGTTTCTTGAATGAGGAAGAGGACTGGTATAGGAGAGGTAAGCAGGTCTAGGAAGGAAGAGAGAGGGGCAGGACAGAAAAGTAATGCTGGGAGGTACTAATCCATACATGCAAGAGAAATAAATGGACTGTATTCTATTTCCAGAATACACTGTGATTTCATTATTGAGTGGCCTCAGTGGAGTTTCCATTCTGAACAGTTCTCTCCTGGGCTCACAGCACTTTCTTTCTTTTAGTTACATCAACAACCTAGCACTATAATGCGCTCACATTGTATATTAACATGTATTGGAGTCATAATACCCTGGAATAAAACCTTTCAAGACATTTTTTTCAGGGTACCAATTACTAAAATATTTAACAAGAAAACATTCTCACCAAAGATATACATAGCTGGGTTTAACCACGTCAATACATCTAAGAAACTCTTTTGAAATGAGCTCTTCTACCAAAAAACCTTTTATTCTATTTATTCTACTTTGAACCTTTGTTAAATTATTTGGGAAGAGAAAGTCCACCCAGGACCAAGGAAATAAATGTGAGCATAGAGTTTCTCATTTTTATTATTATTATTTTTCTTTTCCTTCTTTAACTTTAGGCATCATGCTGTGTCTATTAGTGCCTTCTTGGAAGAAATATCTTCCTGAGAAAGAAAATTTTCTGAAAACAGAATTCAATTTCTTTTTATTCTGTCTTTCAGCACACAATAGCTATTAAATCCACCTGCTACCATCAGAACCTTTCTGCACCCCAGAATTGGCTGTCTCATCTGGACTTACAGGATCTTGTCTTATTCTCATTTGTAAGAACAGTCTGAGCAATAGTTTTGAGCTAGTTTTTTTTTCTTTTCTTTACCCAGGAAGACGGCTATATTTCAGATATTACATAATTTTATTATTTCTTGTATGTGAAAGAAATTGTCGCTGACGAAAAAGGAGAGATGAATATACTGTCCTTTTGCTATAGGGAAAAAAATAAAGGGAACTAGTACATCATTTTAATTTGTCTCTCTTTTTTTTGTAGTTTGCCTTTTAGAACTAATCTGATCAGGAGCAAGTTGATGTTTAGAGATGTTACATAAGATTTTTAACTTTATTAAGAGTAAACATTATAAAATAATGAGAAAAAAGTCTCTGCAAATATTCTAGACAAAAAAATTATTAAATATAATATGGGAGGGAAAATCACAAATGAAGTAACCAGGACAAAGAGGTAGCTCTGTGATTAATAGGATTATTAATCCATTAATTGGTTTACTAATCTATCAGATTTTTACAGAGCACCTAGTTTGTCCAAGGTATATTTATATTTTGTTCCAAAAACCCTTACCCTTAACAGGCAACCAGTCTAACAGAGGAGAAGGAAAAGTTAATGTCTAGAGAATAATGTATAATTTAATTAAAGCACTCATTCCTTTATTTAAAAAAATATTTCCTGAATTTGCATCACATATATATAGCTAGAGAGCATCAAATTTTACAAAGAGGGAGTACATGGAGAATGCACTGAAATTGTGAAAGTGTAGGAAGACTAATCAATTGGAAGACCAATGATTCCTCCAACTTTCTTGGGCCCTGAAACTTACAAAATTTAGGGGAGAGGGACTATTTTAGAAAAAATGCCAAATTATGTCCATAAGTAAATATTTATTTGCAGGAGGGAAATAAGTCACAACAAATTAATTTTTTAAGTTGACACATACTGAAAATATCATAAAAGTATTAATAACATATTATTTATATGAATTAACTTCCTGGTTGCTTCTATGAATTTTTTTTCCTTCAATCTATCTATATTTTCTCTGGATGACTGTTCATGTGACATTTCTCTACAGAGAAAAGTGAAAGATATTTTAGTCTTTCATTTATCAGAATCAAGCTTGGTTTTGCTTTGTTTTTAAATTGATGATGCAGAAAAGTTTGCTTAAGCTTAGTAGCTCATTATTTGTAATGACATAAAATATTTTAGGTTTGATATCAACTTTGGTGAAACCTCAATCAATTTTTTTAAAACATGAGTTTCTAAAGGTTTCCTAGCTTTTCACATATTTTTGGGCAGTAGCTATTTAAATTATTGTTTTTCATTAATCTACTTGTCTTTGCTATCTTCACTATCATGGTCTGTTTTATGTAATCTTCATCAATATCTATATTTAGCATTCATCTTCTCCTTGCTAGATCACAAAAATGTCTATAAGTACATCAAACAAAGCAACTTAGTTGATGGTGAATTGAAGGAGAAAGAGACAGCGTTTTTAACAGGTTGTGGTTCATGTAGTCTACAGATTTTTCAGATTTTACATAAACACAATGCCATGGTCCTTTCCAGGGCCTTAGAAGTAGCTCATGAAAGTGAGAGGCTCTGTTTTATGAAAATTTGCCCCGGGTTTGGAGCTATCAAAGCCATGCAGAAGGGGGTTAAATGAAGACCATGGCAGGGAGGTGCACGTTTGAGAAATATTAAGGAAGCAAAATCTACAATTAGTTACACGATGGAGATGAGAGTCACCTTTTCTGTACATGACAATATCTGTTCTTTTTTTTATTTATCTTTTTATTTATTTATTTATTTATATAATTTCAGTCCCATGAATACCTGTAACCGGTCAGTATGAAGGCTAGTCTCTTGGACCTGCTCTTGCAGGTTAGAAGGGAGGAATGATAATGTAAGCAAACTCTGGAGCCCAGATGTTAAACAGGAAAGTCAGGCTGTTGTCATTGTCTTGGCCATCAGATAGCAAGAATCCCTTGAGGGAAAATGCAGCTTGCCATCTTACATTTAGAACCAACTAACATACAGGCAGCTCATCCTCAATGGCAGCAGTGGTGCAAATGGAGGCTACAAGCTATTGGGATGAATAAACTGTAAATATACAAATACAATCCTCCTTTTACCACCTAGACAAATCCTTGGCGTATTTTACAATTCAGTTCAAACTTCAGCTCTTCTGTGCTTCCTTTCCAGATGGTCTCTGGAAGGATCAGGCACTAACTCCTCTGGTAAAAGGAGGGAAAATTTGAGGAGGGAAAATTAATTAAACGTAGTTTCATCAGATGCTCAAATGGCTATGTTGCCTAATGGAGATTACTGGTATAAATTTTTGTTTCTGACAATATTGCAGATCAGATACTTCCCAATGAAGCACTAAGTACTAGTCAAGTTTAAAATAAAAATTAAAATGCATTGCTGTCCTGGCACAAGAGGCGGTGGACAAAACAAAGCTAAACCAGGAAGATGTAAAGGGACAGGGACCCTAATATTCCATGGTAGGTGTAGAAATCCCTATGTCCATGTCTGAAAACCAGTGGAATTTCATTCCTAGTGAATTTGGAATTGAAGTGGCCCAGCAATTCCACTCCTAGGTATTCTGTTTCATTGATTTTGAGAGACATTTTTTTCACAGTTAAATATTTCTGAAATTGAAATGCAATCTTACAATCAATAAGAAAGCATTCTGATATTGAAGTGCTTTAAAAAAGTTTAATTGGAAATTTTTTTCTTTCTCATTTTTGCAATATAATATGGCCTGCATTTTAATTTTAATCGCATCTTACGCTTGACGAAATAGCATGTACATACTTTAGAGAAACTCTTGTATGTGTGCATTTGACAACATAGTATAAGATATTCACTGTAGTGTTTGCATAACAAAAACCTGTAAACCATCTAATTACCCATCAATAACAGAAAGAATAATCACATTGTGGTATATTTAATGCAGCAGACGTGAATGCATTGTAGTTATACACATCAACATGGATAAATTTGAAATATCTATTGTTCATAAGGAGTAAGTCACAGAAGAATACACGCAGGATAATTCATTAAATGCAATAAATCATTAAAGTTAAATGATAAATACATGGATGGTAGCACTATGAACAAAAACAAGAAAATTTTTAGCACAAAATCCAGGAGCACAAGGATGGATGGTGAAACAATTAGGAAGGCCACATAGAGTGCTTCTTAGTTTCTGGCAATCAATCTATTTCTTAAACCGAGTGGTAGGCAGATAGGTTTATGCACTTTATTATTCTCTAGAATGTATACAAATCATTGAAATATTCTTTCTTAAACATGATATATTTCACATTAAAATATTAAATTAAATATACAAAAAACCCCTCCACCTGATGTAAATTTAGAGCGATTGGACCTTAACATCTCAGCAATTTCACAAGCAAGGAAGAGCAAGAAGAGTGGGGAGGAATCCCATTGTAAAAATTGGAGCACTCTGGTATTCCTGGCTATCCAGAACACATACTCACACCTGGGCCAGACAGTCCACTGAAGCCTCATAATGATCTTTCAGTATTGGCAGAATCATCATTCCCATGCCCATTTGAAAACACCAATACTGAGGCACAGCTTTAGTATGGTAGACACCTCAGTTTTCTTTATGAATTAGTGGCAGAGCTGGAATAACATGCATCTCCCCGCAAACCACAAACCCAGGTTCCACAATTCTGCATGGCAAAGAGGCCTAAAAAGATATTGGCAGGTTTGGTTATAGAATGTAGAACATTGACCCTTAAGTAGTTTGCAGATTGTTGAAGCAGGAATCAATGCTTATTATATATTTAATAAATGTAATATATTTGCTGTTTTCAAACAGAATTATTTTATTTTCACATCCATTTCTTTCTGAACTGTGGTGCAGTTATATAAACAGAAAAAATGCCATTGAAATTCAGTCATTCATTCAATATTTTGAGTTCCTATTATTATCCCAAGGGTATAATGTACACCTGACAAATAAAAATTCTGTATATTTATGGTATATATGTGATGTTTTGATGTATACATTGTGAAATGATTAAATTAAGCTAATTAGCATATCCATCACAATTAAGATCTACTCTCTTAGCGATTCTTACATATACGTTAGGATTAATTATAGTCACTATGTTGTACAATATATCTCAGAATTTATTCATCGTGTCCAGCTGAAAGTTTGTACCCTTTGAAGAACATCTTCCCATCCCCACTCCTCTCCTCCAGCTGCCAGCAAGCACCATTCTACATTCTGCTTCTGTAAATTCAGCATTTTTTGGTTCCACATACAAGTGAGATCATGTGGTATTTGTCTTTCTGTGTCTGGCTTACTTCACTTAGCATAATGGCCTCCGGGTTCATCCATGTTGTCACAAATGAAAGAATTTTCTTCTTTTTTAAGGCTGAATGTTATCTCATTTGTGTGTGTATGTGTGTGTATTACATTTTCTTTATCTAGTCATCCATTGATAGATGCTTACATTATTTCCATATCTTGACTATTGTGAACAATGTTGCAATGACCATGGGCATGCAGATATTTTTTTGATACACTGATTTTATTTCCCGTGTATATATACCCAGAAGTGGGATGGATGGATCATATGACAGTTCTATTTTTAATTTTTTGAGGAACCTCCACATTGTTTTCTCTTTGCATTGAATTAGCACCCTATGTAAGTGGGAGGAGGAAATCCACATTGTTTTCTCTTTGCATTGAATTAGCACCCTATGTAAGTGGGAGGAGGAAATCCGATGGGATGGGATTATAAATGGTGGGGAGATAAGGTTAAAAGTACAGATCAACCAAGTAATATGAAGCAAAAACATTAAATTAGTATAATACACCATATAAAAAAAGGTTTATAAAAGCTGTGACTATAAATTGCCAGGACCAGTTCCAAAATTTCTATGTGGCAAAGAGTGTATGCTTTCCTTGCAAGGTGAAGTCGAAAGGTTAATTGTTCATAGCTTTAAAAAGAGCTATTCAAAATGCACATCATAGTGTCAATCCTGCAAACTCCCAACTCTTTGTATCTCTGTTCTTTTCAGCTATTAAAGAGCCTCTGGGCAAATCGCATATACAACTAAACAGGATCTGTTTTAATGTTATTTGATTTTTAAGGACAATTGTGATATTTTAAAAAATTAATCTTTCCAGTGCTTGCTTTATTCATCAAACGCCAATTATTTTTCCCTTGAGGTATTCCTTTTAAAGTCTCAGCTGGATAAAGCAATGTCTCTAAATTTTAGATCCATCTCTAAAAGTAAATGTAGAACTAGTTTTTATTTGATCCCAGGTAAATCCCATAACAGGAGATTCCCTTCCTATCATTATCCTATCAAATTTTTACAAGAGTTTACCCCTTTAAATGTGGTAAATAAAGCACTTATTTAAGCAACTCTGAGCAACTCCCTACCCCAAGCACTGTTTTGGCTGCTCTGGGAATCTCTTTTCTTCTTTCCCAGTGACAAACTCAAGACCACACCAACTCACCACACCTATTTTTCCTGCTGTCATTACAAGTGTTAAGGGAGATTGACTCCCAGGGGGGTTATAAATATTAATGACAACCAGGATCTCTTTGGACATCAGCTTATAATTACACAGTTTATTGTTATGATAGCAATTGTGAAGATTATTTACTGACACTTTCAAAAGAGGCTTATGGGATTTCCGGGCTAATTCAGTTTGACCTTTACTTTATTACACCATCAACCACTTTTTGACCCTCATCTGTAGGTAATCCATTGGTATTCCAACACAGCTGCTACAAGTGACATTTATGAAAATGAAGGATTTAAAATGTAGATGCAAAATGTGGATAGCAGGAATGTGAAAGGGTGCAGCCACTTTGGAAAACATTATACATTTTGCAGTACCTTGAACCATTAAACGTAGAGTTTCTATATGACCCAGTAGTTTCACTCCTAGTATATACACAAGAGAAAGAAAAACACATCCACACAAAAAATATATGTGGAAATTCATAGCAGTGACATTCATACTAGCAAAAATGTGAAAACAATCCAAATGCCCTTAACTGAGGAAAGGACAAACAAAATATGGCATATCCATTCAATGGACTATTATTTGGCAATAAAAATATTAATACATGTATTAGTCTCAACAGACACATTGTATGATTCTGTTTATAAGAAATGTTCAGACTAGAATAGGTAGAGATACAAAGTATGTTAGTGGTTGACTGGGGCTGGCGGTGAGAGGAGTGACTGCCCACGACCCTTACCCCTTATGGGTACAGAGTGTCTTTTTGGAGGTGATGAAAATATTCTAAAATTAGATTGTGGTGATTCTTGCACAATTCTATGAATATACTAGAAACCACAACTTTTACACTTTTAAATGGATGAATATTATGGTATGCAAATAACATGACAATTTTTAAAATTTGTAAGAGGTAGCGCAGGGCAAACATCAATTGGGAAATGTGTAGCTTCAAATGTGTCTTTGGTCTTATCTATTCTTCTCAGAGAACTTTCACAGTAAATGCATCTACAAAAGCATGTATTTATTCCATTTTGATAATTAACTCTTAGATTCACCTTAGTAAGTGAGGCATTGTTTCACTCTGCCATGCTTCTTTCAAAAGTCCCCATGATTAGATTTCAGAAGCGGTGCATTTCAAAGAAAGCAGGAATAAATATCAGAAAGTTTTGATGTGGTTTGTTGTGTATCTACGGCACAGACATCTTTTCAAGGGTTACCAAACTCTGGGGTAAAGGCTATTTCTTTCCATTCAGAACATGACAAATTTCATCTGATGGCTTATACCAATGCTATCTTTTGAGGAAACATGTTTTATTACTATTAGGTAATAGAATTTCTTTCTGTTTCTTTCCTTCTGACCTCAACTTCCTGTGAGTTTTATTGCTGACCAACAGCAGTCTCTATAGTTTTAAAACTAGTATACTGTGAGTCAGCACAGCTTTGTGTTCTCACTGCAGAGCCTTCCAGGAAATTCAGTTTTCTCAAGTTTTTTATTGACCCAGCTCTATCTTTCAGAATAACAATAAAATAAAATTGAGTGTAGGGCAATAGGTTTTGAAGACATAGACACAGAAACCTTCTTTTGTTCCCTTCTTAGATTTTGGAAACAAAAATTGGATATGGGGAGAAATAACTGTAATCTTCTGAGGTCACAACTAATAAAATAACTTCTTATTACAGGAGCTGACCCTTGCACAAGACAGGCGGAACTGCAATGTTTGGAAACACCTCAACTATTTTTTTTCTTAAAATATTTTTATTGTTAGCTACTGTTTAAACTATATAAAATGTAGTTGTGTGGATTTTTGCTCAGCATTGTCGACCTTGTAGTAGCAAAATGACATCAACAGTCAAAATGAAAGAAGGTCAAGCTTACTTCTTAATGTGAGTGTTCCTTCTAGTATAAATGTTTCATTAATAATTGTGGTCTATGTGGGGAAAAAGAAGCCAAAGAATAGTATTAAATGCTTAGAAATAAGAGATTTTTGTCTATTTTTCTATTCCATAAGTTATGGCTTTAACTTGAGGTTGAGAAATTAATAATTTAAGATTTTTTTTTTTTTTTTTTTTTGGTTTATTGAGCAAGAGGCCAAATTGTTCCCAACTCTGTGTTAAAATATTCACTGGCATAGATTCCATTAATGTTTGTAATTATTTCCTTACCACTCTCCGAACACCCAAGGATCTTTTACCCACACTACTGTTGTGTGACTTCCAGAACTTCCCTATGGGACAAGTGCCCTTCTCTATCCCTCGAATGACAGCCTTGTCCATGTGACTTACTTATACTAATTCAACAGGCAGAAAGTGATATATGCATATTAATTTCTGCTCATCCTTTTAAGCAAATATCAGGAGTCCCTTCTTCCTAGAAACCTTCCATATATCCCACAAAATGAGTTAAATGACCCTTGAGAGAAAAGCCTCCACATAGTATACAAACTTCTACTGCACTGTTCAATACCCTACTTTAATATTAAATTTGGTTGTGCAAACTTCCTAGAAAACAGAAATTATGTTTTTATTTATGTAATACTGAATCTTTCATGTTATCTGGTGCTTAAAATATTTAGTATATGTATTTTTAAAAAATACTTTTGCATGAGGACGTATCTTGAAGTACAATATATTAGAATTAAGTGAAAAAAAACAAAAAAAAGGTTTAAAAAGTGGACATAAATCAGGTACAAAATAACAAAACTCACCAAAAACTTATGAATTTAAAAAGAACGCATTTTGCAGAAGCTATATTATTAATGCAGAATTCAAGAATCAGAAAGTTATTAACTGGCTTTCTCCATGCTGAGGAAGCATTTGTAACTTAATGAAGGACATTGCAGCTCCTCCAACCAAAACTCCCGGGCCAGCCAAGAAGACGAAAATGATGTGAAAACACAATGATCAGGAAATGAGAAAAGATCTTTTCCAAACTGAACACACAGTTTAAGCTGTAAGAGGATTTAAGACACGACTAAACTCCATTGTCTCAAAAGGAGACCTTCAAATACCTAATTAATTTTTCATTTGTTTTATAGCTGTAGCAGATGTTGCATATTTTTTTCCCACAGATTAGCTTGTCACTGAGGTGCTAGAGGACAAAAATTCTTTTGTTAGATTTTGAATTGACAAAAATATTTGAAATGACATAGAAAATGTCATTTCATTTTGTGCAACCCAGAATGTTCTGGTTATTCTACCTCATAATATTCATTTTAATGTACCCTGATTTAAATATAAACAGAGATGAGAGATTTAAATTCATTTTTAGGCAGAAAACTGGCTAGTATCACACTAGTGGATTTGTATTTACTTAGTCATTTTCCAAAGGGATCACTGGGCTCAGCTGAATATTTTCACTGACCATGTCATTTATATTATGCATCTACTAATTATCAAAGGAAGAAAGAGGTAGATACAACTGGCTTTGAACTCAAATGTGCTGGAGGAAAATAAATAGTGAGATATAGATGAAATGTGACTAAGACATAGCCTTGGCAAAAACCACTAAGGATCTCTGAGCATCCTGTAAGCACCATACCCTAAGGCAACAGCTTAATGATTTGTCATATTAAGTGATAACCACGTTACTTTTTCTCAAAAATCAGTCAGTAGTTGGCAGTCCTCATACATACATCCCACCCTAACAAATCTGTTAATACTAGATAAGGGAGAATTTAAATTCAAATAACCTAATAGGATAAATGGGAACATTGTATAATGATATACAGCACAATTTATGAGGAAGATAAGACAATAATAAATATGTTCACATCAAACAAGATACTAGTTTTAATATAAGCAAAACTATGAGAAATGGAAAGTGAAATCAATAAAAGTACAATAATAGTGAAGTTATTACTTATTTTTTCAATGAGACAAAAATAGTAAAAGTAGAAGAAACTTAAAAACATTATCAATAAACTTGTTTAAAAAAATTAGAATTTTCCAAAAAAGAAAGTCTTAACAAACTAAACAACAAAAAAATTTAAAGTGGAAATTTTACAATTACTTTAAATAAAAATAAAATAATAAAATTACTCAAACTCTCAATTACATAGAAACTAACACATATCTATGAAATTGTTGAATTAAAAGAGAATTTTAATTTACATTAAGAAACCATTAAAAATCAATGGAAGGAATACACATCACCAACAACCTATAGAACACAGTAAAATCTGTAATTAGGGAAAAGTGTATGAGCTTAATTGCCACTATTATTAGAAAAGTTTAAGATAAGATATCTTTATATCTTAAGTTTAATATAAAGAATACTAATTTTTGTCTTATGGAAATAAATCAATAAAATAAAATAAATGAAAAGAAGTTTAAGGTGACTGATATTGGTAATATCAGAAGTAACAAAATAAAAGATTATGAAAGAAAAATTTTAAAACATCAAAAATAGAAATATTAAATCCATCTAAAAGCTAATTATTTGAAAATACTGATAAAATTATTAACTTTTTTATAATCAACAAAATGTTTATTTGAGGTAAATTTTTAAAAAATTAGGAAGGGAAAAAACATTACCACAGATACAGAAGAGTTTCATGACTTATATGAGAATACTGTGTGTGACACAATGAAAACGTATTTGAAAATCTAATTATTGAAACAGTTAATATTCCAGCTAAATAGAAATTGATAAAATTGACTCTAGAATATGAATATCTTGAATACATTGACTATAGCGGAAGCTCTTGAAAAGGGATTGAATTGCTAGCATTGGAAAAGACACAAACGGTGATTTAATGTTTAAAAGGCTCAAATAACAGATGATTCTTGTTATTTAAACTATGTCAAAAATGAAACACAAAGAAATCCTCCCCACTTTATTTTATGCATCTAGGATGATCTTAATATTAACATCTAATGTAGAACAAAAGAGAAAATGCAGAGAGGAAAAACACATTGATGAATTTCCAGAAATTTTAAGCAACAACCCGTCATAGTGAATGCAGAAATAGGTCAAAAAATACATACAATGTTCATATTGTGGATTTATTCCATAAATGCAAGGATAGTTTAATACTAGCGATTCTAGCTACATAACAAATCATATAATTTTAAGAAAAAAGTGTTCATTGTTAGAAGAAGAGATGCTTAAAAGGGTATTTGACAAATTTCAGCAACCTTTTTTTCTAATCAAATATTGAGTTAAAATAATAAGCACAACAATTTTAATGTACTAAGCGACGATAATAGCATATAGTTATGAAGATTCAATAGACAAAACATAATGTAAAGACACATAAGAGAAACTGAACAGAGTCAATATTTATTTGAAAGACTGAGGAAAATAGCCCATATCTGCTTATACAGATCAAGAAAAAAAGTAATAAAAGCACAAATAAATATTATAATTGGAAACAGACCATACAACAACAAAGCAGAGACTGAAATGTTAAGAGGATACCATCACCATCACACCTACACCAGCAGTTTTTAACATTTAGATAAAATCAGCAGAGCCTGAAAACTAGTAAAGAAATTAAAGAAGTAGTTAAAATTATTCTAACAATGAAAAAATCAGAACCAGAAAAATTTCCATGGAACAGATTATTCTAAAACTATATATGTATATATATATATATATATATATATATATGCACAGAGTAGAAACAAAGGAAATAAACTCAGTGCCAGTTATTTGATTGCTTGCTAGTCAGTTCTCCTTCTGTTCTAATTTTGCATCTCAGGGGCTGGAAGACTGCACACTACATTTCTCACACTTCCTTGTTGGCAGCTACGTGGTTAGGTTCTGCCAGTGGAAGTCACTACTGGGAATCAGAATGCTTTTGACAACACCTTCTGTAGCAATAGTCATACGAAATAGTGGGCTCCAACATAAACTATGGGCAACTGTTTGTTGCCAGAAATATCTGTAATGATTTTAGCAGCAATAATAGGTATGTAGGTTCCTGAAATACTCTTGGGAAATGCGGAGAGGGCTGTCAACAGTAGCTGTAACTGCTCCAGTATATCAGTATTAAGTATGTTTGAGGGCTGAGGCTCACAGATGATAGAAGCTTCCTGATGTCTACTTAATTTCAAATTCTCATTTCAATTTTTATCCAGCATTATCCTTTCTTCAATTTGCTATGCTAGTTTTACCAGTCTTTAGTGACCAATTTCCTGAATTAAATCTTTCTCTGCATAAAATATTTAGATATCTGTTTTTCACATGAAACTTTGAATAATACAACCCCCCACCTCATTTGATGAGTCAATATAATACTTATAATAAAAGTAGTCAAAGATATTGCAAGAAAGGGAAATTACAATTTCATTTCACTCATGAATATTGATGAAAATTCATAACAAATATTGGAAATATAAATCTAAGTGTTTATACAACCAAATTATGTTTCAACCAAAGGAGATTTATCATAGGTGAATACAAATAGTTTAATGATAAAATAATCCATAAATATAAAATATAATCCATAAATTCTTAGATTAAAACATATATATTAATTATTTTAATATCTGAGAAAAAGCTGTTTTATAAAATTCAAAATAAATTAATGCTAAAATTTCACATTTATTAAAACTAGAATGAAATTTTCTTTTCTAATGAAGAATTTGTATGGAAAATCTAAGAAAGAGATTATCTTAAATGAATAAATATTAGAGGCATTTTCTTTAAAGTCTGGAGTATGACTACAATGAAATATTTTATAATAGGAAGAAATGAATTAATATATAGTTATATGCTGCCATTTGTTAAATTTTTACAAAAACATAAGAAAAAAGCTCTAAGAGATCATATATGGCATATTGTATGATAATTTTATTTTGTAATATAAGATATAAAAACAAAAAAATGTATCTATATGGATGCATTAAATCTACATTAAGAAGAAAGAAGAATGTATGGTGTACAACATTCTGAATGGTGGTAACTGAATAACGAAATAAAACATATACCGAACATCCCCTCAAATCAGGAAAATGCAACTGAGAGTAACAATGCTCTCCTATTTACACCAATGAGCTTGACCAAAATATTTAAAAAATGGAAAAACATATTGCTGGCTAGTGAAAATATAAATTTTTACAACATTCTTGAGTGTAATCTGTCAGTATTTATTTTAATATGCTAATAAATAAAATAATATACCCATCAAGTAATTAATTTAGGCCCAAGAGAAACAAATAAAAATCACCAAAATGCAAGGATTCATGTGTAAGGATGTTTTTCACCATATTGATTGTACCATAAAACCATAAAACCTTGAAACAATGTAGGCTGATGGTTATAAAAATTGTGGCCCAGCCATACCATTGAATGAAGCCATTAGCAGAAAAAATTTTATCTATAGAGTGACTTCCAGTATGTACATCCTATATGAAAAGAGCAATGATTGAGGGGCTGAAGTTTCTTTCAGAAATTAAAATAAATACACAGACAGGTAGATGATAGATAGATGACAGGCAGACAAACTCTGTAAAGACAAATCCCAAGAATTGGTTTTTATGACATTTGCATTTTGTCAATGAATACCATCAATAGAAAACATGACACTTTTCAGGAATTTACAAGTCACACTTTTCTCTATCAAATACAGTCTTCCACATTGATATATTTGATCAAAACAGACCATCTGCAGAGCTCGCTGATCTGGAAATTGATGTAGAGGGGGTGTTATGAAAATTTTTGGAAAGTCATTCATCAGGCTGACTGCAAGAATGCAGGAGTAAATTTTCACAGGTTCCCAATACAAATTGACAGGCTAGAACACAGATCAAGAGGGAGCATCTGAGCAGGGTTCAGAGCCCACTGGGTCCTGCTTAGACCAGGGTCAATTCAATTCCACAGTTCTTGCAGGACAGGGTATACATACAGGAAGAGCAAGAGTCTGTTCTTTTATTATAATTTCCTCCAAAGCTTGAAGTCTCTAGATTTTATTTTAAAAGAAGCAATATTTTCCAGGCCAAAAAATAGAGATTTTATTTTCTAAGGATATTTCTAACTTTAGCTCACAAAAAAAGACCAACAATCAAAATGATTCTTAAGGTGTCTGAGGTTTGATAGTTGAGTTGTTAAGTGTCAGAGTCATGGAAATGGTGAGGTGTGGATTAGAATGATTGGACTAGGCCTGAAAAAAAAAAAAAAGGAATGATTGGACCATGAATGTGATAATACTTATTAGAGGCTTTCAGGACAACCTAAAGCTGTACCTTGGTTTTGCACAAATGCAACACAACTAGACAAAACTCAGAGAATTAGCTCAATATAGTTTCTCCCCTAAAGGGTATATATAAATTTTCCATTCTTCACATCAACCAAGGACATATATTTAAATAAAATAAAAAGTCTGAAAGAACTAAAAGCAAAGAAAAACAAAACAAAACAAAGAACACAATATTCCTACCTCCTTGTTGCTATCATTTTCTACGGATGATTGAATTGGATAGAATACTTTTAGTAGTAAGTTACAAAAGCTCTACACAAATTTCTTTTAAAAAAAGGGAAATAATTGACACATAAACAGAAAATAACAGCAGCATTTTAAGCTTTTTTTTTTAAAGATTTATCTGTTTACTTAATGATGCCATCAAGTATGAAGTTTCCTTTCATCTTTTTCCTCTGCAATTTTGTTTCCTCAACGAAAGATAGATTCTCCCTGTGGTTATGGATCAGTTGCCGGCAACAATCCAGGCCACTAACATTCTCATTTATATCCAACAGCATTAAAACTTCTTCTCTCCCCATCATAGACAAAAAATTTTAACATATATTCATATTAGATAAGCCAAAATTACATTTTCTCTTCTGAATCAATCACCATGGCAAAATTGGTTTTAGTTGCCAAGTTTTCAGTTCCCTCTGAATTCTGTGTTTTCTTCAATAATAGCACTCATCATATGTGCCTATAATCTATAATGATTTTACTTCCATGATTACTAGCATAGGATCTGGTATTAAATAGGTACTCACCAAAATTTAACAAATAAATTACTGAGTGAAAGAAAGAATGAAAGATCACATAAATGAATGCAAGCAAAAATAAATGTATGCCATAAATAATAACAGATACTATGCTTTGAATGTTTGCGTTCCCTCCAAAATTCATGTTGAAACTTAATCCCCAATGCAACAAAACTAAGAGGTGATTAAGTCATGAGGAAGGAGTCTTCATAACTGGAATTAGCAACCTTATAAAAGAGTTTGAAGGGAGCATGCTAGGCCCTTTTTGCCTTTCCACCATGGGAGGACACAGAGTCCAAAGTGCCATCTTGGAGCAGAGACTGTGCCCTCACCAGATACCAAATCTGTCAGTGCCTAGATCTTGGACTTCCCAGCTTCCAGAACTGTGAGAAATATATCTGTGCTCTTTATAAATTATCCAGTCTCAGGCATTTTTTAAATAGCAGCAGAAAAGTCTAAGACATACATTGGCACAGAGCATTGGAGTGTTCCTATAACAAATAACTAAAAATATGGAAGTGGCTTTGGAACTGGGTAATATGTAGAGGCCAAAAGAATTTAGAAGTGAATGTTAGGAAAAGCCTATATTGCTATGAATAGAGTGTTAAGAGTAATTCTAGTGAGGGTTCAGAAGAAAAGGAGAGCTATAGGGAAAGTCTGAATTTCCCTAGTGGTTGTAATCAGAATGTTGGTAGACAAATGGACGGTGAAAAAAGTTCTAATGAAATCTCAAACAGAAATTTGGAACAAATGATAGGAAACTGGAGGAAAGGCCATCCTTATTATAAAAGTTGCAAAGAGCTTGGCTGAATTGTGTCTATGTCCCAGTGTTTTATAGACGGTGGAACTTAAAAGCAAGGAACTAGGATATTTGGAGGGAGAAATATTTAAGGGAAGTGTTGATGGTGCTGCATGGCTTCTCTTGACTGCTTATGCTAAAATTGGAGATGAGAGAAACAAATTAATAATGAAGTTTAATATCAAAAAGGAAGCAGAACTTGAAGATTTGAAAAATTCTCAGCATGCCTCTGTTGTAAAGAATAAAAAGTCATGTTCAGGAGAGAATATCAATGATTTGACCAGTGAACATTTGATAAGGAAATTAGTATGGATGTGAGGAAGCCAGATGCCATTCATCAGGACAATGGAAGAAGGGCACTGAGGCATTTCAGAGATTTTTGAGGATGCCACCCTCATCATAGGCCAAGAGTTTCAGGGCCTTGAGTGAAAAACTGTTTCAAGGGAGAGGCCCAAGGCACTTCTGAGACCTTGGGGTTCACTGGCTAGGGCAGCTTCAAGTCTCTGCTTTCTAAGTTTGGGTGCAGAACTCCTTGGCTGCCCCAGATATGGTTCAAGTAGGCCTCAGTGCAGCTTGATCCGCTCCCCCAAAGAATATTTTCTGTGGAGAAAGGGACCCATGGAAGTCATAATGTGGCTCTGATTTAATTAGATAAGATACTATGCCAAGTACTTAGTATGCACAAGAGTGTAGATTTAGATCTTCCTTCTTAGTCTCTATATATTTTGTACATATTTTATATTGGCTCTGGTTATCAATTTTGGGTTTATCATGTGCCAGGCACTATTCTATGTGGTTTTTGAACATAGATTCATTACATTCTCACAATACCACCATGAGAGGGTGTTAATATCATTCCATTTTTATAGAGGAGAGAACTGAAACATGGAAAATTTAAATAACTTTCCTGGGTTCACACATTAGTAACAGGCAGGGCTGGACTTTGAAATAGGAAATTGAAAGTCCTACGTTGTTAGGCACATCTTCTTTTCCAATGACACTTGCTGTTTCAGCCACCGCTTAAGCGCGGCTGCCATTTCCCATTGAAAACATTTCATTGTTCAGAGTCAGCTTTCAATCTCACATGCAGGTGCTGTTGGTGGGTATGGATTACTTCTGCTTAAATTATTTAGACTTATTCATAACTCAGACCTTGTTAAAATATTATGGAAAAGGCCATAGTACAAAATTGCCAAGCATACATGATCTGTAGTCATTTTTATACTGTAAACACACAATATGATCCACCATCTGCATTGTATCACTTTTCTTATCTGGTTATTGATAACATCACCAGGACCCGATCCATCACTATATGCATTAGCAAGACCATATTGGATGTATGGCTTGCTGCAACATCTGGATTGTTCTATCACAAGATCAACTGTGAGGCCAAACAACAGTATCACAAATCAGACATTACTGTATGTGCCATGGTTTCTGTGCCAAAGAATTCCATTTTTTCCAGATGTGTCATCAAGGCACCTCAAGAACTTAGTTTACATTAAGTTATGAGTTTAAAATGGGACTCCCTGCATTAAAATTGCCTTGTTTTGAGCCCAAAGTCCAGGGTAAAAAAAGCACATTAATATTAATGGTTTTCTGTCTTATGGCATAAGCAAAGTTTTACATTGTGTTCAGTTTAGATTTAAACCTTACCAAGATTAGTTGTAGGACCATGGAGTTATTATTTAAGAGCTAAGAGTTCCTGAGAGTTTATTATACGCCAGACGCTGTGCTAAGAAATTTGCATAGAACTAATTCATATAATTTTCAGAGAAAATTCAAAAAGTAGGTAATTAACTCAGATGGGGAAACTGAGCCACAAACTGAGATAAGTAATTTTTCCAAGCTCAGGCACCTTGAAGCTGGCAGTATCTGAATTTGAACCCAGGTGCTCAGACCTCAAATCTCATACACTTAAATATCAAAGACCATATTGCTTATAGAGTACCTATGGACTTCCCTTTCTTCTTTCCTTCTCTCTTTTTCCCCTTCATTCTTCTTCTCATTCTACTTCTTCACAGAAAATAAACTAAAATCTTAAAAATTCTTAATATGACATCGTTGAAAAACATAAGCATGCCTTATTTCGGGAGTAAGAATACTAGTGGAGACGAGCAGTTGAACTGAAAGACGATAATTTTAGATAGGTCTGGACCTGCTTTGAGAAGTCAATGACTAAAATAAATTAAAGACTAATTAATTATTTTTGGTTCAGGAATTGTTTGGGAGCTTCAGATAAGGTTGCCAATAATAGATCTGTGAAATCTAGGAATATCTAAAGCTAATCATTTGTCCATTTTTTAAAGCTATGACTTTTAATATTTATTTAACTATATTCCATATAGAGATAACAATGCTATAACCTCCTCTGTAGAGAGATAATCACATTAAATCAAAATATTTAATTAGTTTTGACATTTCTCATTTAAGAGAAGATGAATAAAAGATATGATGTTACCTAGAGATGGCATAAAAGTATTGCCTTTAAATTTAAAAAATGAGAATGAGGTGGATGAGTACCTTCCACAGGAAAGAGATCATTAAGGAGAATAACTCATCTACATATGAACTAGACTTATTTATATTTCTAATTTACTTGAAATACTCTCTCATGTCATTCACATGATGATCTTGTTTGAGGCTGCAGCAGACACACATTTGAGCTATGGGTTACCTCCTCTCAAACTACCAAACTGTCCTTGTAGAAGGAGGCTAGCTAAATACATACTATAATGGCATACTTAGAACAAGCAGAGCATAATTTCTGATAAAATATAGCAACTAAATCATAAGAAAAATTGGAGAAATCTATGTCTCCTCTCCTCCAGCCAGAACTCATAATGACCAAGGCAAATTTTACCCTCTGGATTCCACTAGTGAGAAAATTAAGCTTTCAGAAATGTAACTGCTCATTGCTGTATACTTTCTACTTCTACAAGATATATTTTTCCTCCAAATGAGATGGAAAGCAGAATGAAGTGTTTCAGCTTGATTCACATAACAGTTGTGAGATGGAAAGTGTCCATTTGGATTTACGAAATTTATAGAATTTCCTAACGCTCGTAGTTGGGTTATTCTGCCAGCATGTTCATGAATTTTTTCAGGAAAAAAAAAAAAAGAAAGAAAAAACAATCCTTTGCATTTTTGCTGTTCTTCAACCCCTCACTGGCCTTTTTTTCATTGCCTAACATACATAATGAAGATGTAAAAATGGTAAATGCCCGACTTGTATGATTTGATTAGAAATTTTATACAGCATTGCAATGCATAAGCTGAGAGGAGAGGAAGGAGAGCCCAGAGACAGAGCTGTTCACTTCTCCAAAAATCTTACAACAGGAAGAAATCCAGATCTAATTGACCTAAACTATGGTCATGTACCATCCTGGTAACAAAGGAGAAAGACTAAAAATCGCTGCAGGACACAAGCAAATCTCTCAGTACATTATTATATTTTTTTCAAAAATCATAAAACTACATTTGACTAGAATAAAAATATTTTTTCCCTTGAATGAATAACAAGTTAAACATTGGTTATAATAATGCAGAATGCTTTTTTTCGTCTTTTTTCAAAAACATGTTTTCTGTTTTACAGGTAATTATGAATCTTTGTGAGGGAAATCACGTTTTCACGTTGATGAACGGTAGCCACATTTTCCAATTATATGGGTAATGAGTTCAGCAGCAATGACCCAGAAAATGGACAGAAGATCCTGTTCCAAACTAATGTTAACAGTATTTAGGTGTTTTGAAAAAGAAAAACAAAAGATTCTGGATCTAATGATGACAGATCTTTGCTGTTAATTAATCAAATTTCCTCAAAATAGAGTTCAGCAGGTGGAAATAATTACCAGTTAATTGTCTCCTGTTTATTACTCTTTGGAGATATAAATCCATCTACTGCACTCATTTTACAGTATTTACTAAAATGATAATAACAAATAAATCATAAACACGAATGTTGTTATAATAACAGTATGTGTGTTTGCTTTCTGTGAAAGTGCAAACAGAATAATATATTTCCCCTTTGAATTAAAATATTGGCCAGGCGCCTACATTTTCCTTTAATAAAAAGTTATTTTTCTGTTGTTTGTTTTAATATGTTTAAATAGCTGAAATGAAACAGATAATGAACATTTCAGGAGGAAAAAGGTGGTCTATGAATCCTGCAAAAAGACAATAGGTGTCTTTGAAGTTCTGGTTTGAAGAAAAAACTACGCTTTAGGAATATGACTTTATTTGCTATGTCTAATCCAATATTCAAAACAAAAACACTCTTCATATGTGCATATGTTGATTAGATACTTGTGTATTTTTTGTATCAGATAAAAATTCCAACTCTGGAATTTAGTGTTCGTATGCAGTTAGGGTTCTTATTTATAATAGTACTAATCCCTAAAGCTAAAAAGCACTAAGGTATCTAAAGACCTAAAATAATTCTTAATACTTAATAAGTGCTCAATGAAAACCTTTCTTTTTATTGTTATTATTCACTAAAAATATTATAGTTGCAGATAATAATCATAGTGTTCTAAAATTTTCCATATAGCTAAATTTTAATTTTGTCCTGAAACATTATCTTTTTCCTAAGATCTGATACTCAATTAAAATACACAGAAACACATACACATGTGTGTATTTGCACATGTGTGTATAAGAAGAAAAGTGGTAAATTTTTCTTTTTTATGTTATGTATAACCATCACCTATTTTCCCCTCAATAAATATTGTATGTATCATCCCTGACATTTAGTAGGATTGTGTAACTCATCAGGAACTAGTTTATGTAACAAATGTGTAATGTAAGCACAGGAGCACACAGAAAGATATGAAGCTTAGCATTAGATTGTTGTTGCAGTATAAAGAATAGAAAAGAAGTAAGACTTTTGTCTTTTGCCTGTACTTTATAACTGACATGTTGTGTGAGTGTATGTGTGTGTGTATGTGTGTTGTGACATTCACAATGGCTGATGATTGCAGTAGTTAAACGTTTCAGGAAAAAGATGTGGAAAGGGGTAAAGAGCTGTTCTATGGTTTTTTAAAGCTATGAACACTAACTCCTTACTTTTTCCAATGAAACAAATGAACATAAAGTCAATTTATTACATATACCACCAAAACCATTCTATCTTTAACATTTATTAGATGTGACTATCTGATAATGCCAAATACAAAATAATGCTTTAGTAATAAGTTATATGAAATTGGTAATATAAAATACCTGTATTTGTATACAAATTTGTAGCATCAACATGATAAAAGCCTGAAATTCTCTCTTTTTTTTGCAGAACAGATATTTCTTATATGATCAGAGGAAAAAAATAATGAATTTCAGAGCAAGTTATGTCATATCCTCTAAAATTTAACTATGTTATTTTTAAAAATTTGATAACAATTAAATGTTCTATTTGTGATTAAGGTGTAAGATCAGTAAATCTGGTATCAATAGAAAAATTTGGATATAAATGTTAATTTATATACTGACCATTTGGCCGCATTTGATAGGAACCTCCCCTTCTCTGAGTTGAATCTTTGTGTCCTTCATGGTAACATGTTAAATTATTATTCCAAATCACTTCATATGGTTTTCAAGAACAATGAGATATTTACATATGTCTATATATATCATATATATAACACATGATACATACACATATATGATATATATGATTTATGAAACTTTCTCAATAAGGTATACATATATGTATTTGTTTAACTGCAAAGCCTTACATAATTTTAAAGTCATACTATTGCCAGAATCTTGTCTGTATATTTAAAATGTAGTAATATTTCTTCTTGTTCATTCAAAATTTCCTAACTCATTGGAATGAAACTGTGTTAATTCTTGCAGCATTAGATTAATTTCCGCTTTGATAATTTCTCATTGTTGGTATTGGCTTGGGAGTTTTTCCACAAAAGTTATTGAAAGAGCTAATCAATATGGTCAATTCATCATTTGCCTGTGATATAGCCAACGAAAAAGAGATTTCCTATATTGTATTTTTATTCCTTATAATTAACATTTTATTTATATGAAAGAAAATCATGTATATGATGTAAAGTAATATTAAATGACACTATTAGTCATATAACAAAATAACTCATACAGCTGCTCAATCCTCCACGTTACCCAAATTCAGTTTCCCCAAAATGACTTTCAACTCTTTTAGGTATGTTTTTCTGATCCTTACCTCCATACTTTAAATGAATGCCTATACAATTATTTCTTGATTTGTGGAGTTTGAACATTACCTGTTGACTGCCTTGTTGGTGGTTGATAATTCAGCTCTGCTACACTTGATCCACTGCAATGCACTGTTCCCCTTCATACCCTCTCTCATATTTCTGTTAAAACATCTGGTTAAATCAATAGTCAGTGTTTGCATTATTATGTTACCTAATAATCATTTTTCTACATACTTCCCGTGCTCCTGCTCCAATCTAGCCTGGCTTGCTCACTGGTTGAAGGGCACAGTTGTTCTCCTAGCTGTTTCAATGAGCAATCTTCCGTGTTGGATGGATCCTTTTCCCTGAATAACTTATCTTCTGATTTCTTAGTTTGATTTCATTTTGCAAAATCAGAACCTCTAGTTGCTTTCTCAGAAAGGACATATTGGAGTAAAATTTTAAAAGATGCTTTATGTCTGAAAACATTTTGGTGCTAGCATACTTTATGTCAGGATTGATTTTTTTGAGGGGTGTTGCTCAGGTTCTTTGGCTCCTGGCTTGGAAGAACCCCATGCTGGGCCAGTGGGACAGAGTGATGATAGACATGAGCAACTCACACCAGCAGCTTTTATTGCAGGTTTTTTTTGCACAGAAATAGAAAATGAAACTGTTATTTGAGCGCTCCCGGGCGAGGTTCACGGGTCCCGAGAGAGGGGCCGGAGAAGTCGCGCCACCCAGAAGTTGAGTGGGCTTATATATGTTTTTAGGGCTGGGGGATGGGGGTTTCTGGCATGAAGAGTTAGGAATTTTCCGTTATGGTTTTAGGGTTGGTATTGAGAACTAAGAGGGGCTGGTGAAACTGTAGTTCTTGAGGGGAAATGTGTCTATCTCTGCCAGTGGAGAAGACTTTGGGGTCTTGCCACACTTCTACTTTTATGTCTATACCTCATGATATGCTAAATGGTGGGTGGAATGTTCATTATTTCTCCAAGAAAAGGGTGGGGAGTTCTTAAAGTTAAAGGTCCTTCCCAAGTTTATCCTTATAGGGTAACTCCCGCTGGTTGCCATGACGATTGTAAACTGTCATGGCACTAATGTGTGTGATGTTATGATGCTAATGTATGTTAATGGAAAAAGGTCACCTTTAGACAAGGGCTCCTAGTTTCTGCCCATGCCCCTGGCCGAAAAAGTCCCTAACCTCAAGTTCGTGCCCTTGTGGGTTAGGTTCTAAATGCTCATTGGCCTCCTCATTTTCTTCCCCCTTCCCTTTTCCTGTGGTTAGTGCAGCCAACCTGCACCTGTCCCTAACACTTTATTCACAGTTTAGCTATGTATATTATCTTCCCCCTGAATTTTAAAGGAATTCAATCTACTACTTTCTGGCTTCCAGTCTTGTTCTTGAGAAGTTGGATGCCATTGTGAATTGCATCACTTTTTATGAAACTTATTCCTAATCCCTTTCCCACACTTGAAACACTTAGTATAATCCTTTTATAATTATTTGTTTTCTTACATTTCATATAGTGCCTTTATGAGGGACTTTCTTCATTCATTATGTTAGGCACTAGGTGGGTCTTTGCCATTTGAAGACTAGTGTGCTTCACTCCTTGAATTTACTTATATGACTTATTACAATTCATATTAGTGAAACATTAGACATTCTGCATGTATCCTTCAATTATCAAACATTTGTCTCTTATTATCTCTGCTTTTTGTGTTATCTTATGGGTGTGTTTTCCTTCATTTATAAGGATCTGATTTGTAAGAATTGTCTCTTGTCTTCTTTTGTTAATAGCACTTTTGGGGGGGGTTGATGATATATTTTTAAATGTTTTCTTCTGCTCTCTGTGTTGTCTGTGAATTTTTTTCTATTTACTTGTATCTCTGTCATTTCAGAGGCTTTCTTCAAACAACTGCTTTTTAGCTATCCTATTTTAGCTATTATTTTTAAGAGTGATTCACTAAATGGCTATTTGATACATGCGTGAAAGCATTTTTGCTTCACTGCAAGGTGATACAAATGTAAGTTGGTGTGTTCTTCGCAAACTTCCAAAAAGTTGTGGGGGCCTTTCCATTTTTCCAGAGGAAAATCCTTCAGTCATATGCCTAAATGTAACTAAGTGCAGACATGGTTTGGAACAGCATCTCACCCTTCAAGATATTGTTTAATTCAATCCCCACTTTCTTTCTGGCTCTGACCTCTGCTCTATTGTGCCAGGTTTTCCCAAATGACCATCCTCCCAGGTTTTTTTCCTTTAAAAATTTTTCTTGATATCCTGCAAGGGTGGCAAGAGTCTTTTTGTGGTGGAGAGAGTCAAGGGACAGATCTTTACACAGCTTTGTACTCATTCATATGTTTTCAGAAGTGTGAATCACTTTTACATTTGCTTGTACTACATCCTCCAAATCCATAGCTTTTGCATGATTTTGTGGGGAGAATAAACATTCTTCTGTACGAACTTTGATTTCAATATTTTTTTTATTAAGTCATATAACATTTTTGCATCTGATTTCCATCCTCACAAAATTGTTGATGTCTCTCATTTGCTGTTCTATTCTCTTTTGGATTGTATGTTTATGCATTCAAAAATTATTTTTTCTTTTTATCATTTAGGAAAGTTTCTTGGAGGAGCCAAGATAAGCAACTATGTTTAATCTGTCATATTTTATTCCTGTTTTAAAATACTGTTCCACATGAAGCTAACACACACACAGATACACACACACACACACACACGAGAGAGAGAGAGAGAGAGAGAGAGAGAGAGAGAGAGAGAGAGATTCTAACATCTCCTGTAACACTACTGCACCAGTAAAGAACAGATTAATATGCTGATTTGGGAAGCAGGATAAATGTTCATAATAGAAATGACTGCCCTTAAGGAACTATAGTGGCACTATTTGAAAGTGGCATGCAAAGGGCAGACCTTCTGCTAATCAAGCCCTCCACAAAAATTAAGTTATAATTCTGAGCTTCAGAGTTTCTGGGTTAAAATGCAAAAGAGTACATCTGAGCCAGTTTCTTTTTGATGAGGATTGCCCTTTATAGACAAACTTCAATTTATACCATGAATATTTTTCCATAGATCCAGGTGAGCAGACATGGACAATGGGGCTCTGGCAGTGTGAGTTTAGACCCAACCACAAGCAGAGTTCACAGGAAGCTGGCAGCAAAGGGTGGGGAGCCAGTTAGAGGTCAGTGTAGATAAACAGTGAAAATCACAGCAGACCAATGAAGACAACGTAGTTCTGATCAATAAAATCTGCCTGCGTAAGGCATTGAACTCATGTTGAAGAGTAATAGTTATCTCATGTTTGAAACAGGATCCTAATTAGCCCAATGCAAAGAGCAATAATGTCAAATAGTCAGGCATGAAGCACTGGGGTGTTTGCCTGTGTGGAAGTCTCAGCTTTCATACATACCCACTTTGTGAATTTGAAGGCTGCATACACAGGTGTTGCATCAGTTTCCTCATTTGCAAAATTAATGCGATAGCAATACTTACAGGGTTACTATGGGGATTAAAGGAAATAAGGCATAGAGAGCATTGAGCATGGGAATAAAACATAATATGGAGTTCAGTAAACTCTGACTGACCTACTCAAGTCCATAAATTCTAGTTTCTCAGCTCTTGCTCAAATGTCCCCACAAAGCCTTCTGTCCGACTTCCATAACTCTGAACTTCACATAAACAAGTCCTGCCCTGCCTAGACAATGAGAATCACATAACCTGTGCTGCCTCATGTTGTGCTGAGTGTCCTCTTATACCAGGCAAAGCTTTGTCACTGAAGCTTTGATACTTTTAGTATTTTTTAATTTGTTTCCTCCCTTGCAATTAGTTGTTTATTTTTCATATTGTATTGATGTTTAATTCAAATTCAAATATAACTTTTACTTAGGCTACTTTATTCCTTTTGTAAGAAGATATGATCAACAAATAATAAAATAAAATCATACCTATGCTTTGAAACACCTCTGAAACACATTCTCTTCCATGAGTCTTTCCTGTAACTACAAATAATCTTTATCTCCTTTGAACCCGACCAGATTTATTTCTACTTTATTGTTTATAACATACATATCACAATATTGACTTATTGGTAAGCATTCAATTTAATGTTTTTAGTAAATTTGGAGATTTGCACAAGCAACACCAAAATTCATTTTTAGAACACTTCTGTCACTCCCCCCATCCCCCCCAAAAATCTTTAGCACCTACTTCCTGTCCCTATCCCTGGCCTTAGGCAACCATCAATCTACTTTTTCTATATACAGATTTGAATTTTCTGGACATTTTATATAAATTGCTTTACACAATATGTGCTCTTTTATGTCTGAATTTTTTCAGTATGCAATGTTTTTGAGGATCATCTATATAGTAGCATTTATCAATACATGCTCCTTGTCATTGCTGAATGGTATTCCATCATATGGATACACCACACTGCTGTTATTCATCCACTGGTTGGTGGACTTTTGTGTTGTTTTTACTTTTTTTTGCTAATATGAATAATGCTGCTATAAATATTCACATACAGGTCTTTGTGTGGACATATGTTTTCATTTCTCTTGGGTGGATACTTATCCATCCTGACAAAACTTTGTATATCCTTTCTCTGTATAGTGCATTATATTCTATTTTAGCATGATTATATTTGGGTCTGTCTTTACATATTCCAGCCCCTTAAAAATGGATGTTCTCCAATGTCCTGTTCTACTCTACTTTTAAAAATAATGTGTCTTTTGATCAGCTTCTCTATCCGCAAAGTGTAATTATAATTTCTTCTTGCATAATTTAAGTATCTTTATCTTAAACTTTCCTTTTGTGTGCCACCTATGTGTTTTAGAGCATACTTGTTAGCATATTAAATAAAACTTAAATTTTGGCTGAGAGAATATCGATCCTGTGTTTTATAAAGGCTTCCTGCAGTCATGGTTTTAAAAGTGTCATTGTCCTTAGGGACTAAATAATATTCATATTAAGTCTAAAATATAAGGCTTAAAGTAGTTTCTTTAAAAATAAACTTTCAAGCCATTCACATTTGCTATCTTTTTATTTCTTCTTACACTGTCATTAACAAAGGACTCCCCAAAAGCAAAAATAATTCAGGCATCTCTTTAGACCATTACCTGTGTGGTGAGTGAAGAACTGTTTCTTTAATTTGTTATTTTTATTTTTTATTGATTTTTTATTTTAATATTGAAAGAAACATTTCCTAAAATGCCATTTTTGAAAGCAGCAACAGTTTTAAACTCAGCAGTTGTTCGTGCCTTTCTCTTTATCAAAAGGGAGAAAGTTATTTATAATGCCAATTGTGTGCAAATTTGGTGTGGGTGGAGCTGGCAGAAACATCCACCATATAAAAATAAAGTGTACCTGGTTGGGGTATTAGAAAGGGTGTAATTTCATCTTTAGTTTCCCACTTGCAATTTATGACTTCAACAACTTCCATGGAAATTACAGCTTGAAGCACACATGGTGCACTTTATTTTCTATTCTTAAAACTTGAGGGAGTAAGTGAGAGCTAAATTCATGGCAAAAAAACCCACAGTTGTTCGACTGATGCTGGGAAATAAGATTTCTAGGTACAGGATTTAATAAAAGAACCTAACAGGATTCTACCATTTTTTTTTTTTTGTCCCTTTTCCTTTTTTCTTTTTCAATTCCTTATTTTAAATGTTCTTCAATCTCAAGTTGTAATTAGAAAGAGTCCATTTTGATTTGCAGGGTGTATTAGTTTAAAGTGAGAGCTGCAATGCATATTATATATTTTTTTAAACACCAAATTAGATACACTAAAACTGGAACTGATTTTCCACATTCCTGTAAAATATTTTTATGAGTAAAATTTGAAGAATAGCTACTCGTTAGAAAGAGAGGGGAAAATGATGCCGACTCCAGTTATACTGATGCTTACAGGTACTTGATATTTATCTTAAAGTTTCAACACAGTTTTTTTAAACTGTAAAGCTATATAAGGGCACTATTACTCCATTTTGTCCCTACTCTATGAAAGATAATTTTGTTTTGCTAAAGATAAGCAAGTTTACCCATGTAAATTCGAGACCTCATGGTACATATCAATTATATATTATATGAATCCCAATACAAAGTAGAAACTATTTGGGCCAGGATCAGAAAATGAAGTTTTTAAAAAGTGAGAATTGTAGTTTCTACCATCATATAGATGTTTATAGATCTTTACATAGGGGAAAATCTATTTTTTTTCCCTATATCTTAAGAATCTTAGGCTGTTTTGGCTTCTATAACAAGTTACAATAGAATGGGTGGGTTAAAAAAAAAAAAACAAACAAAACAGAAAATTTATTTCTCACAATTCTGGAAGCTGAGATGTCCAAGATCAAGGTACTGGCTAAGGTCTGATAAGGACCTGCTTCTTAGTTAATAGAAGGTCATCTTCTCTTTATAACCTTATGAAGTGAAAGGATTAGGGACTTCTCTGGGGTATGTCTTATAAGGGCACTAATCCTATTCATGAGACTCTTATCTCATAACATAATCACCTCCCAAAGTCCTCTTATATCATAACATAATCATATCCTAATATCATCACATTGGGGATTAGGTTTCAACATATGAATCTGGGAAACATAAACATTCAGTCTATAGTTATAAGCCTATCCAAGATTTGATTGCAAATTAAGAGACATCCTTCTCATTTCTTTTTGGAGTGAAATCTAACTAGATCTTTAAAATTTCTCAAGAACATAATGTTATTAAGGATGCAGCAATATGGATATGCACACACTGCTTATGACAGTGTGAGTTGATATAATCTTTATGAAAAGTAATATAGCAATTTTCATAGTTGTATAAAGAATTTGAAAATCATTCTGGCAATATATCCAAATAAAAATAGGTTTATAAAAGGTTCTAACTAAAAATGTGTTTGTGTAGTATCATTTATTTTGGAAAAATATAAAGTAATTTAAATATTCCAAAGTAGCAATATGATTTACTAAGATATACCACATTTACTCAGTATAGTGTAATGATCTGCTATTAAAAATAATCCTTATAAATATGATTTAATTGCATAGGGATTTCTTATTGTAAAATATTAGGTGAAAAAGTAGGATATAAAACTGGATATACAATATAATTATAATTTTATAGAAAATAAACAAAGGAGAAATTGAAAAATTGTGAGCTGTGGCTGCATCCTCATTTTATTATAGTAGTTTGAATATTGTTCATTTATTTTATTTATTTGCTAATTTTTAATGCATTTGTCATATCCATATACATTCAGCTTATTAACTGAACATGGAACAAACATATTTATTTAATTAGTTTAAAGTTGGCTTTTAAAAACTTGCTCTATTGAATTATTCTTCTCTGCCCTTTGATTAATTCTCAGGAAGATTACATTGCTTTTCTGGTCACTTTCAAGTATTAAAAAGGGCAGTTTAATCTAATAACACAAGCATTAGTCTTTCATGCAATTTAAAATTATTCTTCCTTCTCACAGATGGGCCAGAAAAGGGCTCAGAAACCTGCTGTGGAGTAGGAAAGAGATATACCCTATTTCTTTAGCTTGTTCTTATTTCATCCTTTCCCACTCCCTACACCAGATGCCTACTTTTCCTCCAGCTTGGATAGGGGGAGAGAGATGTATTAATAGTAAACAGCTGAAAAGGTTTACCTTTGTAATGCAGTTGCATTCTTCAGAAGGTACACTCAGGATGTATCAGAAGCCCAAATCCTGCATTTTTCCTCATCTGAAGGCTTAGAGGTTCCTTGGGTCATTTAGGGATCTTCTAAGTCCCCTTCCCTGGAATGGGTTAACCAATCTCTAATTTACCATTTATGGCCAGCTCCCTGCGGAGCTCCTGCCTCTAAAGGTTCACTCCCAGCATCTTCATGTCAAAGGTATCTGGCTTCTGGCAGCAAGCTCTCTTGACCAAGCTATTCTATAAGACAAGACAAGCCTGGGTGACTTCCATGAACCCACTTGAATTCCAAGAGAAGATTTGCAGAGTTTCCATTTTGCCAGTGGAAGTTTATCATGTCCCTCCTAAAATTCCTTCTGCTTACCATGTGCTACACCTATTACCATCAGCTTGAATACCTGAATTACCTGAATGTTTATATGACCCCTAAAATTCATATGTTGGAATCCTCACTTCCAAAGTGATGGTAATAGGAGATAGAAACTTTGGGAGGAGATTAGGCCATAGAGGTGGAGACCTCATAAATTGGATTAGTTCTCTTATAAAACAGGCCTAAAAAAGAGAGAGGAAAGAGAGAGAGAGAGAAAGAAAGAGAGAGGCCTTGTTTCTTTTGCCTCTAAGTGAAATTAGAGTGAGAAGATGGTTGTCTATGAAGGCCTTCACCACACACAGAATGTGCTGGTGCCTTGATCTTGGACTTCCCAGTCTCCAGAACTGTGAGAAATAAATTTATGTTGTTTATAAGACACTTAGTCTATGGTGTTTTGCTATAGAAGCCTGACTGGAGTAAGACACTATGCATGCCAGATGACCTTCATACCTTCAATACCCTTTTCGAAATTCTTGGGAAAATATGCCTCCTATGAGGTGACAGTTCAGGACCTGAGACAGAGACACTGAGAAAGAGTTAAGAGTGCAGGAAGTTTAATGAGCATTAACACCTGTGAAAATATGCCCAACCCTCATGCTCGGTCATCTCTAGGAGCTGCTCTGGAAGAGCATGTTCATGGCTTAAATGTGGTGACATGTTTCAGAGATTGCTTCAACGTGTTGCTGACAGCTAACAACCATCATCACACCTGAAGGAAAATTTTTTCTCGAAGGGAGATCTGTGTGGTGCAATGCCATGCTGGGCCCCATATGGGGAGGGCCTTCTAGTACACAGACAACTATCAAAAGGCATTTTCTTCCCAAATATTCCTCCTATCAAAATCCTCATTTTCTCTCATATACCCAGAAGAATAGTGATGGACTTAGATGGGTTGGGAGGTTTTGGGGGCCATCCCTAGTAAGTCCATCACAAATTACCTAACACCTTTCTTTTGAATATGTGTGTACTTTGTGCATTATCAACTTTGAGGACTCAGTTGAAATTCTAAAACAGCTGAAAAAAATCCCATGAAAGACACAGCTCAAAATTTAGCTCTTCCATGAAGTCCTTGACTTTTCCAGAAAGAGTGTGGTTTTTTAAACCTTGTGCCTGGCAACTGAGTTCAGAATAGAGTTCTCAGAGAGATGGATTTCTGGCCAATCTACTATGATATTTCATATTGTTCTTTGCTTGAAGAATTTACAATTTTTACTTTAAGATCGGGTCAGACTTCCAAGACTGGTTCACACTAACCAAACTCACAGAAATATAATGCTGCTACCTACATGGTGCCACAACAGGTAAGGAGACAGGAGACATGCTAGCTTCCCCTTACTAACTGTATCCATTAGTTCACAGCACCACCACCAGAGGAGTGCAAAAGTCTTCCCTAAATGTAGGGTTAAGGAAATAAATTACAATATAGAGAAAACATATAAAATATATATTAAATATTATTCTCCCTATAGTCTTCACAAAGGCATTGGTCTTTCTCTGGGCACAAACCTAATCCTTGCCTGTTGTCTTTCTCGAGTTTTCCAATATACTCAAAGCTTCTGTGCTGGAAGGAGAGGCTTCAAGTTAGCTGACTATGGGCGTTTCATACTTGCTTTTCCCACTAAGAAGAACCAAAATAGCAAGTAGATAATAACACTTCTAATTGCTAATCCAAGAGAGAACACTGGAATTCAAGAGAAGAGTGACAAGCAATACGAAAGCAAGGGAGGAGAAGGAATCAAGGCAGCCTGCTTGGGCGGGATTAGCTGGGAGCTGAGGGAGATTCCCAGGTATAGGGAAAGGATAAGTGAGAGCCCTTCAATGGTCCACATCCCCACTGTGGATTCTTGCAATGCTAGCCACAGGAGACCCACTCAACCCTCATGGGCCCTGACACAAACACAGGGAACTGTTGGGAGATTGTACAATGGCACTGTCCCACTGCACAATCTCCTGGGAGGGGGCTAAGACTAGGTCCCACACACTCCCTGAAACCTGAGAAGCTATAGCAAAGTGCCACTTTCAAGTCCCAACCCCAACAGAGTGTGCACTGTCTTGGAGCCCAGTGGTGTCAGAGTTGAGGCACAAGAGAAGCATGAACTGCTGCCCCTGGGTCTTAGGTGTGAGTGACTGTGGGCTACTGCACCCAACGCCTACTGAGTGAGGCGCTGGCTACTGCAGCAGCAGCTGAGGTGTGAGTGCTGCTGGGACTGGGGCGCTGTCATTGAAGGTGGCACTGCTCCTCCAGTGGCAGGATGGTAGTGCGATTGCTACTGCGCTGTACCCAAGCATTCCGCAGGTGGTCTGGGGATTGACCCACCCCTGCCTACAAGAGCCAGCACCTGTACACACCATCGGGGGCCTGAGGACAAGCCAGACCAGCCCAGCTTCAGCGCCCTGCCATGTCAGAGAACACGGTCTGAGGACCAGAGGATTCTCCAGCCCAGTTCATCATCATTGACACCAGAACACTCCTGGGGACCTGAGGTTGGGCCTACCTACCTGGCTGCTACCACTACAAATGACACTTACTCTCACACACCACAGTCCCAAATCTCCACATCCTTCCAGCATGCCTTTTTGAAATCCCTTCTCGAACTCCCTGCAGCTACAGTTCTGCATGTGGATGAGGATCTGTAACAGGTGCACTAATGAAAGTTGTATAAAGTTCAGAAAGAAGCAGAGGTCATCTCCCTGCTGCTGTCAGTGTATTTATTTGACAAGCAAGACCATGGGGACACAGTGTTTCTAGCAATATCACTTCATGCTCGTTGAGCGGCAGTTGTAAACGGCAGTAGAGCTGACCTGGAATGTCTAGAGATAGTTGTGGGCAACAGCATCTTTCCAATCTGGCCTCTAACCCCTTCATCAAAGCTGAGGTGGTGACAACCTCCTATTTCCACAGCTTCTGGGTGCTGCAGCAGCAGTAGCTCCCTGTGGTGCCAGCTCTGCTGCGTCCTCATAGTCTTTTCTGGGAGTCCAGACTAGGAGCCACTTATCCTTCTAATTCATAGTCACTCATACTGTGTTCCTTAATAACCTTTTACTAAAAATAAGTACAGTGCTGTTGTTTTTCCCACTGTTTCTGGATGTCTTTTTCTTCCTCAGACCCCTATTGCATGAACACCCAACCTTTTCAGTAAAATCCAAAAGGATTGATTGGTTGTCCCTGGAATATCACTCAGTAAGTAGAATTAAGTCCATGTGCAGATTTATTGTCCACCATTTCAAACCAAACCCCTGAGGCTCAGGAGTTAAGAAGCAGAAAGGAGTTTTTCTCTTGGTTATTTTTATAAATACAAGAAAAGCAAAGTTATTCACTTACAATTAATATTTAATAGTCAATGAGGTATCTTCTGGCCAGTACATGGGAAGCTATTCTATCACTAGAGAGTTGCTGCAAATCATAGCATCACAATAAGAACAATTTAGCTAAATTATTGAAGAGTTTAACAGCAAGAGACTAAGATAACTTTATGCATTAATTTATGTAGAAATATTCTTTTCATTATTGATCTTCCTAAAAAAGAAAGTTTCAAGAATACACTTCTTCCTACCATGTTTAAACTTCTGCATTCATATTAAGATTTAATTATTTTGTATAAGATGGAAAGTTATTTGGGAGGAGAAGTTATTTTTTAGATCCCTGCATGAACCCCATTCAGCTCTGCTGGCTGCACCCCTGTCTGCCCTCTTCCCCCAGTTCCGCACCTTGTTGGGTAAAGGTGAGGCAATGCCAAAGGCACTATTTACCAAGGAGTGTTACAACTTAAAACTATGAAATATGCTGCTGCTCCCTTTCCTTCTTTTCTCACTCTAATTCCCTAGGGTAGTTGATTATGAAATAAGCTAGACTCATTACCAGGCCCAAGGGAAATAGCAGAGAAATGTACTCTAAATTAGGAAAATTTACTGAAGAAATAAAATGTTTTCTTTTTTACATAGCCAGACCTGTAAATACTTACAAACAAACATTATGTTATTTCCCTTGACATTTAACTTTACTCCCACTGGAGCCTGTCGTGTTTTTATACTGATATTAATTAAAAATGAAGTTCAGGAATGCTCGTCTGGCTCTTCTAATTCAAAGTAAGACTGTCTGAACAACTTTCCAAGATGTTCCCTGCAAAACCAGAACTGCCCTCTTATCTGTAATGTCTTGTAGGTTTCATTTGGGGGGCAGTGAATTCTCTTTCTTATATATTGCTGTTATTTTACTTTTCTTTCTGTGGCACTTTTTATATTTTTCCACAATTTTTGTCCATCTTACTTTTTTATTAAGATTTTTTTCACCTGTTCAGTTATCAATATGGTGTATATTGGTCTTTTATCCTACAACCTTGCTAAACTCATTTATTAGTGCTTACAAACAACAGTTTGTTGTGGATTTCTTAGGAATTTGTACACACAGGATCATGTTATCTATGAATAAAAACAGGTTACCATTTTATTTCCAGTTTGGATGTCTTTACTTCTTTTACTTAGCTGATTTCACTGGCCATAACCCTCAGTACAATATTGAATAGAATTAGTAAGAGTGGAAATCCTTGCCTTCCTTGATCCTGATCTTAGAGGGAAAGCACTTAGTTTTTACCGGTGAATATGATATTATCTGTAGGCTTATGTAGATGCCATTTATCAGGATGAGGAAATTTCCATCTATTCCTAGTGTGTTGACATTGTTGTTATTTTAATGAATGAGTATTCAATTTTGTCATATGCTTTTTCTGTGACTATTGACATGCTCATGTAGATTTTGTCTTCTATTATACTATTGAAGTGCATTTTTTAATTTCAGCATATTACGGGGGGTACAAATGTTTAGGTTACATATTTTGCCTTTGCCCCACTAGAGTCAGAGCTTCAAGCATGTCCATCCCCCAGACGGTGTGCACTGCACACATTACATGTGTATATACCCATCTCCTCCTCCCCCTCTGACCTGCCTGATACCCAGTGAATCTTATTACTATATGTGCACTTAAGTGTTGATCAGTTAATACCAATTTGATGGTGAGTACATGTTGTGCTTGTTTTTCCATTCTTGGGATACTTCACTTAGTAGAATGGGCTCCAGCTCTATCCAAGATAATACAAGCAGTGCTAGGTCACCTTTTTCTTTTTTTTTTTTTTTTTGGCTGAGTAGAACTCCATGGTTATTAATCTGCTCATGTATTGATGGGCACTTGGGTTGTTTCCACATCTTTGCATATTACTTAGGAATATGGTGATACCTCAAAGAACTAAAGTGTATTACGTGAACTGATTTTTGTATGTTCAACTAACTTTGCATTATTTGAATAAATCTCATTAACTTATGATGTTTTATTTTATATGTTGCTGGATTCATTTGCTAATGGTTGTTGAAAATTTTTGTGTGTATAGTCACATATTAGGTTTTTAGCAAACATTTTTTGAATAAAGAAATGTGAAAGGAAAAGTGAATGACAGCTTGGGGTATGGCGTTACAGAATTGGGAAATAAAATACATCGGAGAGTGATGCTCTAGTAATTATGAGTTTTTAGCACCATCCTCTGAGATAAAAGGCAGCACATGTACCACTCTTATAACTCAAATTATTAGAAAGACACCTTTTTATTTTCTCCAGAATAATCACTAACAACACAAGGAGCCATCCTTAAGCAGAAAATAAGAAAATAGTCTGAAAATGAAATACACAAATTGTGTGAGAACACCTTTCAGGTTTAATTAATTCACTTTGTTCTATTTATAAACTGTTTCTGGCAACAATCATGGCTTTCTCTTCACTGATGTCTCATACCCATGCTGAGTACAACCCAAAGCAGAAAAACAAACACACAAAAAAGAATGATTTCATGTTCAGCTCAATTTAACTTGTTCTTTGAAATTTCATGCAACAATTTGTTCCAGAATGAATGTTAAGACTTGAGGGTGAAAGTTTGATAAAGATTGGGAAAATGGTGTGGTGGTAGAGCTTTGCCCGATCCATTACAAAGGAAAAAATGATGACTCAATGTGAAAAACCTGGAAGACACTAACTTGATCAGAACAAACATTCCAAGAAGTGGGACAGGTGGATATTGTGTGCCTCCTGAGGTAATGTACAGAAAAGAGCACATCATATTTGGTGGTCTTTCTGCCAAACATGAATTGTCTGGGAAACACGAGGAAATACTGGATGGGTGCAGTTTGAGGGACAGTTTATGGAAGGAAAGGCTTAAACTCATTTAATATGTCAGTGTAATGAAAGGGAGGGAAAGACTATGGAAGTTTTAGATTTAAGGAGACATCATAACTAAATTCAATGTGATATTGTAGTTTGGATCCCAGATCAGAAAGAAAAAAAAAGGAGTGTCATTGTTTTTGCTGTTGGCAAAATTTAATGAGATTCTCCATATCAGACAGTATCGTTAAGTGTTGTATCATTGCTGATTTGCTGATTTAGGTGGATGTATTGCGATTATGTAAAAGGGTATCCTTGTTTTGAGTAAAAGACAACAGAATAGTTAGAGGTGATGGGCATCTTATTTGTAATATAGATCTATAGATAAATATATACACAGAGAGAGAGAAAGATGGGGGCTAAGAGATGAATCAATGGTTCAAACGTTGGAAATTATTAATAATTGGAGAATCTGAGTGAACAGAGTTATTTTGTGCTGCTCTTTCAACTTTCCCTTCAGTTTGACATTATTTCAAAAATAAAAATTAAAAAGTATTTTGACCACCATTTATTGAGCATTTACTACATGCCAAGAAAGAAGTAAAGTGCGGAGGTGAAGCATAGTCTTTATACTCAACAAGCACAGGATCTCAGGAAGAGACAGCCATGATGCAAATGTGCTTCCTCACTTGGAGCCTCCTGATTATCACCCAGGGGCATCTTTTTCCCTTTGTAGATGCCCAAAGCCCAGGTTGAAGGGCTGTTCTTGCTGCACTGAAGTGGGTCAACTCTAAGTTTTGTTCTTCCCTGTTTTATTTAAAAATGTCAGTTAGCTAGGTCATCATTGATCTGTCCTGAGGAAAGTAAATCTGGGGTCCCAAGAAGCGGGTATAATAGCTATAACACTAAAAGGTCCAGAGCACACAAATAACTTACTACTACTTTTTATTCCTTTAATGAAATTATTATATATGTCTGTTAAAGTGCAAACATCCCACTTGAACAAAAAGGAAACTCTTTAAGGCATGTATAGCTAGTAACTCCTCAGTTTAATGATACCCACTTTTTTATTTCAGAATATTATAGGGGTGCACACATTTTGGTGACAAGAATTACTTAGGTACAGTTCGGGTCAACGTTATAAGTGTGCTCATCATCCAGATAGTGTGCATTGTACCCGTTAGCTGTGAATTCACGCATCCCCTCCCCCCCCACCTGCTTGATTTCCATTGACTTTTACTACCATATGTACACATTAGAGTTGATCATTTAGTTCCAATTTAATAGTCAGTACATGTGGTGCTTGTTTTTCCATTCTTGCAATACTTCACTTAGGATGGTTTCCAGTTCCATCCACATTGTTACAAAGGTATTTTTATAGTGATTCCCACATATAGTTTTAAAAACAGTCTCATTAAAACTAGGTGTATGTATATGTATGTGATAATATATGGAGAGATAGATGTAGATCATTTCACATATATTTCATACATTGTATATATATTTCCTATATTTTTCTTAAAATTTTAATAACAAAAATTACAGAAACTACCCAGTTCTGAAAAAGGAATTGTAATGCAGGAATATTGAAGAAGATCAACTTCCTAAATGGGTGACGTGGGGTAGGATGGGAAGGCTCTTCTCAGTTTGTATCTTCTGGGATGTATTCAGACCACCCCAGGAGATGTTAGAGCTACATCAGCAAGTAACAGAAGGCCAGAGTGCTCTGCATTTGTTCCTACGTGGTTAACTCAAAGGGCAACACAAAAAGCAGCAAAATTCTTCCTGCCGCAGCACCACAGGGCATGCATATTTTGATTGAGAAAAGAAAAGCCAAGACGTAGTAAACAGTCTAGTTGTTCAGTGATGTATAAAAATAATGGTAGAGGGACTGCAAAGTGTAATGGGATTCTGGGGTCAGGAGCAGGAGAAGAAAGAAGGGTACTGGATATGGAAGATGAACGGCCATAAAAATTACACTTTGGATGGTTCAAAAATTTTGGCTAAGTTCATCTTCAGTAGAAGTAAATCATAAAAGATCAGAAACCTTTTATAACCCCAGGAATAATTCTTGTAAGTGAGGCAATATATAATAAATGGAAATAAATCAGGGCTCTTTTTATCAAATACCACAATAGAAACACACACTCAAGAGCAAAGAGTCTTAAGCATTTGAGACTTTGAAACTTGAATCTGTATCTAAATAAAGTCAATTATAGACTAGGTTTCAGCCTTTCCTCCTTATTTTGCCTTCTTTATCTCTTGACTCCCTTCTTTATTTTTCCCCCTTTCTCTCCACCCTCCCCCTGCCACCATCTTTTCCTCCTAAATAGATAGAATTCTTCCCAAATAGGTAAAAGGGAAACCTTGTAATGCAATGAATTATTACAAAGTTGAAAGGATACTCCAGGCTTTGAAAACAGTCATGTGATTTATTATCCACACTTATGGATCCAAGGATGGGGAAATATCATGCTTAGGGATAGGTAAAAAAGTTATAATCTAAATGTTAAATAAGTATCTCCCACTAACTTGGAAAAACTTAGTATTGTAACTGCTATGAAATCATATAATACATGTGAAAAGGGTTCTGTGACTCTAATGTAATGCCAAAAGTTTTCTTTATGTCTTTGCTTAATCATGTCTAAGATTTAGGTAAATATGAGAATGTCAGCTAACTCATTCTTGAACTAGTATACACATTATACTGGAAGTACTTTTAGTCTTTGCCTTTCAACTAACTGTATGTGGATTTTGGTTGAAATTACTAAACCACTCTTATAGTTCATGATTCCATTTTAGCTACTTACTGAGTTTGTTGAAGCAGAAATGAACCTATTCGTTGGATTTAGCAACAACAACTCATACACACACACACACACACACACACACACACACACATAGATGAACATGATAGAATATCACTCCTACAGTCATGGTGTCAGGTTATATGACAAAAGGAATTTCACATATGTAATTAAAGGCCCCAATTAGTTGCCTTTGAGTTCATCAAAAGGGAAACTTATGTGACCTAACTCATTAAGGTCTTTGTCACTCTCTTGTGTTCTTGGAAGAAAGGAAAGAGGCCATGTTGTGAGAGGAAGAGGCCACGTAGTAAAGACCTGGGAGAGCCCTTTGGGAGTCAGGAATGTCCTCTGGTTAAGAGCCAACAAGGAAAAGGAAACTTCAGTCACACAGCTGCAAAGAAATGAATTCTGCAAGAACAGGAACGTTGGAAGAGGATCCTAAGCCTCAAACACTGTCATAACCTCAGCCCTTTAAGCACAGTTTCCTTCAATTCTTTGAATGTGTATAACTGCTTCCAAGCTTTTGCTAAATCTATCATCTCATTCCCTCCAAAGACAACTTCTATTGCTTATGTCTTTGTTTTTGTTTTTGTTTTTGTTTTTGTTTCCCTATCCCTCCCTTCCCATGTATGAATCACACTTGCCTGTTTCTTTGAACATCTCATAATTTGTTGCGGACAATCTGTAGACCGATCCTCAACCCCCTCCAGAGAGTTTTGTTGCTGCTTACTTGATCATATGTTTATCTGTTTAGTGACTTGGCGGAATTAATTCTGTGAAATATTTCCCCCCAAAGTGTGCAGTGTCTAATGTCCCTGATTAAGTTGTTTACCTTTTAATTTAGTTGCCTGGGGGTCACCTTATGTCAGCATAGGTCACTTAGTCAAAGATTGTACTTAATCACCCTTAGTCAATTAGATATTTACCTATTATCATTGGATATATATATGGATTACAGCCTGCTCTCATTTTTCTGGTACTTTACAGATTTATTTTTGCCCACATTTTGCCAGGGAAATTTATGTTGGTTATTCATTCTCTAATCTTTCTCAAGGGGCTGCAGCCTATGTCATATACATAGTCTTCTTCTAGAATACCAGGAATGTGTGTAATTTTATTTTTGAACGTGATTTCTAGGAGTCACATTTGAGTCAGAGAAACTATTATATTAATAATTATTGTTAAGCCCGTGTTAGATTAGAGGTTGCTTTTAAGCCCCCTTTGCCAGTGAAGCTTCCTTCTGCCCTGTGTTGATGGGTGCAGCTGGGCAATGCTCGAGTCCTCATGTCCTGCTGTGATTGCTTCTGAGTGGGTGCAGCCTAGACAAACACACAGTCATCTGGACGCCCAAGGTTAAGTAGGATTCCAGAAGGGATCTCCTTGGCTGCCTCTTTTTATGGTTCTCTCCATTAAACTGCTGGCTATTCTGCCATGTTGCCTGTATCCTGGAGCTACGAGTCTACTTCAGTTATTCTCCACCAAGATCTCCACAGCTTTCAATGATGCCTTGAGGCAGGGGTTTCTCCTGTCTCTGTTTAAATAAAATCAGTCTCTTCAGGCAGAGTTCTGGAGCTCTTTATTTCTAAGGACAATGTTTCACTCTGGGCAAAATTCTTGGACCATTGCTGGAAGCTGAGGTCTGGAAACTTTCTCCCGAAGTGAAATCCTTGTTCCCTGATGGGCCCTTAGGGGGAAGAATGTCTGCTTCTTCCACATGGTGGAACCTCTACCATAAGAGTCAGCTGGAGTGTGGGTGACCAAAGACTCAGTATTATTGGCTTGCTGACCCTATGATTAGGGGCTGGGAAAAGAGGGGGAGATGAGAAACAATAGCATGCCCTCCTGATGTAATCCCACACCTAAACCTGGGAGAATAAGAACACCCCCTCCCTTCTTGGCTGTACATGCCCTGGTAAAATTTCTGTAACACAGAGCTGGGCTGGGGGACAGGTTAGAGAACAGGTTATTTCACTGTTCATGCCAAGATTCAGTATATTTTCTTGAATAAATGTTTTACCATTTGGTTAATTTGAAATTTACATTATGATTTTTAAAAATCTTTACCATTTAAATTATTATTTTTTAATTTATTATAGCTTATTATGGGGGGACAACAGTTCTGGTTAAATATATTGTTTTGGTGGATAGAGGGTCTGCCAAGCTCCTTACTCACAAGTAGCACATCCTGAATATCTTTTTTTTTTTTTTTAAACAGCATTGATCAAGAGATTCTGGTCTGATAATTCAGTTTTCTCCATTGTTATCCTAGCAGCAACCCCTCACACACAACACCACCACCATTTCACTGCAGTCAGTCATGCCCCACTCTCTCCAGAGCCCATCATGGCAAGCTGAATCTTTGCTCTACATACAGCATCTAATATGTTGTCTGAGCCTATCACTTATGGACCAGAGGAATATCTGTCTTCTGGGCTTAACTGTTAACATGCTTCAACCAACCTAGCCATCACTGCGTGGGCTGCACAGCTTCCATCCTTTTCTTGATTACCCCTTGCTTTAGGAATAGCAGTGAAAATCATTACATTAAAGATTCCAATGGTATAATCTCTTTATACAAGTTTGCCACTTGCTCCAAACAGTCTAACTTAAAAAATAAGCATCAGTATTCGAAGACTGGAAGTTCCTCAATCCATCTGCTTCCCTCTCGCGCTTAAACTGCCACTATACTCTGCATTGCACACTTCAAATAAACTTTTCACATATTTTTTTCTGTCTTCTATCTGTCAGCTATTTAGAAGGTTAATGGCATATTTTTCTTCCTTTGGAATATTATTATATACTCACACTCTTCATGATTCCCTCCAGGTACATCTCCATTTGGCTATACTCATTTCAGCAGCCTCTTCAGGGTATGCTCATATCTCTGTAAGTAGCTGAGTATATTTAATATATTTACTTCAATTTTTGTGCTGTAATTTAAAATCTATTTCTTTCCTTAAGACTGTAACACTCCAGGAGTATGATTATATCTATGCTTTCTTGTGTCTAATGCACAATTAATGGTATTATAATATACATTAGGTTGATTGTTTAATATTAGTAGAATATCTAGGTAGAGCACATTGGGAAAAAGAATAGAAAATTGTGCTGTGCTATTTCTCAGAAGTAGTTTGACTTCTAATCTTTGGAAACACCATTGTATAAAGGAAAAGCAGCATACCGTTGTTAAATTCTAGTCTTGGCAGAATTTATTTCAAACTCAAATTAACAACATTTTATGGAAACCTTGGAGATGTATTGCATCTAGCTGTCTGACTTTGGGAAGATTATTTAATGTCATTAGCCTATGTTTCCACATATAAAAAATAAAAAAAAAAAAAAGCTGGATACAATGTTTCTACAGGCCCACTCTGTGCTAAAATTTTGTCTTTTCTGTGCTCTAGAAAGTTACCAATTATGGTTGGCCATAATTAACTTGCTGATGTCAGAACCTGGCTTGTTTGATAGTGGGATGGTTGTTAGCGCCAAGTTATTCCACTGAGGTTGAGTGTCCTTAGCAGCAGGCCATATTTGGAGATTTTCGGTATAGCTCACTCATAAGTGACTACCCCATCTCTTAGGGCAGGTGGGACCTCACTGTCATCAACTCCTTCTTCGCTTAATATGTTAGCTGCTTCCATAATCCAAAAATTCCAGAAAATTAAAAATAGTTCAGATTGGGCACATTCTATACCATTCAAGGATAATTTATTTAATACACTTTATAACTTTTAACACATAACCATTTTGTTATCTTACCCCCCACCCACCCCCCGTTTCCACCACACACAACTTTTTCAAGATATTCAACACTGTTATTATCCAGCTTGAAATTAGGAGTGGAGGCAGTGCTCAGGAAGACTGAAGCCAAGAGCAACACTGAAACTAATAAGGAATCCCAATTTGTCAAGTCAGTGTGACCGTTTGCCAAACAATGTTTTAAATGATTTAAATAGCCCAGTGTGTGTTATAGACCAGTTCCTGAGTTATGTTAACCTACACGTTGACAAGTTTTGTGGATTTTCACATACTAATTTACAAACTCACTAAAGAGAACTAAAAAATATATGTATCTTTTCATTCTTTACAAGCAAGTTATAGAATTCTTTTCCTGATAACACACATGACTTGGTAACCACATCAAGCTGAAACATATCTGCCATATTAGTCTCCCTATCAGGTTGCACCGAAATGTTCTCCTTATAACACTCAATAAACAGTCTCATATGTGTGCCATAAACCTTTGTTATATGTGCCAGGCTGAGAAAGAGCAGAGGGGCTCTGTGGAAGGTCTTTCAGCCCCAAGTCACTTGCTCACAGTTCAGTGGGAGGATGAACAAAGCTGTTTGGGGAAGGGTATTAATGAATTCAACAATGTTATTTGCCCAGGAGACTCGTAGTGCTGCATGCCAGTTTGAGCTACAAGGAGAGAGACCAGAAATTCCAACAGGCAGCCTCATTCAAGCAGGTAATGGGTGAGCTGTGTATGGTTCATTACTCACTATGATTGGGCATTGTTATAATGTGTAAGCTCTTTTATTAGGTGTAGATCTTATAGGACTCAAATACACATTCTTTACAGGGGCCTTGATTTGCATTCATACTACACTTATTGAGAAATAGTGAGAATAACCATTATTTAGCTTTGGAAGGAGATCCCTTCTCAGGGTAGAAAGGGTTATGCCTAATGAGGTTGAATTACCTGGGAGTTGAGATCTTCTAAATTAATTTGGCACATCATCTAAGGATAAGACAAAAACCACAGACTTCTTAAGCCAGGCCTGAAGATATAAGTGGAGAAATGAGAATCTCACAAGGTTTTATCTTAGAATAATAAGTACTGAGATATAGTTTGTTTTCAGTAAAATTATAGTCAAGAACATGGTCTATCTCCATTCAACAAACATTTTTAAGTACCAATTACATGATAGGCATTCCAACTTCTAAGAATTAGGCAAAGTTTTGATATTAACAAGCAAGTACAAATTTATTTGGAAACTACTGTGAGCAAGGAGCCTTTTTCTCCCACACTAAGGTATGATCTCTTACAACCCTATGAAATAAATGCTATAATGTATTCTCTTTTACAGATAAGGGAATTGAGACATAAAGATTTAATTAATATGTTTTTCATATTGCCGCTGATATATAATGGCAAATAGATTTCATGTTTCTGAAATATGTGTATATGTGATAATATATAATGTGTATATATAATGTGATAATATATAATGTATATCACATATATGGTATAGATCATGAAATATTGAATACATTATGGTATTATATATGATACCACATGTATATAATACACAATGATATACAAATATGATGTATATTATAATGTATGTATGTTATTATCTATGTAATACACACAAAAATATATATGCATGTGTGTGCATATGTATGTATATGCATTTATGTATGTCTATGTATATGTGTGTATATATAGAGAGAGATACAGAGAATGAGCGAGAGAGATGATCAGCTCATTTATGGATACAAAATAATAACATTTAAAAGCATAAAACTGGGATAGGCATTGAAAGAGATAATGTGGAGGAAACATTATTTAACAAGCAGAGAAAAATTCAGCTATAATCAGATGATAAGGAAAATACACTAAGTGCAATGTGGCGGGGGAAGAGAAGGAATGCCTCAAGCCGGGAAAGAAAGTGATAACCTAAAACATGTTATTGAGTTTTCCAGCCTCCTAGAAGCAAATAATGCCTCTGAAAATTTTCTCAAGTCTATCAAACACCCACTAAAAGAGACTCAATTAAATTTTTATTCACCAACTTAGAATGAAGAAACTTCAGAATTGTAAAGTGTCTCAGAGGCATCCAATCTGCAGTATCTCTAAGGACAGATATTAACTGATTTACTCAACCATTTTGTGAGTACCAAAATACAGAGTGAGTACAGGGAATTCTAAAATAAAGATATGTTCTTGGAGTTCATATCTTAAGGTAATTATATTTATACAATGAAAATGACAAATGCCATAGAAGTTGACATACTGTTGAGTAAGAGTCCAGAATGTAGCATAGAGGACATGGCATCTGAATCAGATGTCAACAACCTATAAGGCATTAGAACACAGTGAAGACTGTAGGAAAAGCAAGGAGACTAGAACACTGCAGTACACGTATCAAAACAATGGTCATGCCAGCGGAAATGAAAGTACAGCAACCAGGACAAGAGATCACCAAGGGGAATCTACCTGAAACTTGGGCATACCAAGTCTCTGGATATTTCCGTTAATGGAGAATTCATTGGGTTTGCTGTAATTAGCAATAATTTCTTCTGGTATTAAATGGGAATCTTCCTCCATGAAGTGTATAGATGAATTTTTGCTATGCTCTCTGGAGTTATAGTGCTTAAATAAATGCCCTTTTCAAATATTTATAAAAAGCTATCACAGTATGTTCCAATTCGGAAATCAGTAAAGCTCCCCTTCAACTTCTTGCCTTTTTTCTGCTTCCTTCTCATGTTCTCTAGTCTAGATGATCTCTTACCTTCTACCAAGCATTCATGTACCCCACATTCCCTAACTTCTGAATTCATTTTCTCTTTACCATAGAAAAAAATTTAATGTTATTAATTGCACTCACAACAAAACTCAATTGCAATTGCATATGAATTTTAAGATGGTAAGAATTTCAGTCCTCATCTTCTTCAAACTCTTTAGTTTCATGTTACTTGAAGAAGTTAACACAGTGGGAAACTCTAAATTGTTTTTAAATGTTTCCATTTTGTGAGTTCAACTCTATCTCCAAGAGCTGAGCATCAGGGTAGGGTGGGAGTGTATGTTCAACAATTAGGAACCTTCATCCTTCATCATAAAGGTTGTATTAGAGTAGGCTAACTATTCAAACAAACATCCTCAACATCTTAGTAGGTTAAGAAAATAAAAGTTTATTTCCCATTCAGAGCAGAATCCAATATGGTTGGTTGAGGATACAAGATTCCAGCAGGTATTCAGGGACTCAAGATTTTTTGATATTTTACTTTGTCATCTTAGAGTGCTTTAGAATTCTTCATGTTTCACTGTATACAAACTGGAAATGGTTTTTCTGAGTGGTATTCATCGTTTTCATTCACATTCCATTGACAAAAACTATGTTACACATTCTCATTTATCCAGAAAAGGAATATCAGGAAACAATTTGGCTGTGTACCCAGGAAAGAAATAAATAAGTTTGGATTCTTTGCCCCCGAGGCTTAGATAAGGCTGGGCTGACACACACAGGTGGAATCAAATGAAGGTTATGTAATGGGGAGCCTGATTCAGAGTCAGTGACTCAGGGGTGACAGTATGCTTGTGTCATATATGTTACTGACTGTGATAGTGATGAAATAAAAAGAAGTGAAACTTGTCATTCATAACAGTTCTGCCTTGTTTAGAACTGCTTCCCCACCATCTGTGCCTATTTTGGTACATAGTAGAAACTCATGAAAAGTTTGCTAAATGAATTTGTGTATAATATAGAGCCAACAAAATCAAAACAAAGACATATGTGAGCTATGACAAAATAATGTTATTTGGTATTGATGCTTATTGCTTATGTTTCTTTCTATTACTATATAGGCTACAAAGCTTAAGAGTCATATTATATACTACAGAAATTAACATTTGCCTAGATAGCTCTCTCTCAAACTCTGTATATATTGGTCAATACTTGATGTCAATATAGTCCCACAAAAATTGGCACAATTTCATTTCCCTAGCATTAAAAAAATGTTTTGAAAGGAGAGCATTCTCCCTGTAGGAAAGTGTCTTGGAATTTTATCAATTTCATATCTTTCTATCTCTAAAAGTATGATATTTTTCATTCTGGTTAAATCAAATTGTTGGAGTACTGGTTTTAATTTGCCTTTTAAAGACAGTTACTACAATGCTATCATAGTGATGGGGTAAGAAAACTAAGAAATTTGCTAAGAATAGGGAGGTTAAATTACAAACTAGTGTATAGGTGTCAAATATTGTATTTTGCACCCTGCAGAATATTCTTTATCACAATACAATAATGTGTATCACATAATAGCATACAGAATATATCATATTTTGTACATATTAAAGTATATTTACTAGATTGAACATATGAAATTGACCATATTTGACTTTTTTTGCCTATAAAAATGGTATTTTCCTATGGTCCAACCACACATGCACATACACACACAGAAACACGCATGCACACCCAATTTATTCTCTCACAAAATATCTTTTCATCAAAAATGGCCCAGCCAGATGGATTCATTCAACTCAAATTAGTGGTAAGGAAAGACACTCTTAAAATTACATTAATTTTATGCTGACACGGCTCTTTTGAAGAAGCTCTTTTTCTGCTGAGCTTGTCTGAAGAGTAAATTTACTGTGTCAATAAGCTATTTCTGACTGGTTATGTGTTTTTGAAGTTTTCTTTTCTTTTTTTCTTTTTTACTTTCTATGTCATTACTAAGTGACTCAGAAATAGCAGTAATGGTGCAGTAAATTTATTCAAAAATTTCCATAATAACCGCTATTTGTTTAGAGATGTGTGACAGATTTTCAGGAGAAAAATCCTGTAGAGTTATTAAGTAATGTCACAATCTTCCTGAGTAATTTCAGAGACCTTTTAGTCACACTTACCAGTTAGATTGTAAGTTAGGGAAGAGTGGCAAACTAATTCTCAGCTACCAGGGGAAACGTTTTTCAGACTTGAATATGCTCATGAGCTACTTTTGAAGGGAAAGCTTTTGAGAAGTGCTTCTTTAACAAAAATGTCACACAGGATTTCTAGGGCTTGTACATCCTGATTTTAAAACAAGAGATATTTGTACTCCTTTCTTTGTTCCCCAGATTTATCATTTCTGTTAAAATATTCCTTCAAATTGTATTTACTCTCAGTTGCCTAACTCATGGGCACAGTCACCACTAAGGGATGATTTGTGCAAACCTAGCACATGAATCACTGAATGGAATCACAGAGAAGTAGTTTTCCCTCAGGACTGATAGTGTCATCTTCATTACACTCAATTTGTTGTATAAGCTAGCAAGGTACACAAGGAAAAACACATCCCACCAGAGGAATGAACAGAAAAACAAATCTAGATAGTCTCAGAATTGGAAACACTGACTGCTTCTTTTTGAACTTGTTTTCTTTACTAAATGTTTTTACCAAGAACTTTTTTCCCACTATATTTATTTATTTGCTGTCCATGCATATGGTGAACTCTAGTGTGATTGCAGTCACTGATGTTAATTTTGTTCCTGTCCTGTATTTCCTGATATGGCACATAGCGCACTTTTAAACTTGGATTTTGTAGTAGACCTGGTATCTAAGTGGAATCTTGAAAAATATATATGAGTTAGTTTGGATTCCATGTTCCAGCCCTTTAAACATCCCTTGCATAGATACTTAACTTTCCTGTCCCTTTCCCACTTTGTAATGTTTTCTAGCCAACATGACAACCCTGATTAAAGCAGAGCTCTGTCTATTTTGTGCCTGCACCTAAGTAACTAATGTTGGTTGGAGAAAAACTTCATTTCAAAATTATATCTACAACTCTTAAGCAGGCCTTCAACAATATCAAGCAATCCTACTAAAATTCCCTGATCAAATGGCTCTCCCAGTCACTGAGATAATTATTTTACATTTTCTCTTATTTCCTTTTCTCTAACTTTTATCAATTCATTTCATTATTGAGCAACTAGAAGCAGCAGAAGAGAAATATCTCATACCCCCATCACTAAATCTACTAGTTGATAATTATCTTAGCAGAGTCTGTTTTTTCTGTTTTTTTCCTTCTTATCATAATAGACAAACTGTTTTCATTTCTATTAAAACCATCTTGTATTTGAATTTGTAATTCATTATCTCTTGCTCTTTCAAGATATTGGTTATTAAAAGTATCTCCTTGCTCTACTGAATCTTAAGTTTTACTCCTGCTAAAGGATGTTTCTCTCTAGCCTAAAATATTTTTAAAATAAAAATTAAAAACTACTGTCTCCATGTTTTCTTGAATACTTCTCCATTTCTTCCTCTTTAGAGTAAGAGTTACTGAAAAAGTTGCCTAGCACCACTATTTCTACTTTTCTCTTTCTAATTGGTCCTTAGCACACCAGTATGGTCTCCCCACTAAAACTGTTCACGTCAAGGAGAACTTCAACTCCCACCTTACCAAAACCAATAGCCAATTTGAAGTTTTTATCTCGGTCTTATCTGCAGTTGCACCAAATATTGCTTCTACATTTTCTAATTGATACAGACAGATAATATAAAATAGATAATGCAGTTTTAATTTAAAAATAATTTTTAAAATTGTTACATTTAGTTGGCAATACTTCTCATTCTATTGGACTAATGATAAGTTTCTTGGCGTAAAATTAATTCAATGGATAACTTAGTCCTTGATGGGTGCTGGATTCAACTTTCCACCTTGGGTGGGTCTTTTCCTTTAGAAAGAAATATATTTTAACCATGGATTGTTCACTGTATACTTATTGATGCTCTCTCTATGAGGAAACCTCTAAGATATCTACATATTTAGGGGGAAATATCATTATTAGTATTATGAAAGACAAACAATTTCCCTGAGAATGTTATTTCTTATTTTAAGCATAAAGAAATACCTTTATACTTGTATATTATTTCTTAGTTAAAATTTTTTAAAGTGATTAGTATTTACAACCAGATTTGGCAAGAACTGAACAAATTAATAAGAAAGCATGGAGTTACAGAATTTCTATTTTACTTTTAGAGTCTCTCAAGTTTTGAAAAATGTGAATAAACGTCCATATAATTGCATGGATGAATCTTAAACATGATAAAGGGAAAAAAGACAACAAAGAACATAATGCTGGAGATAACAAAATGCCACTTACACATGCACATAATATAACAACAGACACTTGGCAAATATGCAAGCAGAATGCTATGCATTGAAACCTTTAAGATGGTTCCTTAAGATAGGCTGCCATATCTCCTGGCTTGCCTGGGGCAGTTCAGGTTTTACCTGTTTTTCAATTTTCCTTTGAAATAAACTAGGATGGGTTTGTAGACTTCTGCCTTGTACATCCAGCTTCTGGCATAGACTCAACTAATAGTGTGTGAAACACATGTGAGGTGAATTCTTATTCTAACACACGGTCAAATCTGAATTATCATAAGATGTAACTTGTCATTATTTTCCCAACCCTTTCCAAATACAAAATGGTGCCTCCATTTCCAGAGCATCAAGCTGGGCTCTCACTAGGAAATCAAATGTGCTCTGGAAGGAGTATCTAAGGTCACCTAATTCCTTCAGGGCCTGAATAATGATGAGAAAGATATTAGATGTCACTGTTCTCCTTGCAACTTAATATATTAACCAAGTGTGCAGGGTTCTGGTTTGTGGCTTGTGAGATGCACAAAGCCATCAGGCATCACTGTTTGGGTCAACAGAAAACATGAAATTGTAAGTAGGGTGCACTTTAAATACATGTATGAAATGGAATCTGACCCACCACAGAACATATAAAGTTAGTCTGAATGCATTTGCTGCAGTGGTGTTATTTATTTTATAGCAAATGTCTTAAAAACCACTTTTAAACTTGTTTGGTAATGCTTTTTAAGCTTTGAAATAAATCTTTTAGAAGGAATGAGCTCAAAAATTAAGGTTTGTATTTAATGAAACATTAAATACTTAATCCTGACCTGTCAAAAAAGTTGGCAATGAGTGTTTAGATTGCACAAGTATGTGTTGACATTTATCATTCACCTTGGAAGATACTTGCTATGCCACTAACTACATGAAAACTAGTAGATACAAATCTGCCAAAGAAGCATTAGCATCTATGTCAAAAGTTAGTAGTTGACATAAGAAGACTGCATCCAATGACACATACAGCAGCAGAAAGTACAGCCACATATCACTCTATAAAGCGTGACCTTTCACTTAGATCTAATGGTGTGCTCATACATTCAACTCATCCACTTTTTATGTTTATATATTGAAAATGAAGAAATAACCACTCTGGTGTTGTCTTCGTTGAAAGAATTATATTCAAAAACAGTTAATTTATTCCATATTTATATCAGTGTCATTAGGTGCTTTAAACACAAAGTCAGTTAATTCTAATAATGGTTTTAATTTATTTTATTCAGTTTAAAACATCAAAACAAAGCTTTTTGAAGTTTATTCTGTCAAAAATAAATTAACTGACATTACTGTGAATACCCTTATAAATTTAGTTTAAAAGTTAGAACACTTTGATAAATACAAATTTATAAACTAAGAGAAATAAAAATGTTAAATACATTCAAATAAATTAAAATCTATGTGTAGCAAAATATGTTATTTTAAACGGTTTAAAAATAAATTGCAAACTGTATCAATATACTTGGAATACAAACAACAGAAAAAACCTTAGCATCCCAAATACACATAAAAGATTTATAAATCTTTAAAAGAAGATAAAAACACAGAATAGTTAAAATATAAGCAAAAGAAATAAATGGATATTTTACAGTAAAGAAAAAAGGGATGGCTTGTACAACAGGCAAGTTCAACCTTATGCAAATTCAATGATTTGCAAATTGAGTCACAATGAAACATCATTTTATTCCTATCATACTGGAATAAATGAAAAAGGCTTCAATATCAAGAGTTACTGAGGTCACAGAGAAAATTTTGACAATGTGTACCAGGTGGCATGTATAAGAATGTTTATACTTGAATTGCTTTTATGAAAAAGCTCTATTGTCTCTCAACCTAAAAATAAACAAATTGTAGTGAATTAATAAAAGAAAAATACTATACAGTTATGAAAATAAACTAGAACCATATGTATCAATATGAATAAATCTCACTAATACAATGTTTAGCAAAATAAGCAAGTCACAGAGGGATATGTAAGTCACAGAAGGATATATTTTAAATGTGTAAAATGAGACACTATATTGTTTAAGGATTTGTACAAAGAAAGGAAAACAACAGAATGCAAGCGCAAAATTCACAATGGTGGTTTCCTCTGATATAGCTACAAGAGATGACATCAGGCAGTATGTAGATGGAAATTTAGTAGATTCAGCACCATTCTATAATTTAAATTAAATGGCAGACACATGAGCATGTTATAATACTCACATATTTTATTTTTATTTTATACATTGTCATTTGCATATTTAAACTTTTTCTTTAAAGTTTTACAGTAAAAATAAGAATTTGGTATATTTATCAATTCAACATCAGTAATAATGCTTGCATTTTGTAAAGATATCATCCTGATCTCCAATATAAGAATCATGTCAAAATTTTGGGCATGCAAAAGATAATTAATGAACACAAAAGACTGGAATATATACAGATTAAGTGTAAATTATTCAGCAAGAAAATTTGATAGACTATTTAGCAGTTGGGATTTCCCAGGTGCCAGGCACTATTCTGAGATCTTTTCACATGTTAATTCCTGTAACACTCAAAAACCCTATGAGGAAGGTATTATTATTATTATTATTAATCACATTTTACATAAGAGAAGGGAGGAAGACAGAAAGTAGCACATTTGGTAGTGATTGTGGTACAATTTGAACTCAGTCTGTCTTGTGCCAGTACTCTTAACCATTATAAACTCTCTGTCAAAAATAAATCTAGAAAATAAGAATCAATACATATTTGTATATTTTCTTAACTTGACGAAGAAGGTTGCTTACCAAACATACAACAAACATAAAACTTTACATAGAAACTTTAAATGCATTTCCTTTAAAATTTGCAACAAGACAAAGAGTACTGTTATCACCACCTTTTTAATATTTTACTGAAACTCTCCCCAATATAATAATTCAAGAAGAAATAAGAGGTGCAAATATTAGAAAGGGATATATAAAATTCTCAATATAAGCAATGCAATTCTCTACATAAAGAAGCACCAAAATCAATAAATTATTCCAAGTATATAATTCAACAAGATTTCCAAATTCATACACTACTTAAAAATATCCATCATGATTCTCTATAACCACAGCAGTCATTATAAACAACACATAGTATATAACTGACAGTGGCAACAAAAATGGTCAAATGTATAATAACTGATAAATAATGAACAGTATATATGTGGAGAATAAAAGTTAAATAACACAAATAATTATCTGCAGATGGGAATACATATGTTCATGAATCCCCAAAGTGAATGGTATAAAGATGGCAATACCCCCACACTAAATGTGTAAATTCAGCACAGTCTTAGCAATAGTCTAGCTATTTTTTATAAATTAAATAAAATCATTTTAAATTTATATAAAATAATGAAAAATCCACGAATAGCACATATATATATCATATTAATATTATACCAAAAACATATTGTAAAAAATGCAAAGCACTCTGGCAGGAACTAAAAAGTAGACCAAAAAATGACTGGGCATCTCCTATGCTCATGTATTATGGGAAACAGAAACCTGATAATGTGGCGCCAAAACAAATGAGATACAGTGTAATCTGTTGGGAAACAAATAGTATTGAAAAAATTGGCTAACAACACAAAAAATCAAACTAAATATCTGTCTTATTATATATCCTCATGCACTTCATTTGGATTAAACTTAAGTGTGACTATTATAGCTACAAAGTTAATAGAAGAAATGTGTGTGTATATATATGTGTGTGTATATATATATATATAGTTAATAGAAATTATATGTGTATATTGCTGTGATCAATGGGGAGGGATTTCTTCAACAAGATCCAAAAAGCATAAATCATAAGAAAAACTGTGATGTGTATGTGATTCTCAAAATTAAGGATTTCTATTCACTTAAGTTTAATCCAGACCTAGATATAGCATGAGATCCAAAGCCTCCTTTTTATAACAAATATTGTGTAAAGCTCTCCTTTCTAAGCTTACAAAAATGGATACTATAAACCTATTATCACATATAATTTTAAAAAGAACAACATGTTACTCTAATATAAAGTGAAATAAAATGAATTATATTTATAATAAATTATTCAGTATTTAAAGTGACACATTCTTTGTCAGGACTATATTAGCATTTATGTATAGAATCACTTTGACTTCAAAGATACACATGTTAATTTGTGCAGGGATGTTTTAATGGGTACTTAAATACCAAGAGGTTCATTAGCATCCATGACTTGATTTTCAAAAATGGTAAACATCTCTTGGTAAAGTTCCCAACAGAGTATTTTTAAAATGTACATGATAGGTGCATTTCTGGAGAAAAGAGTATATATTAAAAACTATTAAAAAATCACTTTGTGGTATATTTAAAATGGCATTGAGTTCTAGGATCAAATCATCACAATCATTTTCTAGCCAAATAATTACCTGGTGGGACATTTGAAAATTTTGTAGAATATCTAGTTTCCCTGGTTCCAACCCACAACATGCCAAGATAAATCCCCCAATCACTGAGATAACCAAAAATGTCTTCACATATTTCCAAAATTCCAAAGGGAAAATATCCCCTCCTTTGAGAACCACTAACTTAGGCTAAATTAACAAACAAATGATAGGTTAGAAAAAGCCATCTTCCATGTTAAAACTCACATACATTTTATATCTATGCTATATAAAACATTCTTGAAAATAAATAAGAAAGTGACAAAAACCAAAATTAAAAAAGTAGAATGACAATGTTCTCATTTCTTGGAAGGTGAAAACTGAATGAATAAGAGGATAAGAAAGGTCAGACTCATTAGTAATCAGAAAAATGCAAATTAAAGGCAACACTGAAAGCCCACTGCACATCTGATTGGCATAAATTATAAATTGGATTAGCCAATCATTGAGAAAGGTATATATAAACAGGAATCATTGAGCTTTGTTAGTTGAGTGTGACTTGGTGCAGGTCTTCCTCAAGAGATATCTTGTAACTAATTAGCCAAATTAACTATGAACTTGCTCTATGATTCAAAAATTATACTCCCTAGAGGAATGTACATATAGTATAGTATCATTAACGGTAGCAAGTAGTAGGAGGTCACTTAGATGTCCAAAAGGAGAAAAAGGCAATGATATAACTGGGAACACACAGCACTTGGCAAAGGGGAAGAGATGAGATGGGAGTAAAAAATAGAAGAGTGAGAACAAAAGAGAGAGAGAGAGAGTGAGAGAGAGAGAGAAAGATGGAGGGAGGGAGAGGAGAGAGAAAAAAAATGTTGGAAGATGCATAAGGTTCTTATTTGATGGCATTGGATTATTCCTAGGACATAAGACACAGTGACCTTTACTAAATAAGAGAGTGATAATAGATTTGGGGCATGTTGAGAAAATATAAATTACCATTGTCAATGTGAGTAGTGGGAAAGATTTTATTCAGATAAAAGTTAGATTTCAGGAGAATGATTTTTGCAGACACTAGGCTTTCTGTCTTTTATCAGGATGCCAAATATGGTGTGCTTTAAATGTCTGAAACTTTAGAAGATTTAAGACAATCAACAAAGGTCTGATAAGTGAAAATACTTTAAAATCCAGAAATGGTACAGGGAGAAAATAAGAAACCCCCAGAAGGTAGATCAGGGAACATTTTAGAGAGAAGATAATAATATCTGACCTCACAGTTTGTTGGACACATAGGAAGGAAAGACAACATAATAAGGAAGGAGGAGAAGCAAAGACTGGAAAATCAGAATCAAATGTTCTGGAAATCTGTTGTTTAATATAGCTAGAGCACAAAATATAATTTGGGAACACATGAGTAATGGGAGAGTAGAAAGACACAGCGTTTTTTCAAATGGATTTTGTGTCTATAACTATGTAAGTGTGTGCATAATTATCAGTGCACAGAGTTACATATATATATATATATATACATGTATATATACATATATACACGTGTATATATATATATAGCCTGTCTATATGTCTATTTTTCTATTTATTCAGCCATCTATTTTTTAATGACAATTTATCTTCATGACACTATGTTTGTAATAAATAACATTACCTTAGATTTTTTGTTTGTTTGTTTTACTAACCATAAAAACAAAGGAATCCAATTATCAGGGTGCAGATTAGAAACCAACTTCAAGAAAAAGTTTTAATATCAAATCAGAAAACAAAGTAGGAAAACATTGCTCTAGAAATATGGTTCCTGGAATGCTATTTTTCAATATTTACAAAAAGCCTCTGCTTCACAATCCTTTTGTGCTCTTGAAATGTGCTGAATCCTATTAAAAATGCATGTATATTGATGCATTTTATTTTCCACTGCCACTTCTATGACCTCATTCATTGTAATTTATAAATTTTGCAAAGGAATAATATGCCAAAATGCATAAAGTGCGCTAAATTGTACCTTTATCCAAACTGCAATTTCTTTTACCAATTAAATGATTTTATTGGACAAAATACATGGAATAATTTATAAGCCAATAAAATTATAAGAATACAAAATGTGATCAGCATAATTATATAACTTATTTGGAATAGAGTTTCTAATATTTTCTAATCCATTGGGAATTACTAGATTTTATTTTCAGTTATAAACATTAATGTTTTAAATTTGCCAGTATGTCATATAAATGCTATTTATTACTTGGCTAACTTAAAAGGCATCCCACCAAAATTTCTTTCCTTTGAGGTTATTAATGAAGACCACCAAACTCCAGAGAAACAAATGCTTCTGACAGCCATCTAGGGGTACATCTTCCTGAAACCTTCTGTTCCATATTAATATGAATACCATCATGAAAATGGACTTGCCTCTAATTATAAGCAATGGGTTGGGAGGGGAACATTTTTCATCCAACAAGTTAAGCCCCAGAAAAAAAGTGAAGACTTTCCCTCAAATATTATGAGTAAAAATTTTAACTACTTTTTTGCTTAATCTGACATGTGAAATGAACTTTGGAATTTCTATCCAACAATGTGCATTGACTATGGAGTTGGCCACAGATGGAGCAAATTGCACAGGAGAGAAAGTCTACTAACCCGAGGCTGCCTCTGATGTGCTTTGAAGTCATTTTTACAGCTCTGGGGCCTCAATTTTGTTATGTAGGAGTTAAAGCAGTTCTGTGGATTTCAACAAGTAGGCCATAGAAGTTCAGGAGTTACTTTACTTATGATTGGGGTATAGGGGAGAGTTCACCCTGATTTAATCAGAGATGGTCTTTATACATTTTAGGTGCAGGTTTTCCTGTAAAATTTTGTTTTGAGAAATAATCTCCATTGCTAAAAAAAGAAAAAGCTGAGTGGAAAATAGTTTCTATGAGGGGTTTCTTGCTCTAGTATCATTAGAACTTCTGAAAACTAGAGCTTACCTTCCTAGACCTTGACTGGCTCTATTGTCTTGTTAAATTCCTTATCATGAAGCATACATGGAGTAAGCTGGTCCTGGTCCTGAGACCAAACCTATCCACTGTGGAAGTATAGGCAACAGTAGGAATGCAGTGGTTAGGTCATGTGGATTTTCCAGGCAGAGAGAATGTTCAATACAAACCCCTGGGGAATCCAGGCATACACAGTGAGACAGAAACCAAAACAAGTTACTTTTGAAGATCTAGATGGCTAAAGGAGTTTTCACACCCCAAAAGTTAACAGGTCCCAGCCACCAAGTCAAAACTCCGTAGCTAATAAGGGATGTTGACATGGAGATGAAGGTCCAAGTTTTAGAGAAACTAGGTAGAGTAGCAATATAACAACTCAAGGACATAAAGATGCAGCAGGTATAGAGTTTTAAACTTGTGCCACATGTCAGGTTTATCATAACACAAATAAACAACAAGATTCAAAGTTCCTATTGTTAGGTTGCAATGCCAAACTGATATTACTCTATTCCTATAGAATAAGGAGACAAAGAATATTGGTAGACAGTTAGTGGTCTCTGCCACAGGTACTGTGATTGTTAATTTTATGTGTCAACTTTATTGGGCTAAGGGGTGCCCAGGCTGACATAACATGGTTTCTAGGTGTGTCTGTGTGATTAACATTTCCATCAGTAGACTTAGAAAAGGAGTCCTGCCCTCACTAATATGGGCAAGCATCATGCAATCCCTTCAGAGTCTGAATAGAACAACAAAAACAAAACAAAAAAAAAAAAAAACAAAGGACAAATTTCTTACTGTTTGAGTTGGGATATACACTTTCTCCTGCCATCAGGTTTTCAGGCCTTTGGACTCAGACTAAATTACGCCACTGGCTTTCCTAGTTCTCCAACTTGTAGACAGCAGATCCTAGGACTCTTCAATCTCCATAAGTATGTGAGAAAATTCTTAACAACTCCTACAATAAATCTTCTCAATTTTATATATGAGAAAATTTTTATTAGAGGCATATATTTATATATATATGTATGTGTAAAACTGGTAAGGTTTATATATATACACATATATACATATATGTGTGTATATATATGCATATAGACATATGCATATGTACATATATACACATACATATACATATTCTGTTTCTCTGTAGAACCCTGATTAATTATACAGATACTGCCTGTAGTTAGGCGCCATGGTTTCAGACCTAGGAAATAATTGTGTAAAGTGTAGGGACTGGGACAATCTTATTGCAAATACACATGACCAACATAAAGTGAGTATTTTGTCTTCCCTACTTAATGAAGAATCTAACACGACATACATCTTGGCTTTTCTTATTTTCTTCCAGTGAATGTAATAGTTTATAAAACACAATGCATATAAGCATGTTCATGTGTGTGTGTATTTATAGGAGTTTCTTTAAGAACACACTCCAATCTAATTATTGTTTTATGAAAAAACACAAAACAAAAAAACCAAGCAAACAAAAACCTATAACTTAAAGCAAAATAGCAGCTACTCAGCCTGCCAGAAACAGGGACATCAGTATTAGTTTTAGTAAAACCTCACTTTTCAGTACAGAACACATAGAACTATAAACACTCATTCATAACCTAATATGTATAATACAGGGTTTCTATGTTTCTAAGTAATCACACTCATACAAAAACACCATAAACACAGGTGCACATATATATTTAGAGAAAATACTTCAGTTTTATATAAACAACCCTTTTTATTTTTGACATAATGACAGAAGAATTTCCAAAAGGGTAATTTATTTATAATCAGTAGAATCACTTGCTCTTTCTACCTGCTATGAAACAAAACATGTTTTACTTCGTGCATTATTCAACATCAGGATCACAGATTTTCTTCATATATCTGTGAAGTGACCTATACATTTCCCTCAACTAATAGGTCAACTGGGGTTCCATGAGCATAGGGCTCAGGAGTCTGTCAACCACTTTGGGTGTCTACAAGCCCTGAATCTGTTTCAATCCCCAATTCAAATTTTCTGGGAGATAAAATGACAGAAATGGCATACTTTGCTACACATCCATAAATGCTACTCATCAAAATGCCACCATTAGTCATCTCTTTTCCAGAGGATGTTGTCTAGATTTAATTGCCAATACAAAATCCTTTCCAAATTAACAAACTGAATGCATGAGCATAGGTAATTATTTTCTTGTAACTATTCTTAATGAATAAATAATATTAAGGGGTGAGGGATGAGACGTAAAGTGATCACTGTTAACAAAAAAGGTAAGCTATCACAGAAACTAATTAGCAACACACAGGCGATTCCCAAAGAAAGGAGTGATCTATAGACAAATCTTGTTATGAAGATTCCTAGAAGGGGGAATACTTAAAGCTGACTTCTAGTTTTCCAGCTTTTATATAATCAACTGAGCATCTCATATCTCAGTGTGTTTGGCTGTCAAAAAGCCAAAATCTTAGAACAATTCTTTTGTGTATGCTTTTTTTTTTAATTGGCAATCAATAACTATATGTATTTATGGGATATAATGTGATGTTTTGATACATGTATACATTGTATAATGACCAAATCAGAGTATTTAGCTTATCCATGACCTCAAATATTTATCATGTGTTTGTAGTGGGAACATTTAAAATCTCTTCTGATAGTTTTAACTATATTCAACCTACTGCGTAACAGAACACTAAAGCTTATTCCTCCTATCTTTCTGTAATTTTGTACTCATTGGCCAATCTCTCCCCATCCTCTGGTAACCATTAATCTACTCTTTACTTTCATAAGATCAGCTTTTTAAAATTCCACAAATGAGTGAGATCATGCTGTATTTGTTTTTCTGTGCCTGCTTATTTAACTTAGCACATGTCCTCCAGGTTTATTCATACTGCAAGAAATGACAGGATTTCATTTATCTTTATGGCTGAATAATATTTCATTGTGCATCTATACCACATTTTCTTTACTCATTCATCTGTTGATAGACACTTAAGTTGATTCCATATCTTTGCTATTATGAATAAGGCTGCAGTAAACATGGAAGTCAGATATCTCTTCAACATACTGATTTTATTTATTTTGGAAACATACTCAGTAGTGGGATTGCTGGATCATATAGCAGTTCTATTTGTAATTTTTTGAGTAACTTCCATACTATTTTCCACAATGGAAATACTAATTTACATCCCTACCAACAGTGGTAAGTGTCCCTATTTCTCCACATCTATGCCACATTTGTTATTTTATTTTTTTTTTTTTTGTCTTTTTGAAATAAGCATTCTAACTGTGGTGAGGTGACATCTCATTGTGGTTTTGATTTGTATTTCCCTAATGATTAATGATGTTAAGCATTTTTAATATACTGTTAGGCATTTGTATGTCTCCTTTTGAGAAATGTCTATTCAGGTTTCTAGCCTATTTTATAATCTGATTATTTTTTGTTTTGCTAATGTGTCATTTGAATTCTTTATATGATCTAGATATTATCCCCTTGTCAGGTGCATGATTTGCAAATATTTTCTTTCATTCTGTAGGTTGTCTCTCCCTTATATTTTTTCTAGTAGTTTTATACTGTCAGGTCCTACGTTTAAATCTTTAATCCATTTTGATTTGATTTTTGTATATGGTGAGAGATAAGTGTCTAGTTTTATTCATCTGCATGTGGATTCCAGTTTTTCTAGCACCATTTATTGAGGAGACTGTCTTTCCCCCAATGTGTGTTCTTGGTGCCTTTGTGGAAAATCAGTTGGCTGTATTTATGTGGATTTATTTCTGTGATCTTTATTCTTTTCCATTGGTCCATGTGGTTTTTTTTGTTTTTTTTTTTTTTTTTGGGTGTGTGTGTGTGTGTGTGTGTGTGTGTGAATACCATGCTGTTTTGGTTACTAAAATTAGAAGTCTTCCAAACTTATTCTATGAGGCCAGCATCACCCTGATACCAAAACCACACAAGGAAGTAACAAAAAAGAAAACTATCGGCCAATATCCCTGAAAAACATAAATGCAAAAATCCTCAACAAAATGCTAGAAAACCAAATTCAACAGCACATTAAAATGATCATTCACCATGACCAAGTGAGTTTAATCAAGGATGGTTCAGCATATGCAAATCAATAAATGTGATACATCACATCAACAGAAGCAAGAACAAAAGCATATGATTGTCTTCAGACCTTGTCTTGGAGATGTGATTTGAAATTGTTAGCCTTCGTGACAGAGGACAGAGCTCTCATTTTTGTCTTCTTTTAATTCCTAATGTATTCAAATTAACAACAGAGTATTCCAGTAAATAATATAAATCACATCCTGAGACTCGAAGAAAGATTTTGTTTGTTCTGTTTTGTATTTCTTAAGAATATTTAAAATGGATTATATAAATCAATTGTATATTAATTCATATATAAAGTGTTGCTTCTGTTACTTAATGCTATGTTCTCCAACATTATGACTGTCTTAGTATTGATGTCACTGCTTATTTAGAAAGATTTATTCCAAGAGAGACTTAAACTCACTGAAGGCAGAATTATGTGATTCATATTCACTTTTTAGTCATGATATCTAGCACAATGCCATCATAGAGTAACAAAAATATTTGTTGAGTGAAGTATTAATTGTGCGACATCAAAAATGCGTGGAACTAGTGCAAAAGCAAACTTCATGGGGAACAAAAGCATTAAACACAAAGTCTATAATTCTTTCTTTAGGAATGAAACAATTCCTAAGGAGGAAAAGTAAATCATAGAGATTTCTAAATTCAGGGGCCATCCTCAATGACCTTTGACATTTACTGAAAAGTATTGACTCCTTGACAATTATTGTGATTTAGCTGAGATAGAATACAAGATAACCCTGCCTTTGCTCCCACCTGTGCCAACATAGGATCCACAAATACCTGGTATGCAGTTGGAGCTTGTCATGTTTGTTAAAAGAATAAATATGTGCTCAGTTAATTTTTATTTAATGAGTCCTAAATCATAAAATTAGAAGGACTCCTCTACAATATAATTCCCCGAAATGTGTTGTGTAAAATGTTAGTTTCTTAAGCTGCTTATGGGGAAAAACAAAAAAGATTCCAGTGGGAACCAAATTTTGAGGATCATGATCATATACTCTGAGTCCTCTCTAAGAGAGTCAATATGAACATACATAATAGAAGTTGAAATCTCTTGATTTTTAATGTGTGCCAGGCTGCCCCAGGTTTCTACACTACCATAAATGCCAGGGCTGGATTTAAGCCAGACACACATCAGGGATGAGGTCCCCAACTTTTACTCTACTGCCTCCTACATTAGGCTATACAAGACTATGACAATTCTGATATGCCCGACTCAGAATTTTCTTAGTTTGTTTGGCAGTGGGCTTCTACTACCTGTTGTTTTTCAAAAGTGGCTTCTTAAAATTTTTGTGGCAGGATATGCACATCTTTTAAATTACTGGGCTAACGTGATTAAGTTCCTTTATAAGAAATGTGGAAGAAAGCAGTTTATATCAAAACAATTGTCTGAATAATATCTATTATTTGTAGTAAGTTAATTCTTGCCTTATGACCTATTATGAGATCAATTTTTATAAATGTCCCATGAATATGGAGAAAAATGTATACTTCTAATTTTTAGATCATAGTGGTTTAGAGTTTACACTATTTTTCAATTAAAATTGTTATAAGTGGAGTTTCATCAACTATGTTGAAATTAACTATGGCAAAATTAATGAATTATTGATTTTCCAGCTACCCTCATGAAAGAAAGGATTTTAGCTCTGATATTTTTTCTCCCAACTTAATGTTGGCTAATTTTTTAGTTTTGTTCTTTCTTAAACTTAATGTTAATATTGTATAGGATATTTGTCTGAATTTATCTTCTTATTTGGTCAACATTATTTTGTGATCTTAGGCAATCTCAGTTTGGAGTGTTTACTGGTGGTAAATTCCGTGAAGTAAATATAAGTGTTTTAATTTCACTTTCATGGTTTTGCAGCACACACAATTTTAGATGAACTGCTAATCTTTATCAAGTCCTTGTAAATATTATTTCACTGTGTCATAGATTGCAATTGCTGCCATTCTAATATACATTTTTAGGAAATCTTTTCATTCTTTCTAGCAGCTTTCAACACCTTCTATTTTTCTTTGGTGCTCTGTAATTTCATAGATTTTTTTTTTTAAATTGTGCTTGGTTGTTTTATGCTTCCAGTGTACATGAATTCATGTTTTATATCAACTTTTGAAAATTCATAACCATTACCTCTTTAAATATTTCTTTTTTTTTAATTTTTTTTTTATTTCAGCTTATTATGGGGGTACAAAAGTTCTGCATAGATATATTGCCCATGTCCCTCCCAATCCCCCGAGTCCGAGCCTCAAGCGTGTCCATTCCCCAGACAGTGCACATCGCACTCCTCCTGTAGGTATACACCCATCCCCGCCCCCACCCCCGTCCCCCCCAAGTCAGAACTTCA
>CM052442.1:13230977-13244208 GCA_028533085.1 Varecia variegata
GGTAATGAAGGTAGAAAGGGCATGTAGGAGAGATAGTGGGAGATTTTTATGGGTAAAAGTCTCTAGAAGCAGCAGATAATGAACTGACCACTAACATTTCATCAGCTAGACCCAGACACATGATCACACCTAATTGCAAGGGAGTCTGGGAAATTCAGTCTAATTCTGGGACCCGTAAAGAAAAGAAGAGGCTTAGTGAGCAGCCAGCACTCACCCCCACATTCTCTTCAGCTCTCCACAGTCCTCTTCTCAAAGTAATAAAATGAAAAACGTAAGTATGTCATTCATCAACAAAGAAAGAATCAAATAACTACAACTTAAGATGCTTTCTAAGATTTAATTCACTAAGTAATTATATACTATTGTCAAACCAGTTAATATGGGATTTAATTAAACATCGGATTTGTAAGTGATTTTGAAGTTGGAAAGCCAATTCCAGGTGTTAACTTCTTGCCAAATAGCTTTTGGAAAAAAAAAAACTATTGATTTTTTTCCCACAAATATTTATTGGCTGTCTAGTATGCACCAAGATTTTGTTTGTACTTGCATTTAACATTATATGTTACTATTATTTTAACTATTTCACCTTACCATATACTGCTAACATTCTAGGAAGTAATAGTGAGGTATATTTTTTCTCTTTTTACATATAAGAGAGGAAAGTGTTATCAAAAACAGGAAAAGTATTATACATGATGCTAATTTTGTTTTCTATCACTAAAGTGACTTCCATTTTTCCATTTTGTGATTTAATAAGAATGACAATTGGTCTCATTTAATTACTGGTCCAAAAGGTGTAAACATAACTTTTATGAAGAAATATCATTTATATTTATTTCAAATTATATTCAATAACAAGCACCATTCATTGTAATTCAATGTAATTCACTCTTAGGGTTTAAAAATTAGTGACTGTGCAGTATATTCCTGGCTTTTGAAAAACTTTTAAACTTCTTTTAGCATATTGCAAAAACATGCATTTTTAAAGCAGAGTTATTTGCATGTGCTACTTCTATTTATCCTGGGATTTTTTTTTTTTTTTTTTTTTTTAGCACAAGGTTGTATGGTAAATAACGTTAACCCTAAAACATTTTCAGAGAAATTTCATGGCATTACAAAACTTTTTTTTATTATTAATACTTTCATTTACTTAATGAAATGTACCTCTAATTTGTAGTTGGTATTACTTTTATTTTGTCATTTTGTTGTTAGAATTAAGAAGCAGTGAAACCTTAAACCTGTAGCAGAGGCCATAGTTAACTCCACCAAGCTCCCCTATGATCATGGAGGAATCAAAATTGCCCACCCAGACAAAGAATATTTCCCTAGGATTAGGAAGATAAAGACTAAAGAACTGCATGCAGAAACATTATAAAAAAGGTACCTAAAAAATACAACATGTGGTAAATTAGGAGCAAGACATAGGCATATGTTTCCTGGTTTCAAGTAAAAATTTTATTTTTCAGTAACCAACTTCCTGCTAAAAGTAAAGAAATATCAATTTTATTTTTTCCTGTTAAATGTAAAGCTAAACATTAAATTTATAAGATTATTCCCTAACCATGTTTTTATTCCCAGTACAGGATAAGCATCTCTTATATTGCCTATATTACATATAATAAAAGGGAAATTATTGTATATATTTCTCTATATACCACAAATAAATTTAAAAAGTATAAAATATGCTTAATCATCTCTGTATTTGTGGACAGCTTTTATGGGGGGTGTATAAATCTATTTGCTTATGTATTTATTTTTAAAAATAGAAAGTCAAGAGAAAATGGTTGGTGAATTACAGAGTGAGATAGGTCCTCATTGTGTAGCAAAGGTGTCTGAGCACCATGGCACATGCATACACACACATACACACATAGGTGATGGCCACCTGTACATAGCATAAGGTCAACAATAACTTACTGAACAGATTGTCTTAATGTAAGACTCTACATATTGTTTGGAATATTGTATTGTTACCATCAGAAAATTGAGTGGTAAGTTCTACATATTTAACAAATGAATATCAATGGAGTTGAAAGGCTTTACTTTGGAAAACTTTCCCCTACCACTGACCACAGAAGCCTGATTTGTTAACCCATTGTGATAGCCAACCTCCAAAATGGCCCACAATAATTCCCACCTGGTGATATTGATACCATGGTATAGTCCCTTTTCACAGTGAATAGGATTGACCTGTGTAACCAGTAAAATATTTCAGAAATTATGGTGTGTGTCTTCCTAGGCTAGGTCATAGATATTGTGTCATCTATCTTGCTCTCTCCTGTATCATTCATTTTAGAGGAAGCCAGTCACCAAAGTGAGCTACCATGTCCTGAGGACTCTCAAGCATCTCTGTGGAGAGGTCCCCAGGACTAGGAAGTGAGGCTTCCTGCCAATAGCCAGTACATACTTGCCAGCCATGTAAGGAAGCCATCCTGGAGGAAGATCTCCCAGCCCCAGTTAAACCATCAAATACCTGCTTTCTTGGCTTATGTCTTCAATACAATCTCATGAGAGACCTTGAACCAGGACCATCCAGCTAATCTGATCCAGAATTCTTGACACACAGGAACTGTTTGATATAATATTTATTATTGATTTTAGCTGCTATCTTTAAAGTAGTTTGTTTCTCTGCAATAGATAACTAATAGTAATATTTTGGCAATAAATAAAATAGTTAAGGGGAGTATTAACTACTCCCCTTAATAGGTATAGTTTCTTACAATTGATTTAATTCAACAAACAAATATTGAGTACACCTACCTGACATATATATTTATGTGCATGAGTACAACAAATACAGTAAATCCGTCAGCCTGCCTTCTATAAATTTCTTAAATACTAGTTGGAAGTGTTTCAGTCTGACGAAAAGAAATAATCTTTATTTATATTGATACAATATATGCACATTTTTGTTAATGATGTCAGAGAATTCCATGGAAACAGAATAGTGAAGAATGCTTCTAAATTGAATACTAATGAAGGGCCAAATATATAAAAATTACCTATACATTGATTTAAAAAAAAGTTACTCTGTTAACATAATCTTTTTCTACAATGATCCTAATCCCCACAAAGTGGGGCTCTCCTCCCTAGTGGAAACCTCTACAGTTACTGAATATGTTAACTGTCTGTAAGATCAAAAAATTCTTAAGCAAGGAAGTTACATGATGAATTGGAGATGGGATATGCACGCTCTTCCACTGAGACCTAATCAGAAAATAGAATCTCTCTCAAAGCATACTTTTAGTAGCCTGGCCTAAATTTGTACCAGTGATTTGAGAGATACAATTCTTTATGCTTTAATTTTAGGAAAGTGTATAGGAGGGAGTCAGCTTTTCCCAGAGAATATTATCTGAAGGGCTCTTCATGATTTAGGGGAGAGAATCAAGGGGAATTGTCTCTCTGGGTTAGTGTCTGCATATTTACCCTGAAGTCTGACGGTGCCTATTGCGACTCTATGCTGCCCCCATTTGAAGACCAGTCTGTAACATACACCCACATCAAACAATTCAATAGATAGAATAGTAAGTAACTACTTTCTCCCTTTACAGCCTACCTTGACTTTGCTGCCCGTCATCGCCAGAACTAAAAATTTCTTATCCTCTTCTTTTACTCCACAAAGCTCCAGGACACAAGCCCATAATTTATAATCAAGGTTTAGTGAACATTTGGAGACAATGGAGGATAGAAGAGACACAGCACATAACTTTCAGGTGAATGTCAAATATTATCTTAGAAAGCTTTGATTCATTTCCCACTGCAGGGAGCTTCTCCTGTCACATTCCTCCGCAGCTCCAGCTGACACTAAAACATTTATGCCCCATTGTATCTCAAGATCCTTTCCATCCTTTTCTCTTTCAGGTTCCCAACACACTTTTCTGGGAATCAGAGAAGTTCACATCCCTGTTACTGTCATATGCAGGAAACAGACAAAAAACTTTGAGTTACTTTTTCCGTCTAAGTTATAACCATAGATATTTTCTTTTACAGTTGTTAGTTCTTATTTTCCATAGAAAAAGAGTAATTCTCTTTGTCAAAGAATGCTATTTTTTTTTAATTTTTCTTAGTGTTCCTGGGAAAAATGACTCAAACTATAGCCTTGTGTGAATGTAACTTATGTTCCCTACCTATACTGTACAGAGCAGGTGATAGAAGTTCATATGTAACATGGTCGTTGTTGTCTACTATCCCGAGGTAGCCAAAATGAAAATGAGAAATATTATAAAAGAACCACAACAAATCCATTCTGGCTTCTATGGGGAAGAATTCATAATGAATGTTCTCCTTATTCTGAAAGCACCCATATTTTTTTAGGAGAGTAACAATCATTTAATTTGGTAAATATAACCTTGGCTTAAGAAATATTTTTAAAAATATTTAAAAATATCTTTTAAGGGTGTCTAACATTTCTTGGGATTAGCTGATGAGTTTATATAATCTGAATTCATAATAATACTTTTATGGATTCTATGTTTATATTTTTGAGTATTTGCTAAATTTTAAATTGTTTTTTATATGATCATTTGGAATGAAATTTAAAAGAACGTTAATTTTCTAAGGATATGAAATAAAAACTCGGTGATTTGCTTTGGTCACCACTATCTGGAGGCATCAATGGAATTAGATATTAACACTATTGACTTATTTCTTTCACATAAACACAAGACTAAAATCATCTGCAGATTTAACTTGAGGAAACAATTTCTTTCCTCAGGGCATTTTGGCATTTTGGCAGAGATCTTGAGTTGCCTTTTCCTCTCCTCTTTTGGCTGTTCTCCCTGGGGCTCAGAGCAGAGACTATCCATCAGGGTCAGATGTATGTAATCACGATCAATTTCCTGCAAGTGTAGAAGGCCTGGGCATTCAATATGCTGCTGGGCCTTACATTTTTTATTCTTTTCCACGGTGGTGTTTTTCTATCTGTAATAGCAGCTGGATTCCAACAATGCAGTGGAGAGGAAGAGAGAGAAGTGAAACTCCTCTTAGGCATAAGGGTATTCCCTGTTTGTCTGGTTTCTTTTCCTTTAAGTGAATTTCTGCAGGCCCAATTCCTCTGCTACATGCAATGTGATGAAAGCTATGGGAACCCAGACTCAACCCAATGCACACCTATTTGATGCCACAAATCTGAAGAAATGTTACTTTATTTCAAATGTCAGTATCCCGTGTTTCATGAAGAACAAATCTGCCTTAGAAAGTCCCCAAAGTACCTATAACTGGCTGTTGCTTGTTTAAAGGCTCAGCTATGAAAAGACATTTTTATTTGTGTTGGCACCCAATGTATTTGGGGCTGGAAGGACACCTGGCACATTGGCAAATTGTGTATTTGAGAAACAAAGAAAGAGTAGAAGGAGCTTTATTTTTTTAATACAGACTAGATAGATTTACAGAGACTTTCATATATTACATATATGTAATCATATAAAAAACAATTTAAAATTTAGCAAATACTCAAATAGTTTGAAGATTGAAAGTCTGCTAATTTCTAAAGATCATTAGTGCATTACAGTTTATAATTAAATTTTGTGTACATTACTTTCATCCTCTTAAAAATAATGTTGTCATTATCCTCAATATGCAGATAGGGAAATAAAGGCTTAGGAAAATGGTAATTTTTCGGGAAATCTAGGTATCATGATCCATTTTCTTTTTATTAATGTCATATCTATACAGTATTCTTCTCAAGTGAACCCCTGACCCACTGTCATTTCGTGTTACTGGTTTTAGTACAGATTTGATCTTTTTTCTTTATTTTGTTTTTGTGGCAACTCTTACTGGTTAATTATTTTGAAATAAGGCGGGTTAAAAATCTTAAGTACCCTAAAGGATGGTGTTTCATGTTTAAAGGAAACGATGAAAATTTCACCAATATTGATAATCAGTTAAACTTCCAAGGTGCTGCAGACGGTGCACTGCGTGGAGGGAATGAAAATACTATCAAATATGTCATACCTTGACTGCTTTAAATATAATTTATGGTTTAAATTTGCCCTCAAATTATGTCCCCCAAAACCTGCAAAATTTAATGTGTTTCCTAAAACAGTGAATCAACCCCATGAGTAACTCTGATCTTAATTCCTACACTATATGAGGATTTTTAATGGAATGGTCTTGTAGACTCCATCATTTACCTTAAAAGACTTACAAGAGACTCAAATTAAGTAAATGACTGGAAATGTCAAGTAATTAAACATCTGGTTTTTAATATAAAACAAATCACTTCATGCCTGTGGTCTCCATCACTTGATCCCTCCCAGTGTTCTGTGTTTAAACTGCTTCTGGCTATATTTAACCTCTTAACCAATCCAGACATAACCCCATCCTTCCCTTAGTGGCATTTGGACATTCTTGTCCCCAAGGCCGCCTTCTGGGATTGCTGAGTCTGTGGTTCAGGTCTGAGTTTAGAGTCTAATTTCTCTCTTGCTGTACCTAGCATAAAACATAGCTGAAGAAAGCGATACTGGTATGTGTTTAACTTCAACAGAGACATTTAATTTTTTTCTGTGAGTGAGCAAAAGAATGCAGACTCCTTCCAACCCCACCTGGAGCCAGGTCCTTCTCACGGAAAGAATACTATCTCATCTGATTTTTGAGATGGAATATTTGGACTTCTTCATTTTCTCTCTACAGCTCTTAGGTTTTTCAAGTGTTCACTAATGCTCGGAACACTGGAAACAAAGTGTTATCTCACTTGTGCTTAATGCAAAAGAGGAAGATTTGGGGTACTTCTAGGCTGTCCCACACATAACGCAAAGTGGGGAAACAAGTTTTCTTTTCCATCCTAAAGCCACTGTGCCTGTAACATCATTAACTATGTTTTGCTGAACATCTGTTCTTTTTGCCTCCTGAGAATCTGTGATGCCTCCTCTGATTTATCTTTAGAGACTACCCGTCAATCTCAGTCCATGAGTTCTGGTGTGACAATCTCTAAACTTGTTTCAAAGCCACACCTAGCTAATTAGCTAATTCCATCTCCTAGGTATAGTAACTAGTCTAGGTATAAGCAGGTAATGCAGCCATGCCATTTTAATTCTGGAATTTTCCTGGAAAAATTAGTAAGGAAAATCCCTTTTTCTATTGAACTTGCTGAAAAAAGAGAACATGACCTTGAAGTTTCTGCTAGTCATTTTCTCACCACAGTCAAAATACGTTGCCTTAATAAGATGTGAAAAGAAAAAAAAAAAAAAAAAAAAAAAGAAAAAAAGTAAAACAGACCTAGAAGATAATTCAAAGTATAATATCTAGCCACTAACAAAGCTTATCGTTATGCTTTTCAATAGACTAAATCAATAAATTCTTTGTTGTATAAACTGATTTGATTTGACTTGAGGATTTTTATTTGCTTGTTTTTATTTTTATCTTTTACAAGCAAATGAATCTTGACCAACATAACTCCATGTCAAAGGCCCAGATAATTTTACTTCAGAGATAAGTTCCATTTCGGCAATGGTATAAATTGCATTTTCTAAGCTTCTGTTTTGATCCCAATTTGATTTACTGATTCTATTTTCAAATCAAATGTAGAGGCAAGAATTAATTAGGCTTTCCAAACCTTCTAGCATCTCATGATACTTTGATTCATGTCTTGTGAGGAATGACTAGTTGAAATTCTTCTCTCCATCATATAAGCCCACAATCCTTTCTGCCTATGATAGGTCACCTGGGCTTACCTATTTACTTCATAAAAAATACTACAGTTGTCTCATGTGTAAGGTTGCCAAATAAAACACAGTCATGGGGACACACTTAAACTAAAGAATCATTCGTTGTTTATTGAAATTCAAAGTTAACTTGGTTTCCTCTTTTTTTATTTTTTAAATCTGCAACTCTAGTAATTATGCTCATATACAATCTCGTGGAAGAGCTGTCACTCTGGTTTCATTTGAATTAAATGCTAAACAACCCTTAATTATAGACTCAGTTCCACTATTATCCATACTAGCCAAATTTTATCTATTGCTTTTATTTCTATTTATTGTGTTTTAAAGGAACCTTAACTGTGGAGTATTCAGGGAACTATGAAAGGGTGGAAAAAAAATAGGAGCTTCTTGGCCATTCAGAAAGTATTTAGTTTGAAGAAAAGAAAACTAAGGGTTAGGGATGGGGGAAATGCCATCCTATGATCAAATGTGTCTTGAATAGAATAGGTGTCAAATACAATTCCAACTCTTCCAGAATATGCAGCTTGAATCATAGGGAACGTCATAGGCTAGCATGTTAGATTTCATTACAAATCTTACTAGAAAGAAAACTAGTGTTATGATCAGCATGTGCTATGGAATGAAGTAGAATAGATTTCTGCTTGTAGAGAATGCTGGAGTTTGAGGAAGCAAAGTTATCTGTTAAGAACATTATCAAAGACATCCTTGTATTATTGTTTTCTTCTGTTGGGTCATGGAAAATAATTTTGGGAGGTCCAAGGACCTGAGGAAAGAAGAGAGATGGTGAAATGTTCTGGGCACATAGTAAGTGAGAATGGTTCCCACAGAAAGACACGTTTATGAAATTATAGTGAAAACTCAACAATGATGTATTTGTCACAGCAGGATAGCAAGAGGATTTTAAGCGAGAAGTAGACTATTATTCAATTTTAAATTGTCCCGTGCTTCTCACTGGAATGTGGATTTCCTCTGTTATCACAAAACCTTCTCTAGATGAGATGCATGCTCAAGTGGTGTGTTAGTGGAACTTCAGAGTGTCAAGGGAGAGAAACTGTGGTTTTTCTGTGCAGTGATATTTGAAGCAAAAGGAAGGAAGTCATAGGAACTTGAGAAAATGAGAGGGAATGAGAAAGAAGATAGCAGAGAAAAAAAGTAAAGCAGGTCAAAGTTGGGAAAATTCAAGGTGTTACATGGAACCTCAGAAATTTAAGATGCAATGAAGACAATATGGGACATAGTGTCTCAAGCTAGTATTTTTTAGTTTGAGAATGAAATAAAAGGTTTATCTCAGAAGGGAAAAATGCTATTTGGGGATAAACCAGGGACATGAGGATAAGCTTTATAATTTCTAGAACTTTCTAATAATGGGATACATTGCTTTTTGTTGCAGTGGATGCCTTGAAATTATGTGGGCTCATCTGGCAAGACCATTATAAAACGTATCATGGACTGGGTAGGGGAGTAGATGAAGGATTTCTATTGTCATTTACATTCTGAAATTTTTCAAGTGAATCCCCCACAACTTTGTATAGGGCTGCTGTCTCGTTATTCACTACACTGTGATGCTCAAATTCCCAGAACATCCTCACATGGATTTTGAGCTTCTTAAGAAACTATTTTATGCCTTGATATCACTTACAACACAATATTAGAAATAATATAGTAGAAAGGTAATGAATAACTTAGTTATTACATATGTACCAGGAAAAACAATAACTTCTTAAACTATAATTGGCAACAGAGGAAGAAAATAGAAAGGCAAGGCAAAAAAAAAAAAAAAAAACAAACAAGAAAGTCAAAACACTGTGTTCCATTTACTCCAAGCCTAAGATCAAGCAATTCTAAAATAAACTAACATATTTTTAGACTATTCTTAGACTACACTTAGAGGAGAATGATGAAAATTATAGGAAGTCCATGACCTCTCTTTCTTAAACTACAAAAACTAAATCGGAAATATTATTCTTAATTCTCAGCTCCACTTAAAAATTATGAAAATTTCATGTCTTCTAATTGAAAGGTACAATGGTAAATTGCTAAATGGAGAAGCATTAAAATTTATAAAAGGAAAACTACTAACCTTAATTAGTGAGTTTTCATTTTATGCATTTCCTCTGGTTTTTTAATATTTTTCAAAGTTATAATCACAGTGTACACTATGTTTTGTATTGTTTTTTTCCCAGTTGAGTATTTTTTAATTCTGCAATTTAGAAATTCTTACAATTTTAATGACCATCTAATATTCTGTTGTGTGGATGCAATACTGTAGTTTAATGATTCCTCTGTTCTAATATTTTAAGATAATTTCTAAGTTTTTGTCATTATAATTATAATGAAAATAAAAACTTTTATAAATCAGGCTTTTCTATATTTTAAATTATGTTCTTTCATTAGATTCACAGAAATAGAATTTCTATACAAATGGGAATGGGCAACTTAAAGTGGATACAGATATCCTCTTACCCTAATTTAATTGGCCATATTAATATATCATGCACTTCCTCAAGTATTATTTCTGAGTTTTTATAAGTTAAGAAATTCAAAATAGAAATTTGCATTTTTAAAATACTTCCAAGTTTTAATGTTTTCCCCAACATGTATTAGCTATTCATTGGCATAGCATTATACATAATGACATTAGCTAATACATTAGCATTTAATATCCCTTTTATTCATACTTGCTTCTTAGTTGTTTGTTCAGTTTTTATACATACATTATTGTCGATTATAATGCTTCATATTTATAAGGATGCTTTATTTAGAATGCATTAATTATACATATTTTAATTTATTTTATTTATTTTTACTTCTTGGTATTTGCATTTTATTTTATTTTTTTAAGTTGGCAGTGTTATAAAGGCACAGTTTTGAAAAATTTTATGTGTCAAAATGTTTTTATCTATTATTTGATGCATCTGTCACCAAATATAATAGAACATCTTCCTTATCTAGTGATCAAATTAATATTTTCAATTTTATAATTTTTTAATTCATCTAATATCATATGATTGATCTATAATAGTATGTTTATGAGATGAAAGATGAAGATCTACACTGATTTTTTTTTTTCTAAATGATTATTTGGCTAAGCTTTACTTATTAATTTACCTTTGCCTTCCTTATTGATTTGGGATAGTTTTTTGCATCTAGATATCTAGTTATTTTATAAAATTGAGTCTATTTTTAACAAAACTATTTTCTCATTGACATGTATTTTGAATCTAGCACACTACATTTTAATGATGGTTTATTAACTTATGTTTTAAAAATATAACATCCATTAGTTTTAAGATCTCTAGTATTACTCTTCTATTTCCAAATTCCCTATGCTATTCTCACATATTTTCCAAAACAAATTAATTTTTTAATTATTTTATTAATTGAAAAGTTACTATTAAGAATTTCATTGAAATCACATCAAATTAGCTGGTTATTCTCATTTTGGGGGCATATTGAAGACTACAATCCCTAGCCACTTCAGGCTTAGACAAGGCAATGTGAAAAGTCCTGACCAGTGGACTCTGAGTAAAATGACTTTTATTACTTATGGGCCAAAATATACGGTAACAAGAAAGAGATATCAATGGACTTTATTTCCCAGCAAGTTGAAAAAAGGAATCATATTTTCAATTTGGAAGGGTCTCCATCAGCTTGGAGCCCTTAGTGTTGTGGGGCACATTGTTTTCCACAGACTTACATTAGATATATTTTGTGAAAGGAAATACACCTTTGTTGTATGAAGTCAATTAGATTGGTGATTAATCACTCAGTCCAGCCTAAACTAGCCTATCCGGGCCTGTGCAGTACTATTTTGGAATTAGATTTATTTCTTCCAGGGGCAAATTCCACAGGCATATTTTTCCTTTTCTTGTGATGAAACATCTTTTCATGGGCTATATGTTTGTTTGCCTGTTTGTTTCCATTTTAATTGTCTTTATTAGAAAGGTTAGTGTTTCCTCTCATAACAATAAGTTAGTAGAAACTCTGAGTGATGCTTCTTTCCAATAAAACTAGTTCCCAGATACAATCCACCTTTAGGAACTTGACCAAGTTGGCATGGGGGTCGCAGAATCTGGTATTTCAATGCCCCAAACTATAGCTGGATCCTAGGAAATTAAAGAATTTGAAGATAGGAGACTGGACTGGAGCAGCTGAGAGTCAGAGAAATGAAGAGCATGGAGCTAGCTTGAGTAAGTAGGGGTATAGGTAAAAGATAATTCCTGTAGTACCATGGTCGTGAAGGATATTGATATTAGACATAGGAACTCGATGAGCTGAGTTTAAGGCTTGAGCTTTGAACTAAAACACTTAAGAGAGGTCCAGGTAGACCTTGGATAGAGTTGCCCTCTGAATACTCTCAAATTCTGAAGAAAATCCCCTTTGGTATAAAAGTCATTCAAGAAAGGTACACAGCACTCTGGGAGGCCGAGGCTGGAGGATTGCTTGAGGTCAGGAGTTCGAGACCAGCCTGAGCAAGAGCGAGACCCCATCTCTACTAAAAATAGAAAGAAATTAGCCAGACAACTAAAAATATATAGAAAAAATTAGCCTGGCATGGCAAGCACATGCCTGTAGTCCCAGCTACTCGGGGAGCTGAGGCAGTAGGATTGCTTAAGCCCAGGAGTTTGAGGTTGCTGTGAGCTAGGCTGACACCAGGGCACTCTAGCCCAGGCAACAGAGTGAGACTCTGTCTCCAAAAAAAAAAAAAAAAAAAGAAAGGTCCACAGGATTCTCACAGATTAACAAGAAGCATAATTTCACATGAAAATATACTCAAGTATAGAAGGCAATCCACTATGCATGAAACTCGGGTGAAAAAAGAAACAATAATTTTTGATGAATTAATAAATCAGGACATTGTGATTTGAAACATAAAATATATGTAGACGTGTTAAAAATTTTGAGAAAAAATAATGCAAATACAAGGATAAGGAAACACTTAACAATGAAGAAACATTCCTAGAGAACACAAGGAAATGAAAAATATAATTCAAAAAATACAATCGATGGGTGAATTAGCAGAATACATACAATTAAAGAATAAGTTAGCAATCTTGAACAGTCTGTGTATATTTAGTATGTAGCAAAGAATGCTGACAGGGAGGAAAGAGTGAAAAAGAAGTAAGATATGAAAGACAAAATATAGAAATGTGACACATCTAATGGAGGCCTAGAAGAAGAAAAAGAGAGCAACTATAAAATAAGAAATATTTAGGTATACACCCATCCCCCTCCTCCCACCCCCCCGCCTCTGTCAAATACACAATTGGTGTTATTCCCAAATGTGCACTTAGGTGATGATCAGGGAAACCAATTTTCTGGTGAGTACATGTGGTGCTTATTTTTCCATTCTTGGGATGCTTCACTTAATAGAATGGGTTCCAACTGTATCCAGGAGAACCAAAGAGGTGTCGTATCAGCATTATTTCTTATAGCTGAGTAATACTCCATGGTATACAAATACCACATTTTACTAATCCATTCATGGATTGATGGGCATTTGGGTTGTTTCCACATCTTAGCAATTGTGAATTGTGCTGCTATAAACATTCGGGTGCAGGTGTCTTTAT
>CM052442.1:13244708-13269254 GCA_028533085.1 Varecia variegata
AAAAAAACATGCAAGAATGCACATTGGATAGAAACCTTAAAAATGTGAGAAGTTGGGGAAAGTTTTTAATTTTAACAAGTACTGTCAAATTTGTGAAAATTCCCACCATAGAGAAATCCTATAGATGTAATTAATGTAGAAAGCTGGATGCAAGGTAATTCATGTACGGTCAGATGCCACATAATAAAGACCACATAGAGGACAGCGGTCCCATGAGATTATACTAGAGCTGAAAATTTTCTATCACCTAGTGATGTCATAGCAGTTGTAACATAATGCAAGACATTACTCAAGTCAAAAATAAAAAAAAAGGGAAAATAACAAGCACGTTCTTTTCCTTAAAAAAAGAAAGTGGCTTTTTTTTGAGTGGATACTACTGCCTTTCTAAAATATATTTAAAAGCTCATCACTTTTCACAAACAGAGCAAGTAATTTAGTTACAAGAAAAAAATGAAGAGTTTATCCTACACCTGAAAATTTGACAGATACATTCACATACCACCATGTGAGGATATGATGAGTCCGAGAGAATTTGACGTTTTTCCTTAGAAAACATCCAGTTTGGATAAAGCAAGTCAAGACAAAAAAATCACAAGCTTTGTTCTTCTAGAATGAATATTTCTTTACTGAAAATAAAAGAAATGCCATTGAAACTGAATTGACAGCAATTTTATACTGTTGAGTGAGCTTTATCACAGAGATTTTTCCAGTGAAGATCTTGATGTGGCAACGACTTGAATGTTGGATCTAGTTTCAGCATAAATTTTGCTAATGATAGTGATTTTCATAAAATGTTATTTCACTGAATTGGTTCAAAAGGATTCAGAGTTGAATGTGTGCATTTTTGATGTGGTTAATGGGCAGTGCAGACAACTGGCAAACATAGAGGTGTAGATCCTTGTCCCACAGTTATATGTGATAAATGTTGCATGCATTTTGTACATCAAACCAACAGCAGGATCAACATAAAAGTGATATGTTGGCTACTGAATATATATTGTTATTTCTATGAGCTTCTTGAACTGAAGCCATTGCATGAAAGTAACTTAGCTGGCAAATGTCATAAAAGTGTATAAGTCTTGATGTAACACTGGCATGACAACAATATTAATATTAACTGTAATTATGTTGCCTCTATTCTATATTATTGGTAAAGTCAAATTTCAAGGACTAAATTACTCTGTATTTTTTTTTTTTCAGGATATTGGTTGAAGGAAGATGGATAAATCCTGCAATACTTGTTTCCTTAATTTGAGTCCTTTGGAGACAGACTGAGACTCAGCATTGTGTGCACAAGTTTTATTTGGGAGGTGACTTCAGGGGAGCCGGAAGGGGGAGAAACAAAAATCTTACGATGGAAAAACCTGGTAAATGACTAAAGTGAATGTTACCAGTAATAAGATTGATGCTGTGTACCCATGATATGATGTAGTGAGGACAGCTCTTCACCTCTGAGGTAATTTTACTCCATTTTCTACCCCAAGATTAACCCTAATCTGATTATGAGAAAACATCAAATGCATCTAAACAGAGGAAAATACTACAATATACCTGGCCAAAACTCCTTAAAATTCTCATGGTAGTGAAAAACGAGAAAAGACTGAGAAATTATCATAGATTAGAGATTAAAGAGACAGGAAGGCTAAATGCAATGGGTTATCCTAGATTAGATCTCGGAATAGAAAAATGACAATAGCAAAAATACGATGAAATCCAAATAAAGTCTAAATGTCAGTTTGAAAAATGCTATATATTTATTAAGGCAAAGATAAAGACATATAAATGATTTTCAATGGGCATAAAGTTTCAGGTATGCTAGGAAATAAAGTCTAGAGATCTGCTGTACAACATAGTGCCTATAGTGAATAATGCGGTATTATGCACTTCAAAATTTGTCAAGAGGATATAGATCATGTTAAATACTCTTTTCTTTTGTATTTTTTAAAAGTTCAATATATTTAGGGAGTACAAGTGTTTTTTGGTTTTTGGTTAGTGGATGAATTGCATAGTGGGGATTTCAATATACCTGTCAGGACTTTCAATGTCCTGTCACCTGAAGAGTGCACATTGTACCTGACAGGTGATTTTTGATCCCTCACCCCTCTTTCCACCCTCACCCTTTTAGGTTTCTGAAATCCATTATACCACTCTGTGTGACCATTTATACATATCATTAAGCTCCCACTTATAAGTGACTACATGCAGTATTTGTTTTTCCATTCCTGAGATACTTCACGTAGGAAAATGGCTTCCAGTTTATCTAAGGTGCTGCAAAAGACATTATTTCTTTCTTTTTTATGGGTGGGTAGTATTCCATAGTGTTTGTCTCACTATGTAATCGGATTATTTGTCTTTTTTTTTTCTTGCTGATTTATTTGAGTTCCTTGTAGATTCTGGATATTAATCTTTTGTTGGATGTATAATTTGTGAATATTTTCTCCCATTCTGTATGCTATCTATTTACTCTGTTGATTATATCATCTGCTGTGAAGAAACATTCTAGTTTATTCAAGTCCCATTTATTTATTTTTGTTTTTGTTGTATTTGGTTTTGGGATCTTAGTCATAAATTATTTGCCTAGGCCAATGTTCAAAAGAGTTTTTCCTAAGTTTCCTTCTAGAAGTTTTGTGGTGTCAGATTTTACATTTAAGAGTTTAATCTGTCTTGAGTTAATTTTTGTATATGGTGAGAGTTAGGGATACAGTTCAATCCTCTGTGTGTGGCTCTCCAAGTTTCCCCACAACATTTATTGAATAGGGCGTCCTTTCCCCAGTGTATGTTTTTGTCTCTTTGTTGAAAATCACTTGGTTGTAGGTATTTGGTTTTACTTCTGGGTCCTCTATTTTTTGTTCCATTGATCTAGTGTCTACTTTTATATCATTACCATGGTGTCCTGGTTACTCTAGCCTTGTAGTATAATTTGAAGCTGGGTGATATGATGCCTCTATATTTGTTACTTTTTGTAGAGACAGTGTCTTGCTCTATTGCCTGGACATATCATAGAACACTGCAACCTTAAACTTTTGGACTTACACATGTCAACAGGTCAGCTAATTTCTCTCTCTCTTTTTTTTTTTTTTGTAGAGATCAGGTTTCACTATGTTGCTCAGGCTGGTCCCAAACTCCTTGCCTCGAGCGCTTCTCCTGCTCACTCAGCCTCCCAAAGTGCTAGGATTACTGGAGTGAACTGCCATGCCTATCCCATATTTGTTCTTTTTGCTTAGGATTCCTTTGGCTAGTCAGGCTCTTTTTTGATTCCATATGAAATTTAGGATTGTTTCTTCTAATTCTGTGAAAAATGACATTGGTATTTTGATGCGAATTGCATTGAATGAGTAAATCACTTTGGGCAGTATGGACATTTTAACATTATTGATTCTTCCAATCTATGAGCATAAGATGTTTTTCTATTTATTTGTGTCATCAATAATTTCTTTAATCAGTGTTTTGTAGTTCTCCTTGTAGAGATAGTTAACCTCCTTGGTTAAGTATTAAGATATTCCTACTTATTTTATTTTATTTTATTTTATTGTAGCTATTATAAATGAGATTGAGTTCTTGATTTGATTCTCAGTGTGGCTATTATTAGTGTATAGAATGCTACATTAATTTTGTAACCTGAGATTTACTGAATTTATTTTTCAATTCTAGGAGTCTTCTGGAGGAGTTTTTAGGGTTTTCTACTTATAAGAGCATATCATTGGAAAGCAGGGATATTTTAAGTTCCTCTTTTCTGATGTGGATGCTCTTTATTTCTTTCTCTTGCCTGATTACTCTGACTATGACTTCTAGTACTATGTTGGATAGAAGTGGTGAAAGTGGGCATTCTTATCTTATTTCAGTTTTTAGGGGGAATGCTTTTAACTTCACCTTCCATATAATGATAGTTGTGGGTTTGTCATATATAGCTTTTATTATTTTGAGGTATGTTCCTTCTATGCTTAGTTTATTAAGGGTGTTTATCATGAAGGGGTGATGGATTTTATTGAATATTTTTTCTGTATCTATTGAGATTACCATAGACTTCTTGTTTTAATTCAGTTTATGTGGTGAATCACATCTATTGATTTGCATATGTTGAATCATCCTTGCATCCTTGAGATGTAACTGACTCGATTGTGCTGAATTCCTTTTGTTGATGTGCTGTTGGATTTGGTTTGCTAGAATTTTTTGTTGAGGATTTTTGCATCTATGTTCATGAGTGACGTTGGCCTGTAGTTTTCCCTTTTTGTGTGTCTTTCCTACCTTTGGCATCAGGATGTTACTGTTTTTATAGAATGAGTTAGGGAACACTATCTCCTTCTTAATGTTATGAAATAGTTTCAGTAGGGTAGCTTCCAGTTCTTTGTAGTTCTGGTAGAAATCGGCTGTGAGTCCATCTGATCCTGGGATTTTTTTTTTGTTGGGAGATTTTATTTATGTAATTTTAAATATATTTACCAAAATAAAAAGATACAAGGAAACTTTGGGAGGTGTTGTATATGTCTGTTGCATTGTCTGTGATGATGGTATCATAAGCATAGGAATATGTTCAATGTCATCAAATTGTACACAGTAAATATGTGCAGTTTGTTGTATATCAATCATATATCAAAAACTGTTAAAAAAGAAAATTATATAATTATGAATTGTATGTGAACACTCCCAAAGTGAGTAATATTGGGTTAGACAGGGGAAAGCCAAAAAAATTCCAATTATATTTGAGGCTTCTACTGATTCTATAGGGAGCTCTGAGACTGGAGTGGACCTTTGGAGTTTTCACAAAATGAGGTGGGAGGCGGAGGAGGGAAGTGGGATTCAACCTCTGTATCTTTGACTTAGTTATTGCCCAAAGCTAACCCCTTGGAGAGACAATAGTCTTGGGCAAGTCCACATGTGGGGCTCAGCTATGAGCTATCAGCAGCTAATACTCTCAACAGCTTGAGGAAGGGACTGATCCTGAAGAGGAAAGCTGAATGGGGAATTTGTGGATAAACAAACACTATTATCTCCACTGTTTACATCAAGAACTGTTTCTCTTTTCCAAGTGTCTATGAAGCAAAATGAAATGCCCATACAATTAGATGATATGAAGAAAATGATTATCAGCATTAACAGAAATGTGTGTATACATACTTGTATACATACTTATAAAATGAATCAGAATCTAATCTTAAACAGATATTCTATAAACTCTACAGTTCCTTTAGGGATAGTGGAGAATGCACACAGAGGAGCTTTAGGGAAGTTGCTATGGACATTCATCTTTACTTACAAAGGAGACAATTGAATGCAGTGGAGAAAGCAGCTTGAGGATATTATTTTAAAAATTTCACTGGGACTATGGAAATATTTATATTCAAATATCAAGTTGTGATTCTTATTATTTTTCAATGCCCTCTCAAATCATGTGTTTTTAATGGTTTTAGATTTTATGTTTTTTTACTCGTTGGCAATACTTTCTCTTTATGCAAATGCTAGCGTATGAAAAAATCAACTGTTTTAAAATAAATATTTTTTGGTAATTTTGAGAATAATATTTTTGGTTACTAAATAATTTTAATTACAGAAGCCATTTTAAAAATTGCGTAGCTTTCTGTTCACAGTATGTGAAGGTATGTCAAAATATAATAGTAAGGAACAGTGTCCCTAGTTTTCTTTTGTGAGCTGAATATTCTTACCTCCACAGACATATTCTACCAATTTTAAAACATTCTTGATAGTTTTACAAAGCAACTAGTAGATTGGGAGTGAACAATAGCCTTGTGAACGATAGAATAGGAAATTGATGGCTGCATTTCTTAGTCTTGAATCACTGCCAAATAACCTTCATCAACCTTTGGCTTCTCTTTGCCTTGGTGTCTCTATCTATGAAAAATACATTCTATCTTTCTGTTAAAGAATCAAGCTAGGGTAGCTGAGAGAGTTGAGAAATGTTCTTTCAATTCCTAGGAGAAAATGTTCTAAGAAATAACTTTTCATCAACTTGTATATCAGAGATTATTAAAGTAGGGCTCATGGGTTCAAGTGCTTTAGTAGAGTGTGGTGGGGGGGTGTCTCTGAACCCCTGAACAATGCATTTTGCATGCATGGGGAAATATGTATGAGGGGAAGAAATCAATAGTTTTTACTAAATTCTTAATGTGATCTATTCCTCTCAAATTTTAAGGCCACTGTCCTATATAATATTTTTGTCAGATATTCCAAACCAGATGCTCTTTGTCTGAAATTCTGTCTTTGGCAAGGAATCTGCGACAGAATCAAAGGTCATACATAAGACAGATTTGCTCCTTGAGTTTGATAGAATACACTCATTCTTAGCCGAGTCTCCTTCTCTCTGGAGTCCTGCTACCCTCCAAAGGCTGATCTTCAAATGCGAATGAAAGTTTTTCTTCTGGAGTCACCTTTTATTCTTCACTTACAGTTCTGTCCTTGTATGAGTGTAAAGACATTTTGATTATATGTTCCCCCTTGCACTCTTTCCTTAATCATTTTACTACTTAATAAAGGTCCTTGTTCGCACCACACTTGCTCTTTCTCTCGGCTGTTCACTTTGCATCTGTTCGGCATTTGAGTTCAGAGTTGTATTCCTTTTCAGGAGGGCCCAAAACATATCCACTTAGGGCAATTATCAGAGCATCATTTGGGACTCACCTCTCCTACTTCTCTGAACACTGCCCTGAATCTTTACTAGACTATGATGAGTACCTAATCTTATCAATGACCCCTGTCTGCACCCAGCTGGACTCTTTTATAATTGTGAACTTCCAGCCATAATTAGACACAGCTGTGTGCATGCCTGTGCCTGCTCTGTAGGAAAGGCTCATGGGAAGGGCAGAGTCTCCATCCGACCCTCGCCAGGTTGGTCATTGGAGGATGAGGTACATGTCTACCCCAGCATCTGTTAGCAACACAATAGGTAAAGAAATTCCTGATAGAAAGGAAGGGTTTGCTGTGATATTTGTTTTTCTCTCCAAATTTATGGCTCAGCCTTGGGCCAGAGAGCAGTTTAAAGAATGCAGGTTGGTGGAGAACTTTATGAAGGCAGAGAGCACACATTACAATCACAAAATTTTCAAGGCTCACAAAGCTTGCATAATTACACTGGCTGCCTGGGCCTTCCGGCACTTTTCAGCTATAATGGCAATCTGGCTAATTTCCCACTGGCTTAATCTATAACTTCAAAGACTCCTAAAGCAGTTACAATTATCCTGTTTGCTTTTCGGGTGACCTACACCATTTGTATTGAGCGGCCAAGTTCTCAGGTTGATTAATTAGAAGAATTCAGTTTTAATTTAGGATTTTTTTTCCTAAATATTGTTTCTTTCTAAAAATAATCCCAGTCTAGATGATGCAGTAGCAAAACAGTTTTCATCAAGGGTCACTTTTGCAAGTTTGAGGACATTTGAAGACCAATTTTTGTTTTATTTTTTTTAACTGCAACTTCTTATTGAAATACCAAATAATATATGTTCAGAATAGAAAGCTTGGAAAATACACAAAGAACATAAAGAAGAAATATTAAGTCATCAAATATACCACTGCCTAGCCATAACCACTATTAATATTTTCTTGTATTCAATAATTACTTCAGTAGATGCCAAATAGTCTACTAGGCACCAAATTATTCTGCAAGGTGTGTGTACCATTAAATAATTTTTTTAAAAAATATATTTTTGCATATATACATATGATATTTATTTCACATTATTTTTCTTGTTTTTAAACAAACAAAATCAGGATCATGTTGGATGTCTTGCTTTGTATCCTGCCATTTTTCATCCTACTTTGTTCTGTGACCTTTCCCATGCAGTTGCATATCCTTTAAAAACATTATTTTAATGGCTATGTAATATCTCTTCCTATGGGTAATCATAATTTATTTAGACAATTTATTATTCTTGGACCTTTACATTATATATTCAATGAAATGAATCCTGGTTATCTTTCTCCTCTTGTATTTTAACCCTTCTTTTGCTTTGAAACTTCTCGTGAATACCTACTCTAGAATTTTGCTGTCAATCTCTTTTCCATGTTTTCCACCTATGCTTTTCTTTTTACCACAAATAGAAAACCAAATTAAACTGCCTTTAAGGTATTAGGGAAAAAAAGTAGCAAAACACTGGAAAGATCAAAATTTTATTTTGTATCTTTATTTCCTCTTACTTCATATAACTCCTATAAAACTAAGAGGTTTTCTAAGTAAAGTGTGCAATGTTAAGTACATTGTAGCTATTTATTAAATGGTTAATAGTGGCAATAAAGGTAAATTATACCAAGTTCTTAACATAAAATACAAAAATTAATTAATGTATGCGTTTAGTAGTATGTATCCATACAGGCATAAATAAAGGATTGTGTGAATAAAGGGTGAATAAATGAGGGAAAAAGGACAGATCTTCCTTACGGAACTCCAAACAATAAATGTGAAAGGGATAAGAGAAATAGAAAATCACCATTAGAACAGCACAGTAATAATTCTTGCAGGCAACTGATGAATGGTAAAAATTAGTGGGCAAAGGTTGAAGAGTAAAAGGATATTTTGTTTAGTCTCAGTGCATTTCCTCCAAAATATTTATTAATTATTGTGGTGATTTTAATATATGACTACAGCCTGTTTCACATTCTTCCCTCTAGAAGGTGGGGGAGCAGGTTAATTCCCCTTCCCCTTGAGTGTAGACTGGATTTAATGACTGGATTCTAAGAAATAGAGTATGGAAAGGGACTTTAGTAACTACTTAGTTTGCCCATCAGGCAGCTCTTTATTCAGGTGATCAAGGTTAACAACAGTGATCATAAGTCACATTGTTTCTCATGGTTCCGCTGATTTGCAATGAGAAAGGCACCTGACCTCTCAGCCGGATATTCTCCTTCCAAATCTATAACGTTTATCTTATCGTGGGAAAGCATTAGACAAACACCCAAGTTGAGGGACGTTATATAAACGAATGACCAGGACTTTTTGAAAGTGTCAAGGTTGTGAAAGACCAAAATAAATAAATAAATAAATAATTAGACCATTAAATTATCATATTGGAGGAGATTAAGGAAATATGATATGACAATGTGCTATGAAAAAACATGAGTGCAAAATCTTGTGAGATTTGAAATAAACCTGTAGTTTAGTTAATAAACATCATATCATTGTCAATTGCTTAGATTTAGGGAATATATTATGCTTATGTAAAATGATACCTTCAGCTTGGTGAAGATTCTGTCAATCTAAAATTATTTCAAAATACAAATGTTTTAAATAGCATTCCCCTTGTTTGTTACAACTGGTTCATAAAGCTGTCAAATGTGTTTATATACTGTTGAGGGCTTGTTAACAATTCAGTGAGGTAGAGCATATGTAAGAGATTATAATTATCAACATATTGTCCTGCCATCTGATTGAACTAACCCGGAGCATGGTGCCTCCTAATCTGTTCCCTTATGATTTAGAGATTGTTTGCTGCCTTTCTTATTTTTGGTTTGTTTTTATAGGTTAGGGAAATGTAACCATTGGGTCCTCTCAAGTAATTCATTCTAATAAGCTCTTTGATCTTATCATATTAAAGGCCCACAAACAAAGTTGTTGCTTAGTGCTATGTCCCAGGGGACTTACTTCAAAGGGCTCAAAGCAAGAAAGGGACAGATTAATTTTCTCTTTTTGTTCTTTTTCTTTATTTAGTATATCCATGCCATTAGTACTATTTCTTGCAAGTTTTAGCAAGTAGTTCTTTGAGAGTGAAACACTAGAATTCAGAATATAAGAAATGAGACTTACTCATTGCCACTATACAGGAACGTGATGGATTTTCTCATAAAAATAGTTGTTCTATGTTTTCCAATTTTACAAACTATGAAGTTTTTTTTTTTTTTTTTTTTGAGACAGAGTCTCGCTCTGTTGCCTGGGCTAGAGTGAGTGCCGTGGCATCATCCTAGCTCACAGCAACCTCAAACTCCTGGGCTCAAGCAATCCTACTGCCTCAGCCTCCCGAGTAGCTGAGACTACAGGCATGCGCCACCATGCCCGGCTGATTTTTTCTATATATTTTTTAGTTGGCCAGATAATTTCTTTCTATTTTTAGTAGAGACGGGGTCTCGCTCTTGTTCAGGCCGGTCTCGATCTCCTGACCTCCAGTGATCCACCCGCCTAGGCCTCCCAGAGTGCTAGGATTACAGGCGTGAGTCACCACGCCCGGCCAAAACTATGGAGATTTTATCAAACCCTTCACAGTATAGAGAAGTGTCACGTGAAAGCAATTTTGTGTACCAATTATCATTTCCAGATTATGTCAAGCTTCAGAATTGACTTTCTCATCCTAAGATCACTCTCTGTGGAATAGATACATAATTTTGGGTGTAGATTACTTCGTCTTTAATCACAATGATAAATAATCGAGGAGAAGACACATTTCAATCTGAAAGTGGGGGGAAATATGCATAAATATCTAGCATTTTTCTATTCATTTTGATTTTGACAAAAAAGAGAAATTCCATTGTTTTTAACTGTAAGGAAGTAGCACTGAAAAATGTTCTGAATCTTGTCAAGACTCCTTTTATCCATTTTAAAATTTAATTTATAAATATTATTTTTATGAAATGTTAATTTCTGAAACAGAGTGAATGCCATTATTTGGTTTGTGCCATGTACTAGATACAAATCCTTGGGGAATTTCCATAACCTCTTCATGTCTCAGTTTTCTTATTCATAAATTAGAAATTATGCAATTTTCAATACCAAAGGATTAATGGAAAAATGTGTAAATGGTAAGTCATTGCTTGATAAATATCAGTCTAAGTACTCCTTAAGGAATAATTATTTTATATCTATTTTTAAAAAATTAAAATACATAAAACAATTTATACTTCTATAAAATAACATTTGTTTAAATGAAGTATTAAAGAGAACCTATTTTATTTATTGATATTAACAAAGGTATGTCCATACTCTAGTGTAAGATTTGATTTAGGCTACTTGTCTGTAAGTTTAGCATTAGATAGCTACATTTCAACTTTATATTTAACAACAGAGAAGTGTCTTCTTATGTCTGGGCAGAGCTACTTTTATTTCAAGCCTCCTAAGGGACACTTGGATATTGAAGATTGCAGATCCTGTATGGATGAGACCACTAGCTTGGAAGCCAGACCAAAATGAAATCACATTTTTGTTTCATCTCTTCTATGACAAAGTTACTAAGCCTTTTGCATACTAGTTCTTGTCTGGAAAAAAAGACCTTGGGAGATTGCTGTGATATTTAATGCAAGTAAATTCTGTGAAACAACTAGTATAATGTATGTGTTTTCATTGTAAATATTCAACAACTCTTTGTTCTACTGCACACATTCTTGTATATGGAACAGCATATTTGGTTAAAGTATTTTAGTAACCATATGACCCACTGGATGGATCCCTGGGGCAGTTTCCACATACACTAGAACAAGCCTTTCTGTCCTGAGGCCATACTGAGGAAGGCTTCTTAAAGTAGGTGCTTATTAAATATTTTAGGCAATGAAGGAGGTGAAGAGGTACAAAATTAAAGCATTAAATAGTGTCAAAATATGAAATCAAAGCTGAATTTACTGCTTACTGAGCAAGGAAAAGCTGTAGTTGGGAGACATAATATCTGAACAAAGAAATGGGTGATTTTTTTGAGGGTTTTGGGAAATGTGGAGTTCAGAGATCTGCAGGCTTATAGAAGCAGGAGTGTTTAGGGATTGGTTGATCTTTCAGCCTTTCACAAGCATGACCCCTGGAGTCAGAGGGTTGATGATTGGTTGTTTGGTTAAGGAAGACAATGGTCACTGAAAGACTGAGATGGGTTTAGAAATAGTTCTGATGAAAGCTTGCAACCACTACCAAAGAATAGTTAACCTTTCTCTTTCTTGAACTTGGAGGATAGGAACTGTTTCTTCTTGATAATCTAACTCTTTCAGGTTTGCAAAGACTGTAAACTCATCTGTTTCCCTGGTTTATCTCCTGATACTTGCCCATATATGCATTATACTATTCAGTCCCACAGACTGAGACAACCTTTCCTTAACAGCATGGGCTCATCTCAGTATGCATCTGCTGGGTATCCATTCTGTATCGCACTTTCTCCGTTTCGTAAATTGTCACTCCTTACTTAAAGCTCAGTTCAAATGTCATGGCATTTGTGAAGTGTCCTCTAAGCCACACATACTTGCTAAGTGAATTATTTCCTGACTGTCCCCCACCCTCATTCCCCAGCCAAGGCAATGTTAATATTTTCCTCCTTTGAGTTCACACAGTACCTTGAAACAAGGTAGCATTTCTCATAGTGAGTGCCTTGAAACAAGTAGCACTGAAACAAGTCAAACATTTCTCATTGTATGTTGTAATTATGTTTTCCTGTGACTGTCTTTATCCCTGCCTTAGAAGTACCTCAAAGGTAGGTTCTCCTTTGCATATTTATTTTTTAATCCATTGCCTGGTTTAGTGTCTATAGGTGGGTACTCAATAATGTATCTTGGATGGTAAAGATACATTTTGCATGGTGGATGTTAATGTATGGATGATAAATGCATCTTTTCATTTCTGGGCAATAATTAAGTGATTTATTTTCATCTTCATTTATCAATGAGGAAAGGAAGACATTAAATAATATCCTCAAGTTAGGTTAGGTGTGTTGGCTTATGCCTGTAATTCCAGCATTTTGGAAGGCCAAGGCAGGGGGATCACTTGAGGCCAGGAATATGAGACCAGTCTGGACAACAAAGCAAAACTCTATCTGTACAAAAAACTAAAAAAAAAAAAAAAAAAAAAAAAAATTAGCCAGTTGTGGTGGTATGTGACTGTAGCCTCGGCTACCTAGGAGACTGAGGTGGGAGCATTGCTTAAGCCCAGGAGTTTGAGGCTGCAGTGAGCTATGGTTGCACCACTGTACTCCAGCCTGGGTGACAGAGTGAGACCCTGTCTCAAAAAGAAAACAAACAAACAAACACAAAAGTGGAATAATAATTCCCACAAGTGTACATTTTGCAAGTGGCAGAGCTAACAAATCCAAACTGCAGGTTCATTATCAGTGTCCTATTTCCTCAATATAATGTGAAGTCATGCAACAACACAGAGGAGTTCATCTAGATAGAGGACTCAAGCCAACCAATATAAATCTTTCTCATGAACAGTGAGGGAAATGCACTAGAGCAAGCAATATGTTTTGTCACTGCCTGTGAGACATAAGAGAGCCTCAACACCATAATCAGGAGATACCTACAGATACCAAGGGGTTCCAACCTGCATACACTCTAGCCATTTGCAAGGGCTACAACTGAGACTATGCTAGTTTGCAAGGGCTGCTATAACAAGGCCCCACAAACTGGGTGGTTGCAACAACAGAAATCCACCGTCTCCCAGTTCTGGAGGCCAGAAATCCTAAAGTAAGATGTTGACGGCGTAGGTTCCCTCCAAGGGCCCTGAGGGAGAATCTGTTCCATGCCTTTCTCTTAGCTGTTTGTGGTCTGCTGTCATCTTTGGTGTTCTGTGGCTTGTGGCAGCATAACTCCAATATTCACATGGGTTCTTCCTGTGTTTCTATCTCTGTGTTTAAATTTCCCCTTTTCCCAAGGTCACCAGTCATGTTGGGTTAGGAACTCAAGGGCTCCAGTAGGGACTCATGCTAACTTAACTGATTACATCTATGACAACACTATTTCCTAATTCTGCAGTACTGGGGGTTAGAGCGCCAAGGTACAAATTTGAGGAGGACACAATTCCACTCTGAACAGAAGCCAAGGCAATTCAAGGAAGGTCAGAATGTCTCTAAAAGAAATATTTTGCAAAGAAGAAGAAGAATACAGTATACGTGGGAAGGCAGGCAATGGCAGAGGGGGATTTTTGCTTACTACCTTTGCTGTGAAGGTAGTCTATTGACCTGTGGGGAAACTAGAGGGGAGGAGGTACTAGTGGCCCCCAGCTCAGTTCTGTCACTGTCTTGAGTGTTTATGGAAACACTTGAGGAAGTCACCAGGGTTGCGGAAACTACATTAATAATAACAAAAAAAACATACAACTTGCCAAGCACTGTTCTAAACTCTACTTATTTCAACTTTTATAATCCTTATTATAACATTGTAATGCAGCTGCCATATTAGATCCATATTGCAGATGATTAAACTTAGTCACCAGCAGATTAAGTAGTTTGCCCTGTGTCACCTAGCTTGTAAAACCCAGATCATGATTTGAATCTGGGCAGCCAGAATTCAGTATATGTTCCATATTACTTGTTACTTAGGCATTTAGTCATTTAATTCCTTTTCCTTTCTTCCCTTTCCTTCCTTCTCTTTCCTTGATTCCTTTCCTTTTTCCCCTTCTCTTCACTCTTCCTTCCTTCCCTCTTCCCTCCCTCCCTTCCTTCCTTCCTTCCTTCCTTCCTTCCTTCCTTCCTTCCTTCCCTCCTCCCTGCCAGTCTTCCTATAAATTTTTAAGGTATAAAATAAAAAATTAAAATAAAAACAATTATTGTGCTTTTTCCTTTCATATGCCCTTTCTCACTGAAGAAGTTTATTCTTGCTTATGCAAATCTGAATTAACTGTCAAGACAAATAAGTTCTTATTGGTGTATTTCCAGGGATGGAGGCAGGGCATGTTTAATTTCATATTCAGATCCATGTTGATTCCAAAAAGCACCTTGACCAGTCAACCTCTACACTTAACCCTTAGTGGTAAATGGGAAACCAAATTTATATTTTCTACTTCAATGTCTAAATCCAGGTTTCTTCCTGCCTCATGATCTTCAGAGGAAAAGCATCAGGAAATTCTTAGTCTAGTTTGTCTCCCCATCTTATAAGTAGCTGTCATTATAAATAAAGTCTAATGTCACTCTCATTGAGCTTGAAATTTAACACATGCTTTTGCCACTCAATGAGGGATTTCCTCTAACACACTTATTACGTAAATCTACTGTTCTCCAGTGGTTTTACTTTGGTATTATACTATTATAAAAGCACATTTGGTGACAAAGACTTAACAATATAAGAGTAATAATGAGCCTTGAAAATAAGGCTGAAAATTCCACAAACACAGGATCATTTTTCATAAAATATGCCATTTTCATCTTCCGAGCCAGAATTATTACTCAAAAATCAGACATCTACATCAAATTGAAATCTGGAATGGGAAAATCAGATAAAGTTAACTGTTTCAGTCCTAGAATTTATTTTAAAGTCTTAGTTAATCAAGGGGGAAACTTTTTTCATGAAACATTATTAATCTATTATGCTTTTATTATAAGATTTTCCAACTAGTGTGCAATTTAAAAAGACATGTAAACATAATTGAGTAGCAGAAAGTTTCTCACATCTGGGATGAATAATAAAGAGAAATAACTTGTTTATTTTATACTTCATGCATTACAATCTTCAAATACGAATATTAAAAACCTTCAATGTCTTCTTGCCCTTAAATTTTTACCTTGTTCAGCCAATATCAACTGCTTATTTGAACTACTATACATGCATATAAGTATATGCTGAGTATGCTCAGAGATAACGGAGGAAACACCTCATAAAAGTGTTGTAATGGCATCAGTATTCCAGTGTTTAGCATATGAACATTGCAGCATAGTTCCAAGAGATCTTTTAGAAATTTATCCAGTCTACTTCCAATGTCTTGAGTCAGGACTTAATTTCATATCCGCAAGATATTACCTTCTTATATTAGAGTCTAAAATTACAAGTGCTAACATCAAGCTAGTGCCTTCCTACGCCATGACTATTCAAGGCTGCAGAAAAGAATACATTCACAACTGTAAGCCACAGAAGCTGAATGTTGATTTCTCAGGCAACCGGAGAATGTATTGGAAGAATATCAAGGAATTGTTGCATTGATGGGCCAATAAAAGGATCAAATGGTGAAATGACAAAAGCCAAGATTTTTCACTAGAAGTTAGGTAGGGAGAACAACAACCAAGATCATGTTTTAGAGAGATGCTGGTCCTTCTTTTGCTCATTCAAGATTCAATATCTTTAAAGAGAATGTGTGATGTGCTAAGCCCAGGTAGTAACAGAATGAATTGACCTACAGAGCTTTTGCAGTGGGAATAGGTACTGCTCCATCCAAAACATACTTAATAAACAATTATTCTTCAAGGGAGAATAAAATGACAAAAGAAAGTGGGGATGGGAATTGGATGGGAAGAAGGACAATTGAAAAGTCACTGATATCCAATATGATATGGTATGTGTGTGTGTGTGTGTGTGTGTGTGTATGATGGCCTTCTCTGTTAAAAATATCTGCATGCTTATATAAAAAGCATAACTCCATATAAATGCTTCAATGTCCAGTCCCTAAAGATTCAAAGGCATCAAAATACCATGCCACGTGAGTACTTAGACTCAGGAGACCAAAATCTAACTATTCCACCTCTAACTTATAATGCAGAGCATTTGATTTTGCTTCTTGATCTTTAATTACTCTTGTTGAAAAATGAGATTCATATAAAACTGACAACATAAAATGTTGTGAGATGAGAATATTCTATGTAAAAGTCATTTCCAACATAAAAAAACACCACACATAAAGTTAGTTTTTCATTATTCAGTTTCCTTTAGGTCTAAGGAGGGAGCCTGATTTTTTGTTTTTTTTTCTTTTAAGAATAGATCTTCTGTACTTGCTCCTTCCATACAAGGAGGACTCCTGAACAGGCCTCTAAAGACTAGGAAACATTTCCTTTGGCTGAGAGAGAAGTGTCAGTAGAACTGAAGAAGCAGTCATAAAATTATTTTTTTAAGTGCAAATAATTATCTTAACTTGTGAAGTTGGGTGAATAATTTTAGCTCTAAGCAAAGGTGTGGCTTAGTCACTTTTATTAATACCTTTAAAAAGCCTTCTTGTTTTGTCCTTTATGTGACTTTTCCCAATTAGCTGGGATATATTTTATACTGCCCTGTAAGGAATTTTATAAGTTGTGTATTATTTTTCCTTTCCAAAAAAAAAGGGTTTATAAGTCCCAGATTTTCCCCCCCTCCATGTGGCCCTTATTAGTCTTCCCTAGGGGCTTTTTTACCCCCTGCCCTCCAACGTGAGGCTTAACTGGGATGGCTCTTGCAGTCATAATTGAAAATTAATGATGAGAAGCAGCCCCAAACCACACCATTCCTTTTTTCCCGTCCTCAGTCCAAGAAGTGTACAATGCAGATTTTATTTCAGGGACTGGAGAGGTGATTAATCGTCATGGGGTCTTGACACTGGCTTCAGATAAGTGGCGTAGTCTGGCAGTAACACAAATATGTGGACACCATTCCCATTAATCTCCGAACACCACATGGAAAGGCAAAAGCCTTTGCGAGGCCTCTATAAAGGGAGTTATTATTATGAGGCCAAATTTTCTATAAAGAAAGGCTAATTTGTAGCCTCCGTGAACCAGTTTAAGACCAAAGGAGTTCCTACACTCTACTTATAAAGGGACTTTTCTCCAACTGAGAAGATGTAAATGGAGTGTGAGGGTGAAAATAGGAAAACAAAACTATGAGGGAACTGACAATGAAATGTACAGAATCATTACTACTGGTCTGTGAGAACTATGAGGCTGGCTGGGAGCCATGTTTTTGTCATTGCCACAGCTGAAGCACACAGACGGCTGTCAATGTATGTTGAGTAAATGGAGAAATAGAAAGTTTGCTTTACTTTTTTACCATGCAACACTCATATTTGATAGTGGAAAACTGAAAAGGAATACAAATGAAATGTTATTTCTGTTATCATTGATATTATGGTCTTTGTACTGTTATTAAGTAATTCTATGATCATTTCTGCTCTTTATGATATTATGATTATGATAATATTATTAAACAATGCCACATTCATCCACCTGGGAAACTCCAAATGCATCATTCTTCAGGTTGGCTCATAATTCTCTTTCTGAATAAAGTCTATTCCTTCTTATTCACTGGTGTTCTTGCATGGAGTACATGCTTCATATATTATGTTTATCGATATTGCAATTATATTTTTAAATACTTTTTGATCAGCCTGTGAGCTCCTTGAGACATGGATCATGGTGTGCTTTTCCCGCCATTCGTGGCATTGCATCTCTCAGGTGCTCAGTAAGTCCTTGTTGAATTACAATAATATCTATGTGAATAAATTGCCTTAATCCCAGTTTTGCTTTTCCTCTGACTTAGTAGGCTGTCTGTAACAATGAGTAGTGTCATTGTTAAATATATAGCCTTTGGATGGTCTTTTTTGGATGAGACATCTCTATTTTCCATGTGGGAGAGAGATGGATGTTTGACTTGGGGGCCAGATAAATGTTAGTTTTCCCCATTGTCCTTGTGAATACATGGCATCGTCTCCCCAGTAGAAGAATATGGGAGATTTTCTGAGTTAGAGATGGCACAAATTTATTCTTATTTAACATTGGTAGTTCAAAGAGGACAATTAAACACAAAGTCTCACAGTTTCATAGGCAGTTTTTAATGTTTTTAAAAACATATCCTTATTTTTAAATACTATTCATATTTATTTCTTCTATGAAAAGAGGGCCAATTTACTAACTACTTCATTCGGCTGTCTAAACCATTCTATATTAGTTAAATAAACTTTGAGATTAAACTGATAGCAAGTGATATTACTCTTTTTTAAAAATCTATACTTGCAAATCTTTCTAGTGAAATATTAATATATTCTAATGAATTTAGAAGACTTCATAAAACATATATGTTTAAAATCGTAATAAAATAAAAGCTATAGAAGCATCAGCCAAGTTAAAAAATTGCCACTATTTAGGAGCTTCTTGTGAGCTGTGTCCTGTTCTGAACCCTTCTTTTCCAGTAAGGGTAATCACTATCATGACTTTTGTGACAATCATGACATTTATTAACTTTATAATTTTATCACCTGAGTATATATCCATATACTAAATATCATTTTAAATAGCCAGGTTTGGTACTTTATATAAATATAGTCAGATGGTGTGTGTTCTCCTGTTACTCATTTATTTTCCTCAACACTATAAATTTAATCCACATTGGCAGTTGTAGCTGTAATTCAGTCATTTTTGTTGTTATTTCAAAGAGTATGGCTAGACTATAGTGTATTTATTTTATATATTTTACATTTAAATTGTTCATTTTGGGCCATTTCAAACAATGGTTTTCTAAAAATCCTTACAAGTGTCCACTGACATATGCATACAGGGTTTCCTTAGGGCATATACCTAGGAATGGAAAGCAAATGTTTGGCTTTCTTAAGTAAGGTTAAATTATTTTCCAAAGTGATTTTTCTAATTGACTTGCCTCCAGCACTGTGTAAGTGTCCCCATTATTTCAGTTCTTCACCAACACTTAGTACTACCAGACATTCATATCTTTGCTTTCCAGTGGGTGTGTGATAATGTCATAAGGTCTTTAATCTGTAGTTCCCTGATGATTGAGATTTAGTATATTTCATGTTTATTTTGACTATTCACTTTTCCATTTCAGTGTCTTTTAAAATAGTTTTCTTATATTCCTACAACAAATGAAGCTGTACTTTAAATTTCATTTTTATGTATTACTCATGTGTATAAATATTATTGATTTTATGTCATGATTTTGTCTCCTGCAACCTTGTTAGAATGACTTATGAATTCTAAAAGTTTTTAATTTCTGTTAGATTCCCTACAATAGAGGTAAGATATTCTTCACTTACAGACAGCAAAGTGAAAATATTTATAGTTTTACTTCTTCCTTTTCAATCCAAATGTCTTGTATTTTTCTGGCCTTATTGCTAAAGACAATGTTGAATAGTAGGGGTTAAAGAGGGAATCCCTGCTCTTTTCCTGACTTTAGTTAGAAATTATTATCTTTCATCATTATGTATAATATTGGCTATAGAGATTGTTAGATGCCCTTTATTGAATTCAGGAAATTCCATTTTATTCCTAATTTGATGAAAGTTTTTCATGAATAATAGGTGCTCAAGTTTTCCAAATGATTTTTTGCAGGTATTAGCATAATTGTATGTTTTTGTCCTGTTTTTCTTAAGAATATAAATTACATTGATTGATTTTAGAAAAATGAAACAAATTTGTGCCTTAGTTAAGTACCACTTGGTGATAATGTAGTTTTCTTTTTTATATATTAATGGATTCAATTTACTCGTGTTTCATTAAAGATTTGCTTCTATATTTGGAGGGATATGGTCTGTAGTTTGCTTTTGTTTTTTAACTGCCATATCCTGTATGGATTTTTTGTCAGCGCAATGCTTTTGGGAAGTGTTCTTTCTTCTTCTGTTTCCTGGAAGAGATTGTGTAGAATTGGTCTCATTTCTTCTTTAAATAGTTGATACCATTCACCAGTAAAACTATCTGTCCTGGAGACTTCTATGAGGCTGATACATGTCTTGTTTTACTTTTTTACCTTGATCATTTATTCAACAATATATCTAAAATATCATTCTATGAAAGTACATGGAGACATTCCTCTTTGTTATAGCTGCATAGTAGTCAACTGTATATGTATACTATAGTGTGATTAAAATTTTCCCTATTGATAGACATATGAGTAGTTTTGAGTCCTATCCTATTAAATCTACTACTTCATTGAACAGATCTTTATATAGATGCCTATATTTTTGCCATTTTATCCACCAAAAAATTTCTAGAGCAGATACAAAGGTACATGTACTTCTGTTTGGAGAAGAGATGGCTAAATGCCCCCCATATAGGTTTTTCTAGTTCCTATTCCTATCACCAATGTATGAGAATGTCTATTTCCCCACAGTCTTGTCAAAAATATGTCACCAAATTTTGATTTATTGATAAGAAATTTTATCTCAGTATCACCATTGTTATAGATCAAGTGACTACATATATATACATGTGTGTGTATGTGTGTATGTGTGTGTGTATATATACATATATATGTGTATATATATGTATATATATACACACACACACATATATATGTATCTGTATTCACAAATTTTTCGTATGTTAAAAATAAATGAAAACTGTGATTGCTTTGGGGGTCTTCTTCATAAATTCTTTGCCTAGGCCAAAGTCTATACGAGTTTCCCAATATTTTCTTCTAGAATTCTTAAGTTTTCATGCCTTAGGTTTAAGTCTGTTATCCATTGTGACTTGATTTTTGTGAGAGGTGAGAGGTGAGAGGTGTTGATCCAGTTTCAATCTTCTGCATGTGGTTATCCAATTTTCCCAGAACCATTTATTGAATAGAGAATGGGACCTGATCAAATTAAAAAGCTTTTGCAACAGCCAAGGAAATTATTATTAGAGTGAATAGATAACCTACAGAATGAGAAAAAAAATATTTGCATGCTGCACATCCAATAAAGGGCTGATAACAAGAATCTATATAGGACTTAAGAAAATTAACAAGAAAAAAATCAAACAACCCCATTAAAAAGTGGGCAAAGGACATGAACAGAAACTTTTCAAAAGAAGACAGAATAATGGCCAAAAAACATATAAAAAAGTGCTCAACATCTCTAATCATTGGGGAAATGCAAATCAAAACCACAATGAGATATCACCTGACTCCAGTGAGAATGGCTTTTATCAAAAAGTCCTAAAACAACAAATGCTGGTGTGGATGTAGAGAGATAGGAACACTCTTACACTATTGGTGGAACTGCAAATTAGTATAAACTCTGTGGAAAGTAATTTGGAGATATCTCAAAGAACTAAAAATAGAAATACCATTTAATCCAGCAATCCCACTACTAGGCATCTACACAAAGGTAAAAAGATATTTTACAATAAAGACATTTGAACTTGAATGTTTATGGGAGCACAGTTCACAATTGCAAAGATGTGGAAACAATCCAAGTGCCCATCAATACATGAGTGGATTAATAAAATGTGGTGTGTGTGTGTGTGTGTGTGTGTGTGTGTATCATGGAATACTACTCAACCACAAAGCAATGGTGAATTAGCACCTCTTGTATTATCCTGGGTGGAGGTAGAGCCCATACTTCAAAGGGAAGTATCACAAGAATGGACAAACAAGCACCACATGTACTCGCCATCAAGTTGGTATTAACTGAGCAACACTTAGGTGCTCACATGGAAGTAATATTCATTCGGTGCCGGGTGGGTGGGAGGCAGGTGGTGGGGATAGATAAACTCACAACTAATGGATGTGGAGCACTCTGTATGGGGAATGGGCACACTTGTAGCTCTGGCTTGGGTGAGGCAAAGTTATTATATGTAAACAAAATGTTTATATCCCCATAATATTCTGAAACTTAAAAAAAAAACAAAATAAATGATAATATATGTCCTGTGTTCTGATGTATTTATTAGAGATTTTCTTGCTGTTCCTGGTCCCTTGATTCTCCATATACATTTTGAATCACTGGCAATATTTGCATAGACAAAAACACACACACAGAGCTTGGGTTTTAATAAAGATTTTACAAAATCAATATGGGAGAATTGACATGTTTAAAAAATTGACTTCTCCAATCTTTGATCATGATGTATATCTTTTCTTAACAAGGTTTTCTTTAATTTCCCTAAACGTTTACAGGTTTCAGCTTAAAGATCTTGCACATATATTCTTATGTATATTTATATGAACTTGAACCTAGGGATTTTGTTAAACTTATTAATTCTAATATTTTAGCTATATTCTTTTATGTTTTCTGCATATACAAATGTGTCACATGCAAATAATATCTATCTAGTTTGTTCCTTTCCATTTATGACATTTTTACTTTCACTCTTGTCTATGTCACTGAATAGAAATAGCTGCAAAGATTATTCTTGAGTCATTCAGAAATCACAGGGAATATTTCATAGGTATTGATTATATTGTATATACTAATTCAAATATTGATATTAATACTAGCATCATACTCCACCATTAATTTCATGTTTTCTTTCAATTAGGAACATGCCTTTTATTTGTAGTTTATTACTCATATTCATATCGGCATGTGTTGAAATTTATCAAGTGCTATTTTCAACATTCTTTTAGATTATCAACATTATTGGGAAGTTTTCCTACTTTTTCTATTAATCTTATAACTTACTTTTTTGGTTTTAAGATGGATAAATCACTGTATAATTGGGCAATCAATATTGCATATCAGTTAAAAAAATGAAATAGAATTGTATCAACAGTCAACTTTTAAAAGTTCATGTTAGTAAATAAAGCAAATTAACAATTAAAAACAAACCTTTGAATAATTTTCAAAAAACTTAAATATTATACTGTATGTACATGATTACAAAATTAAACAGTACAGAAAGATTTATAATTAAAATGAAGAGTTTCAGTTCTCCTTCTTCCCTCTTCCTACACTGTTCCTAAAAGCCATTTGGAATCATTTTTCTAAGTGTTTCTGGTGGTTAAGTGCATATCTTGGAGATATGGCAGGTTTGGTTTCAGACCTCTACAGTAAAGCAAATATCATAATAAAGTGAGTCACACACATTTTTTGGTTTCTCAGTGCATATAAAAGTTATGTTTATATTGTACTGTAATCTATTAAGTGTGCAATGGCATCATGTCTAAAAAATGTACATACCTTAATTTAAAAATTCCTTATTGCTAAAAAATAATGCTAATGATCCTCTGAACCTTCAGTGAGTCATAATCTGTTTGCTGTGATGGGTCTTGCCTTGATGTTGATGGCTACTGACTGATCATGGCGGTGGTTACTGAGGGTTGGGGTGGCTGTGGCAGTTTCTTAAAATAAGACAACAGTAAAGTTTGTTGCATTGATTGATTTCCTTTCTCAAAACTTTTCTCTGTAGCATGCAATGCTGTTTGATAGCATTATACTTACAGTGGAACTTCTTTCAAAATTGGAATCAATAGTCTCAAACTCTGCCACTGCTTTCAACTAAATTTATATAATATTCTAAATCCTTTGTTGTCATTTCAACAATGTTCACAGCATCTTCACCAGAAGTAGATTCCATCTCAAGAAACCATTTTCTTTGCTATTCCATAAGAAGCAAGTCTTTATCGGTTCCAAATTAGAGCATGAGATTGTAGCAATTCAGTGACATCTTTAGGCTCTGCATCTAATTCTATTGTTATATCCACCACATCTGCAATGACTTCCTTCACCAAAGTCTTGAACCCCTCAAAGTCATCCATAAGGGTTGGAATCAACTTTTTCTGAACTCCTTTTAATGTTGATATTTTGACCTACTCCCACGAATCATAAATATTCTTAATGACATCTAGGATGGTGAATCCTTCCCAGAGAGTTTCCAATTTATTTTGCCCACATCCATCAGAGGAATCACTATCATGGGAGCTATAACCTTACAAAATGAATTTCTTAAATAAGAGGACTTGAAAGTCATAATTGCTCCTTGATCTGTGGGCTGCAGAATGGATGTTGTGTTAACAGGTGTGAAAACAACATTAATCTCCTTGTACATCTCCATCAGAGCTCTTGGGTGATGGGACACATTGTCAATAAACAGGAATATTTTGAAAAGAATCTTTTTTTCTGAGCAATGGGTCTTAACAGTGGGCTTAAAATATTCAGTAAATCCTGCTGTAAACATATGTGCTGTCATCCAGGCTTTGTTGTTCCATTTATAGAGAACAGGCAGGGTAGATTTAGCATAATTCTTTTTATTTCTGATTTTTTTT
>CM052442.1:13269754-13292360 GCA_028533085.1 Varecia variegata
GTGGCCTTGGTAATGCAGCCCTCAAGAACAGGACTTCATTCAAAGCCACTATGAAGTCACCAGGGTTACCTTCAAATAAGATTAAAACGCAAGATTGTTGGCAGCTTCCTTGTCAAACAAAGAAACCAACATGGGATTTCCAAAGCACAAGGCTGTCTGCTGGTCACTGCGTGTTAGGAACTGCTGCTGCCTCATGCTTTCAGATGCAAGTAAAAGCACACTAATTTCGGGATGGTGCATGCAGCTTCACGGCCTGCCTTTTGTTACTAAGTTATTTCTGAAAGAATAGCAAAAATTTCCTGTTGTTGAAAATAGAACTTTTCAAGTGCTACTGAACCTCGGCAGAGGTGGGTTCGTTACCCTAGAAACATTCTAACCAACCTGTATCAGTAAAAGATGTACTTTTATTTTTTTAAAAGAACAATAAAATCAAGATAAATGAAAAAAAATGTAATGATGCACCGCAAGGAACTACAAAATCAAGAGCAAACCAAACCTAAAATCAGTAGAAGGAAAGAAATAGTTAAGATCAGAACAGAACTAAACAAAATAGAAACTAAAAGAGTAATACAAAGAGAAGCCAGATATAAAACCACATTCATATTGGCTGCGATCTTTGACAAAACAGATAAAACATACATTGGGGAAAAGAATCCCTATTCAATAAATGGTGCTGGGAAAATTGGATAGCCACACATAGAAGATTGAAATAGGATCTACACCTCTCACCACTCTTAAAAATCAACTCACAATAGCTAGCAGACTTATACCTAAGGCATGAAATCATAAGAGTTCTTGAAGAAAATGTTGGGAAAACTCTTATAGATATCAGCCTGGGCAAAGCATATATAATGAAGACCCCCAAATCAATCACAGCAACAGCAAAAATAAATAAATGGGACCTGATCAAATTTAAAAGCTTCTGCACAGCCAAGGAAACAATCATTAGAGTGAATAGAGAACCTACAGAATGGGAGAAAATATTTACATACTACACATCCAATAAAGGGCTAACTAGAATCCATATAGAATTCAGGCAAATCAGAAAGAAAAAATCAAACAACCCCATTAAAAAGGACAAAGGACTTGAACAGCAACTTTTTAAAAGAAGACAGACTACTGCCCAACAAATCTATGAAAAAATGCTCAACATCTCTAATCATCAGAGAAATGCAAATCAAAACCACAATAAGATATCACTTAACTCCAGTGAGAATGGCTTTTATCCAAAAGTACCAAAACACTAAATGGCATGGATGAGAGAGATGGGACTTCACTTTGTAGTTTGGTAGAAAATAATTCTAGTCATAGACAACTAGGTGAAATTTCCCCCCCTCTTTTCAATCTGAAAGATTTTTTATATGACACAATTATTATACATGTTATTATGACACTGGAAAATATTTGGACCTGGTTGGTCATATGAATGAATGTTTAATTACTAATTATAATTCTGTTTTTGTAATAATCCTAGGACTATTCAGGTTTTACATTTCTTCTTGTGTCATTATGGTAAGTAATATTTCTAGAGAATTGCCTCTTTGGTCTTAGTTTTCAAATTTATTGAAATGAAGCCTATTATCTGCTCTTATTTTTAAAATATAACTGCTGTATACATTTATGACCTCTCTTTAAATTCCTAGTGTTATTTTATTACTTTGAATTTTGTTTTCATGAATCCTTTATTTATTGTCTTTAACCATGAGAACTTTAACCATAATTCCTAAAACTATTAATGAATAGAAATTTTCCCTGTATCTTGTTCTCTTAGGAAAAGAGAAAAAAAACAAAAATATCCATAATATAACTATGTTAAACTAGACTACAGCCTTTCTTTCTGTATAAAATAAAATAGAATTCTCTTCCAAAAGTCTGGCTTTAAATCACTTTTTTATTTTAAAGGAGGCTTAATCCTCTTGGAAAAAAATAAAGAAAACAAACAAAAGCCACTTGTAGGAGAGTGAGACAAATTCCTGGACAGTTTGACGTTTTTGATAACTCTTCTGTATGTTGGCCTCAGATGCTCACTAGCAAAGCAAGTCACAGTTAAATTTTTGGAGACTAGTAGCTTGTTTACCACATATTGATGTTACTCAAATGGTAATTTAAAGTTGAAAGATGTTTGCCCGTCCTATCATCCCAGGTGCAGATAATCAAGGTTCTGTACCTTTGTGTCTTCAGGATTGTAATAAAGCTGAGTTATTTATCAAGATAGTTCAGTACAAATTTTACCTGAAAATGAGCATGGAAGCTAATGTGCTTTGGTAAAGAATCACTTTATATTCCGCCCCACACTTCCTTTCCTCCCAATACAGTGTCACAGCCAGAACCCTGATTCAATTCTCAAACCTCAGGCCCTGTCTATAAACATGGTCTTGTTTATTCATTCAACACTTATCTATTGATTACCTCGTCTGTGCAAGTCATGTGCTTGTTTCTGTGAATATGAAACTGAATATAGAATAAGTATTCACTGTCTTCTACGTACTTAAAGTCTACTTGGTCAACTTGTCTTAGGATTCCTGTGTTCTTATCTGCATATTTTGGTTGAAGTGAATGTCCTCAATTATGATTTTGACCATATCATGTCCTTATAATAAGCCTGTAATGTTATCTGCAATTAAATGAAGGCATAATTTTTAAAGCAATGTTCTGAACCCTCTTCTAGCCTTGTCTCGCTGTATGACTCTTCTTAGAAAACAGTGTGCTCCATTTTACCAGTTACTTAGTATCAGTAACTATACTGATGTTTAGAGTTTTCTTGTTGAATTCCCAAACTATTTCCACATTTAATTCTGTATAAGAAAAAGTCTAACTCATTCATTTATTTAATAAACTTTTATTATAGACCTACTAAATGCTGCCCCCTTGTCAGATAATGGGCACCCGTGAGTGCCCAAGAAAACAGGTGCAGTCCACGCCATCATAGACATTGTAAAAGACAGCTATTGTTAATTAATTACAATGATGATAAATGCTACAAAGGTAAAATCCATGGTACAGTGAGAATGACTATTCAAGAAAACTAAAAAATATGAGTGACACAGAATTGTTTTTTGAGGAAATGACATTTAAACTGAAATCTGATGAGGAAGAGTTAGGTGGTTACAGTGGAACACAGCTGTGCATGCAGAAGAAGAAATCCCCGTGAATTTTCTCAGATAGGAAATTAGCTAAAATATTGAGCCAAAGAAACTGAAAATTTCCAATTCGATGTTTTTCCCTTTTAAGTAGACTATTTTTTTAGAGCAGTTTTAAGTTCACAACAAAATTGAGCAAAAATCCAATTCAGTTTCAATTTAATTTCAAATGTGAACTCACTAAAATGTATGTAAATAAACTGGACTCTATATCCTTTGATTATTAAACACCTGATGTTGATTTTTTAAAAAGTTTTATTTTGAAATAATTATAGATTCAGAGGAATTTAGGCAGAGTAGTATAGGCCATCTCAAGACACATGGATTTTATTCTTCATGCAATGAAGAACTAATGTAAAAGTAAGAAAATGAGGAAAGTCAAACATACCAAGAATTAATTTAGTGACTATATACCCCAGGACAGGCATGGCTCTGCTAGCCTCAAATCGCAATGGGTTAACACAATAAACACATATTTCTCTGTCAGGTTATATCAATATATATAATTGGGTCAACAGGAGGGCTCTGAGCAGAGTGGTTAATCAGGAATCAGAAAAAGCCATGAAAAAATTGTTCATTTCGATGTGTGATGCCATGATTACCATAGCAGATATACAGCAGAGCACAACTGACATACTGTGATTTCAAGCTTCCATCCGGAAGCGATATATCACCTGTGCTTAGATTTGGCAAAGCATGTCAATAAATCCACACCTAATTTCAAAGAGGTGCAATCCATACCAAACTTCATAGTCTACTCTTTGCCTAGAAGAAGGAGGGGATTGTTGAATGCCCCCAGTATCTATGAAAGTGAACATCAATGTACTCTCTCCACAGAAAATAGAAGAATCTATGGATCTATTTATTAAGCAGTCACATTTAATTATGCTGATTTATCAAATTAATAATGTGTGCTGGACCTGTTTGTGGGCATAGCACTGCATAATCCTACATGAAAACGAATATGTACATCAAAAACATATATGTGTGTGTAGCAATGGGATATTGCTTCTTTTTTGTTTTGTTTGTTTCTAGCTGGATGAGGAAGAAAAGTTTATTGTTTCTTATTCATGAATATATCATAATTATAATTCTATCAAAACCATTTATTGGCAATAGTTTTCTGTCCCTAGATATGATCTGCTCAAACACATTAGGCACTTACTAACTTTGTCTCCAGAATGAAAGTCACTGTCTTATAATATGGTTCAGCTGAGGCTTATTTTACTACTTTCCAGACAAGGGAATGGAGTGATACTCATAATAATCAAAATAAAATCTGGCTTAATTGTGGTACTACTGTGCCATGGGTCTGCGGAATTCCTCACTGAGTCCGTCAGTTAAACACCTGAGGGATGAGAGGATCGATGACCTGCCCAAGCCAATGCTCTTGTGCAAAGACATGGCAGTAGTAATAAAAAATAGCTGCCAGGTAGTTTATACACATTTATCTCATTTACTTCTTACAACAAGACTGTGAAGACATTATTATGAGTAATGGGTGGAAACCAAATACGAACACACCTATCCAACTACAAAGCCAAACATTTAACCACTATATTACTTTGATTTCTTTCTTGTTTGAATAAATATTTATTAGATAAATGACTCAAATCAAATCATTATGGTCAGATTCTAACCTAGATAAGAAATATTATCCCCTCATCTCCCTCCAAAAGACATTTTACTTGCTTAAAACCCTCATAGATGGTGATTTTGGCTTGGCGGCATGTATTTTATCTTTTTGGGATGTGTGTGTGTGTGTGTGTGTGTGTGTTTCAATTTTCAGGTCTAATAATTTAATATGTAGTCATATTAGTAGCTTTTCTAGAGACATTAACTAGTAAAAAGCCAAAACTTATAGAAAGCAAATGATTTTTCCGAAAAGAAAAGGATCACAAATATAAAAGATGAAATAGAAGTGAGATCACCCCTCCTTTTTCATTTGAAAACAGTGAATATACAATTTAAGGACTTCAGATTTGAAAATGACACTAGATGTATTCTAGTTCAATCCCTTCTATGTCAGAGAAGGAAAAGCTGAATGTCATTGGAAGGGCTGAATTTTATGCAAACGATTGAATTCCCTAAAGTTTCACAGTTACCTTACGTAAGAATCTCTTAATGTTTCTCGACTAGAAGAGAAGAGCCCCAGTGAGTAACAGTGGGTCACTTATATATATTTGTGTAGACAGAATGATGGGACTTTAAATAAGTGTTTCTTGGTCTAGGTAAAACTCTGAGGTGATGAAAAAATACAAGCCTTCCGGGTCCGGACACCATACACCCTAGTTTTGTTATGACTCCAAAGGAAGAATAATTGCATCTTTCCTGAATCACAAATATATACTCTTGCGCAAGTACATTAGGAGAATTGAGCACCAAGAGAAAGTGTTTCATCAACCCAGATGCGCTTGTAATGAATTAGGAAAACGCTCAAACCACCTATGGCTAAATAAAATTATGGACTTGCAATAGTTTTCTGACCCATATCCATCAAAATGTCAAAGGGATATTAGGAGACAGCAGGCATGCAACCTGGAAATAATAGGGCAACTATTAATCTCTTACACTGCTTGGTTCTGCTTCGAGCAAATGAGACACAGAACATATATGTGCCCAGAATGAGGAATATCGATTTAAAAGAGCAACCAATGTACTTGACTTTTTTTTTTTTTTTATTTCTGGGGGAACTATTTCTGTTTACTACAGGAACACACGTTGGTCAGTTTCTCAGTCATCTGGTACCCACTGAATCTCTTTACCTTGGGATCCTGTAGTGCCAAAAATACAGACATTGAAATCAATATTCCTAAAATCAAACTCCATCTTTCAAGCTAACTCTTGAGAAAAAAAAAAATGTCTGAGCCCTACTTCTTTCATAAGTAAGATGAAGGGACTAGCCAGTGCCTACCTCCCAAAGCATCTGTGAGAACTAAATGTGATTTATTTAAAGAATATAGAAAGTGGTCAATCAATAGAAGCTATGTCATCATTATCCTTAGTTAAGGCTCATGTTCCATGAAACTGGCACAAACAAAAGTAAAGCAAAACCAAAACAAAGCTTTGATTATTGTGACATTTCTAGAAGAAAGAGAAAAAATAGGAATGCAGTTTAAAAAGAAAAGACGTGTCTCACTCAGCTGACAGAATATGCCTTAGGGTCTACATTGAGAACCACAATTGTTTTGCTAAATGGGAATACCTCCTATCTAGGGATGTCAGCTTCCCCTGCCTGTGAGCAAATCAAAGTAGAAAAGTTTCCCTTTTATGGGTGCTCAGTCTTCTAGTAGTTCCTTAGGCAGTAGCTCTATATTATTACATTTAGAAGTAAAGTTAAATGGTGCTGAATCATAGATTACTTCCTTTTGATATAGATCAGTCTTTAAGATTTAAATTGCTTATGTCTTCTAGCTTAACATGTTGAAGTTCTTATATTCCCCTTCACGACTGGCTTTTCAAATAGTTTTAAGAACTCATTTTGGAGGTGTCAGAAGGCAAAGAAAGCATGCATTTAAGATTTTATAGAAAGTGAAGTCACAGTTTCTATAACCCAGTTTTTCTATAAAAAATGTTTTTTCTTTAATATTTGGTGCGCTCTATCTTTGACCACACATACTCAGATGGAAATTATATTATGATGTGGTCTTTGGCACTTGAATTTTATTATTCAGTAAATGCTTATTCATTTATATATATGTATAGAGATGCAATTAAAGTTTTAAACTTTAGGCAATCCCCCATGGAAATATTACAGCTCATATGCTTTAAGTAAATAATATTCAGTCAATAAAAATATGTGAATGGTAAATAAAAAAAAAGAAATATTTCAAACTGAATGCAATGCTGAGATTTGAAAGGGTAGATATGCAGCAGAAAAACTATTCCAGGCAGTTGGAATCACATACAAGAAACATTCAAGACAAGCAAAAATAATAGTGTTTCAAAAATCAAATGGAAGAAGCAAATATCTTCTATGTATTATGTTTTGCATATTCTGTTTCATTTTAGCCTCAGGGTAACTCAGATGGCTAGACGTTATCTTCCTTTTACAGAAGGAGAAGTCTCAATTATTTTCTGAATATTACACATTTAGTCTGCTATAATAAATATTCATTATTAGAGTATAGATATTTCTAACCCAAAGTTAATGGTTTTCATTCGTTTGTATGTTTTCCACCTATATCTGGAGTTCTCATTACTATTGGATTCAACAATTTAAAAACTAAACTTTACTGATATATAACTTATATAATAGAAACTGTGTCCATTTAAATTGTATGGTTAAGTTTTGGCCAGGCGCAGTGACTCACTCCTATAATCCCAGCACTTGGGGAGGCCAAAGCCAGAGGATCACTTGAGGCTGGGAGTTTGAGACCAGCTTGGACAACACAGCAAGATCCCATCTCTACCAACAACAAAAAAAATGTTAGTCAGGCATGATGGCAGGTGCCTGTAGTCCTAGGTACTCAGGAGGCTGAACCTGCAGGATCACTTAAGCCTGGAGTTGGAGCTTGCAGCGAATTGTAATCATGGCACTGCACTTCAGGCTGGGTGACAGAACAAGACTCTGTCTCAAAAAGAAAAAAATGTTTTGACAGATGTATACACTCATGAAACTACTGCTGCAATTAAGATACAGGTTTTCCTCACTCCTAAAAGATTTTTTATGGCTGTTTGCAATCTGTCACCACCTTCACCATCAGACAGAGAAAACCACTGATCAGCTGTCTGACACTACACATTAGTGTGAATTTTCTAAATATTTATAAAAATGGAATCAGACAGTTTTCTATTTGGTATGACTTCTTTCAATCAACATAATGATTGTGAGATGCATCCACGTTGTTGCATATGTTAGCAGTTTGACCATTTTTGCGAAGAATAGTATTCAGTGGTATGGGTATACCATAAGTTGCTTATCCAATCAACTTTTGTAAATTTGGATTGTTTGTCATGTTTGGCTATTATGAATAATGCTGCTAAAAACATTCATATAAAATCTTTGTGTGCAAAACATGTTTTTTTTTTTTAATTTTTCTTGGGTAAATACCCAGGAGTTGAATGGATTGTTCATAGAGTAATGTATGTTTAAGTTTTAGAGAAACGTCCAAAGAGTTTTCAAAAGTAATTACATCATTTTACATTCCCTCCAGCAGTATATGAGAGTTTCTCTTGCTATATATTCAGGATAGCCTTTGGCATTATGTTTTTATTAATTATTAGCCACTCAGTAATTATAGAGAAGTATCTCATTGTGGTTTTAATTTGCATATCCCTAATAACTGCCTAATAATGCTGAGAATCTTTTTTATTTGCTCATTTATTATTAATATATTTTCTTTGTGAAATGCCAAATTACACATTTTTCACATTTTTTTTGAAAAATTGAGTTTATTGCTTTTTTCATTTCATTGTCAGAGTTCTTTCTATATTATGTATACACATCTTTTGCTTGATATTGTATTGTGAATATTTTCCCCAAGTCTCTCTCTTAAGTATCTGTTTTCTCTTTTCTTACCAGTATCATTACAAGAGTAAAATATTTTAATTTCGAACATGTCAGTTATTACTTTTTATGATTAATGTATTTCATATCATATCTAGGAAACTGTTGTCTAATGCAATGTTTTTCTCTTAAAGTTTAATTACTTTTGCTTTTACACTTAGATTTATGATCTATTTTGTGTTCAGTTATGTACTATGAGAGGTAGGCAGCAAATAATAAAATAGCTTTAGCTGTCTCAACACTTTATCTTTCATAATTGTAATGTGCTTCCTCCTTCTCCTCCTGCCACTTCTTCTAGCATACAAATAAGTAGTTGTTCCAGGACTATTTGTTGAAAAGCCTTTCCTTTCTCCATTGAATTATCTTGGTACCTCTGTCAATACTTGATTGACCATAAAGGTGTGAATCTATTTCTGGATTCTTTATCCTTATGCTTGTGCCACATTATATTGATTATCAAAGCTTTAAGTTAGTCCTGAAAATGAGGTAGATAAACCCTCCAAACTCATACTTCATTTTAAAGACTGCCTTTGGCTATTCTATATTCTTTGTATTTCCTATATTTCAGAATCAACTTATCAATTTAATCATAAAAATTCTGTTAGAGTTTGATTAAATTTATGTTGACTTACAATAAAATTAAAGAAAATTGACATCTTAATAATATTGAGTTCATTGATATATACATACACCCACATTTCTAAAGGTATTTTATTTTCTAAGCAGTATTTTGAAGTGTTTAGAATAGGGGAGATTTTCTGTCTTGGGAAAATTATTACTTGGGAAAATTATTACTAGGAATGTTATGTTTTTCTATGCCTTTGTAATTGAAATGTTCTTATAAATACATTCTTTAATTGTTTCCTGCTTGTATATTGAAGTTTTAGCCACACTGCAGTGCAACCGACTGTGACTTACCTTCAGGATAAAGCTGAACAAATGAGAAACTCGTTCCTTCCAAATTTTGACAATGTTCCATAATTATCCTACTTTTTTATACTCTGTAGAGCACTCAGGTTTTTTTTTTTTTTATTGTTAAAATCTTATCTATGGGAAAAAATGGTTTCAGTAGCTTACTCCACCATGCCGGCAGCAGAGCTATTGCAATGATACTTTTTTTTATTATTATTAGCAAATAGAAATGATTTAAATAGTGTTTGAAGAAACAAATATTTACTTTAGTACCATGAAGTGAAATTCACAAGTAATATAATTACCTATTCACTTAAAAAAAGGAAACAAGGTTTATCATGGCTTTAATGGTAAAATGAAAGACATATAAGAAGAAAACAATTAAGTACAAAAATTATTTGGAAGATTCTACCTCTGCCTAGGAAGTATAAAGCTTGAAAGAGCAGGATTTCTCCCTTAACAACAAGGAAAGCCCAGATAATATAACTTTTCTTAATTGTGTCAGAGAGCTGAATTAATGGGGCAATTAAGTACCCAGGAATAGTAGGGCAAGGTAGGTCTCTCGAAGGAGAAAGGGTACATAACTCTGACTCACTGTGGCAGAGCACAGAAAGAGGACACACTATATGAGCTAAGAAGAATTTCTGGGGGATGGGCAGGCCTGAAGCTTTGATTGGGGCAGTGCAAAGGCAATATATGTAACCAAACTATTTGTACTCCCGTAATATTCTGAAATTAAAAAAAAAAAAAAAAACTAAAAAAATTAAACAATTATATTTATGGTTAAAAAAAAGAAGAAGAAGAATTCACGTAGGATAGTTAATGCATTGTTAAAGTTTGGGTGTGGTCTACCATGGAAGAACGTCCGGGAACTACAGACATAAAAGTCACTCAGAGGCTCTTTTCCATGAACCCCCGCGGAGTACTCACAAAAAATTAGGGGAACAAGGTAAAGAAACTAGAGAAAGCCTCAGTCAGTGGTCAATGTCGAGAGAGGAGAGGAGCTGCCACTGCAAGAAAAACACAAGGTCTCAGCTGAACCCTTCTGAACCCTTCTAGGGGAAAAAAAAAGCTTCAAACTGCCTGTAAAGTACTGGCAAAACTTGTCATCCAAAGGCACAGGGGAAGTTCCATTGTAGCTAGCGGAAGGATAAAAGGAAAAATTCTCTATCTCTGGAGGCGGAGCAGGGAATCATTCTAGAACCAGAATCTAAGTGGTCTCTGGTTCCTGGGAGAAGTCTCACCAAAGATGTGAGGCACAGTTTGGCCGCTAGAGGGCGGAGGAAAGCCTCGCCCCAGAAACTCAGTTCGGGACATGCCTAGGCCTGGGGCTGGACCAGGCTTCCTGTTCCAAGCACCAGGCTAATGAGCATGTAGTAACAATAACCTAATGGTGGAAAAAGGCAAAAGTGTGGAGAGACAATCCATAGAGGAGCAGGTATGCAGGAAAGACCAAAAGGCACAGGTCTTGGCTAGCCCGCTTTAAATGCAAAGGAACAATGGAGGAATTGGAAACTGGGGGATGCACTGAAAGTAATCGCGTTAACTACCTATTGGTGCAAAACAAATTATATCAAAACAGTGGCTTTAAACCATGAACATTTATTATCACACAGATTCTGTGGATCAGGAATTCAGAATTAGCTTGACTTAGTGGTTTAAGCCTGGAGTCTCACAAGGTTATAATCAAATGTCTTCTGAGCATCCTAAACCAACAGTCCTCAAATGGCACCAGGGACTGGTTTCATGGAAGACAATTTTTCCAAAGCTGGGGTTGGGGTGGGGAGGCTTGGCAAGCGATGGGAAGTGGCTATAAATATAGATGAAGCTGTGCTCATTCACTCTCGCCTGCCGCCCACCTCCTGCTGTGCAGCCGGTTCTTAACAAGCTACATAGAGATGGTACCAGTCCACAGCCTGGCAGTTGGGGACCGCAGTCCTAAACCACCGAGTACGGCTGGAGGCTGTGATTCCAACATGGATCACTTGTATAGCAGGACTCAGTTCCTCAGTTTCTCACTTCTTTATCTGTGTTAAATAATCTCAAAGAATCTACAAAACCAATCTACTAAACTAATAAGAGAATTTAACTCTATTGCAGTGCATATTAAATATTTTAAAAATCAAACATATCTATATATGCTGCCAACAAAAAAATTGGAAATTTAAATGAAAGCAGTATTATTTACAATGAAATCCTTTAGCATGAATGGAACAACGTATGTGTAGATCTGAATGCTGAAAAGTTCAACGTGCTTATAGTAAACAAAACCAAACAAACCAAAAAGCCCACACATATGCAGGGAGATATCATGTGAATGTACTGAAAGATCCAACATTGTTGATATATCGACTGTTCCCAAACTAGTCTACAGATTCAACATAATCCCAATCAAAAAAAGCAGCAAATGTTCTTTTTTTCTTTTTTGAAATCAGCTGGCTGATTCTGAATATTCTATGCAAAAATAAAGGAAATAAAATAGTCAAAATAATTTTGACAAAGAACAACAAAGTTGGAGGACTCACATTACCTGATTTCAAGACTTACTATAAAGGCACAATAATCCAGACAGTATAGTGTTGGCAAAAGAATAGATACCTAGATCAGTGGAGGCACAATAGAGACTCCAGAAATAAACATATATGGTCAATTTATTTTGGACAAAGGTGCAAGGCATTTCTAAAGGGAAAGAATAATGTTTTCCATAACTGATTCTGGAATAATTAAAGGTCCAAATGCAAAAAAGACCCTCATACCTCAAATACGTAAGCTTAAACCCTAAAATATGAAATTACTAGAAGCAATTACTAAAGAAAAATGTTTTTGATCTTGGAGTAGACAAAAATAACTTAGATAAAATACCAAATGCATGGCCCATAAAAGAAAAAACTTCATAAATTTGACTTCATCAAAATTAAAAACTTTTCTTCAAATGACATTGTCCAGAAAAAGAAAAAAAACACAAATTGGGACAAATTATTTGTAAAACAAATACTTAATGAGATACTTATGTCCACAATGTATTAAGAAATTTCAAAAATCAGTAATAAGAAAGATATAACTAATAAATGGACACATTTTTGAACAGACAACTCACAAATGAAGATATATAGTGCAAATGAACACATGAAAATGTGCTCAACATTATTGGTCATTAGGCAAATGCAAATTAAAACCACGATATGATTAACTACATGTCAATTAGAAGCAATTTTTAAAAATCACCCATTAAATCAAGAGCTGGTGAGGATGCAGAGTACATGGGACTCTCATATACTGCTTGTGGGAATGTAAAACGATACAGCTTCTTTGTAAAACACTTTATCAATTTATTAAAAAGTTAAATATATCTTAACACAAAGCTCAGCAACTTTCCTCCTAGGTCATTATCCAAAATAAATAAAAATTGATGTTCACACACATGCACACACACACAAATTGTATGTAAATGTTTATTGAGACTTTATTCATAATTACGCCAAATTAAAATCAACCCAAATGTCCTTCAGTGGATGAAAGGGTGAATGACTGAGGTACATCCATTTAGTGGAATACTCCTCAGCCATAAAAATGAATGAACTATTCATACACACCTTTTGTGTATTGGCATGTATTGTATGTGTGTTATGGGGATGGAAATCAAACATGCAAAGAGGTACCAGGAAAACTTTGACAGTTGACGAAACAGTTCTATATCTTAATTGGTGACCACACAACTATATGTGTTTGTCAAAATTCATGGAACTATACATTAAAAAGATTGAATTTTAGTGTATTAAATTATACCCCAATAAACCTGACTTAACAAAATCCTAAATGGAGCAAACTAGAAAACAATTTATATCTCAATATGTCAGTACTCAGCATTACACTAGGGACTATAATTAAGTAGTCAGATGCTTAGATGTATGTAGTTTGAAGTACATGCAGTGATACGGGTCTGATGTATTAACAACTCAAATATTACGAGCAGTGTTGCCATTAGATATTTGATTTTCTGAAATATTAAACAATTCTTTGTAAGCTTTAAAAAAATAAGTATAACATTTCCACATTTTATATGGTACTTACATGTGTGGGAAGCTCACTGTATATTAGAACCATACAACAATGTTTAGTGTTGATATGGGAATAGACTTAGATTTTAGGATGGGGAAAATAATGAGTATCCTATGGTGATTTAGAGCAGAGAGTCTTAAGCCAGATTTCTTGAGCTCAAATCCTGGCTCTGTAACTTCCTAGCTCTGTGATCCTGGGCGAATTATTAACATCTCTGTGTGCCTCTGTTTTCACATCTGGAAATAGTGATATGAATCTAATGGGGTTTTATCAGGATTGAACACCTTACCATTTGTAAAATTCTTAGAATAGTGCCTTGCCTATAGTAGGTGCTAGAAGAGCATTCTCTGTGGAGTCTGGCTCCTGGTTAAAAAGCTATGTGGGTTTTTTCAGGTCTGATTACAGAAAATTACAAAGGCTTTACCTGGCCGGCCTCACAGGATAAAGCTGCCCTCAGCACACCAGACTTGGGACACAGCCAGTACATTGCAGCTTCTGAAGGGAGCTGCAGCCAAGGTCTCAGGCCCCCTGGCTGATCATGTCCTTACACATGTAGTCCTGGTGCCTTCATTACTATGCTAGATCTCTTTAGCTGAGGCCTAGGGCAGAGGTTTTCTTCAAGCACCTCTGCCCAGGCCTCCTCACGGTGATGGAAGCGGGGATCTTGAAGACACTTTTCCCCTCTCGGACACAAGACCCACCCCAACGTCCAGAAAACTGCAGGAGCCTTATGTCTTGGGCTCTCTGAGCAGTAAGTTTGCTTCCATGTTTCTGCTGATCCACCTGACCCTTGACTCTTCATTTGCATGCCCTTCTATGGGGTAAAATGAAACACAGGAAGTTGGTGTTTTCTCAGGTTTTAGATTCTTGTTTGTATAATTGCAACAAGTAAGGCTTCACTCTTCATTCTTTCATTTTTGGCTTGTTGCTTTAATCCACTACTCCACATTTGACAGCTTAGCCCTCTCCCGGCTCAGCTGAGTTACTGAAATTCTCTTGGTTATAATTATTATTATTACCATATACGATTATAAACAGGTTTTTTTTTTGTTGTTGTTGTTAATGGGTATATCTGGCCAGATGTTTGAATGGCCTGCAGAACACTGAAAATATCATTGCTGTACTAGAGTGCTGCTTGCATTGCAGCACATAAACATTTGTGGCCTATGCCCACTAAATGCTAGGAACAGCTAGAATCATAGTGACTATAAAAAAACACTTTGATCTAACTTGAAAAATGTCCCCAGGGGGAGAAGTACTCACCTTTGAGAACCAGCACACCACACTATTAACTATCCTCAAAAAAGTCTCTGATTCTTGCTGGTTCCCTCCAGGAAATATGAAAAGAGAACACCATGGGTGGTAGGCTACATCTCATCTTTCTACACTAGTTAACTAACCTCTCAGAGAGCTCCAAATTTGTACAAGGCCATTATTATTCTGATAACTGGCAAATTTTTAAGTTTGGTACTTACAAACATCTTGGTCCATGAAAGCAAGATAATACCAGTTATTAACATTCACTAGCATTCAAACTCCCTTTAAATATTACTTAGAATATCAATTGTACATCTGTGCACGTATTTACTTTCTAAAACCATAGGTATAGATTTCTTATTTTCTTTCAGATATACTTGGGCTGCACGTCTTCATTTAATAGTTGAAAGCGTATATTTTACACAGAAATGAAGTCCTAAGAACAATGGCAATGGTTGAAGTGAGTCAAACAATAAGATGACTTGAAAATTCAAACGGAAATGAAATTGCCATATAATTTCTTAAGTACTTTGAAGAAAAAAGACAAATTACTTTTTCTTCCCAGGTGCTTTCACATAGGCTTTAGGTGAAGGCTACTTTGGGAAACAAATATAGTTTTGGTTTTGTGCAGAATTTTGAAAATATTTTTTCCATACACCTGGAATTGTTAATAATCTCTGAAATAGGCTATATTAAAATTGTTGCCATGGTCAAACAACCCCAAACGAATTTCATTTCCACACTTTTTCTATGATGGAAATACCTTTTATTTATCTGAGGAATCCCAACCCTGAGACTAAGAGCACCTAGATTTCAGCCCAGGCCCTGCTATAAATGAGCTCACTGTCTCACCTAGAGCGAGATATTTGTCATTCAGTCACCAACAAACCATAAAGGAGTTCCTTAAACACACAGCCTGGGATAAGCAACTAAAATAAATTCTATTATTAAGACAGTGCTAATCTAATTGCAAAGACATTATATAACTATATGATGAATATGTTACTAAATAATGAAGGACACAAGTACTCTAAGAATAATATAAAGTAAGCGATACGGGAGTTGAGGAAGATAAGTAATTAGTTTTGCCAAAAGCCAAAACAGAGTATTGTAAAAGTGGTACCTTTCCCAGAGTGCCAACTTTGGACAAGCAAAAGGGGATATCACCAGGTGGAAGGCCATAAAAAAGGAAGAGGGGATCATTATAGTTCATTAGTTAAGTATAACATTTCCACAGTGAGTTCTTTGGGACACTTTTCCAAAGGTTAATTTGTGCAACAAAAAAAGAGAAGATGGGAAATTATGTATGGAATCACTAGTAATATGTCCACCTTTGGAAGAATTTCAACACATGTTTATTTTTAAAAGGCTCTGAGAAATTCGACAGTCGTAAAATTTTGCTTAATCTTTGTGAACTGTTAAAATAACATATATGCATTTTATACTTAAGGTACATGCCTAATTAGTGCTCCAAAGAATGCTCATTGGGGTACAATCATTTTAGGGGAATGAGAGATAATATAAGATAATGGAGACAAGAACTACTTTAGAAGTAAAAATAACCTGGCTGGTTGACTGATTAGACATTAGAGATAAAAATGAGAGAGCAATACATCATGAATATGTGATCCGAAAATGAAATGGCTAAGGGAATCTTGCCATTGATCAAGTAATGGCTCTCAGAAGTGTAAGGAGTCATTTGGAGAAAGACCTTTCTTCATGTTTAAAACCAAGTTGTAATTGTCCACATAATTCTTTCATACTCTGCCCTACAGAAGGTAGAGCTTAAGTTCCCTTCCCTCAGTGGAATGAACTTAGTCACTGACTTCTAGTGAATGGTGAATGAAAAAAAAAAATTAAAAGTAATTTGATGTTGAGAATCCTGGTAGAAACCACCTTATCCATGTGATGAAGGTTAACATTACCCACACTAAGTTCTGTTGACATCATGTACCTACTGGTTTAATGCAGTGAGAAGAATGGTTCTCCTCTGTGGTTCTCCTCAACAAAACCAGATTCCAAGTTTAATTATAAGAAAAAAATGAGCCAATCCAGAATTGGGGCATTTTCTACAAAATACTTGATTGCGGCTCTATAAAAGGAAAGACTATAAAACTGTCACAGGTCAGAAAAGGCTAAGAAGATGTGACCACTAAATTGGCTAAATGCAAGTATTATCCTAGATTGGATTCTGGAACAGAAAAAGGGCATTAGTTTCCAAACACCAAACTGGTGAAATCGGAGTACAGTCAGTCTGTAGTTTAGTTAATAGTATCGTGTCAATGTTAACTTCCTAGTTTGAGAAATGTATTCTGGTAATGTAAGATGTTAATACTAGGGGAGGCTGGGTGGGTGGATATGTGGCAACTCTCTGTCCTATATTTTAACCTTTCTGTAAATCTAAAGTGATTTCAAAATAAAAAGTTTAATAATGATTAGTAAATAATGATAGAAGTAGGTTATAAGTAGTGAACTATATGTCACTCTATCTTTTGAGTCTATGCTAATATAAATTAATTAATTAAATATTGATATGGAGACGGATATTTACACATTCTCAAATATCTAAGTACCTCTCCACAAAATACACTTGTTAACTACAAGGAGTGAAATAATAATCTTACATTGGAGAAAAGCTTCTTAATTAGGTGATCAATGTTAACATTATCAGAAATGGGTTAAATCAATATTGTCTGCCATGTGATAGGATGCACACAAAATTCCCCATCACTTCTGTGGTATTCTTTCTGAATATGCATAATCTAAACCTAATTTTTACCAAAAAAAAAAAAAAAAAAAACAGACAAATCTAAATGGAGGGATATTTTCAAGGTCCAGGGATGTCAAGTAAATTAGGATAAGACAACAGAGAACAGGAGGGAATGGCAGCAAACTGGACAGTGAATAACTTGACTAAAGGGCTTCAAATTCTATGAAATAAATTTGGTGGATAAAATTAATCTGATAAAAACAATACTAACATTAGCTGATATTTAGCATGAACTTAAGCTGTGCCAGGCAATACAGTGTGGAGGTTCTTGTATGGACCCTGGAAACAGGTTGCTGGATTGGAGTCCTGACTCTTCTGCCTGTTAGCGGTGAGACTTTGGTCACATCACTGAACCTCTCTGAGCCTTAGTTTCCTCATATGCAACAAGAAAATAACAATAATGTCTACCTTATAGGATTGTTGTGAGAATTCAAAGGGTGAATACATGGAAAGTACATAAAATAGTGAGTAGCAAGTGGAATATGCCCCCCCTCAAATAAATATAACAACATACAAAAAAAAATAACAAAATAACAACAAGAAAAAAACCCCGCTATATCCATTTACAAATGAGGAAACCTATGTATAGAAAGTTTCAAGAAATAATCCAAGATCACTCTGCTCATTAGTGTCAGGCTATTACCTGAACCTAAACAGTTTAGGACCAAGTCTTAATTACTACTGGCTCTAACTGCTACTACTGTCTTCCATAGATATTAAAACCTATTATATGAAAAACAATACATTACAAGACAAAAGTTGTAAAAATACTAGGCTCTATTCTCAATTAGCTTGTAGTCCTGAGGAAGAATACATATAAAAATAGGCCACTAATAGCCTCATAATACAGCAAACGATGATTGTCTTATAAAAATTAGAGGAGTTAATTGGAATTGAAGAGAACATATTCATGAAGAAGTGGGATTGGATCTGTTCCTTGAAAAAAAAAAATATATATATATATGATATATATTATATGTATACACACATGCATGCATGCATGCACACACAGAGGAGGAGGTTATATATTTTTAATTTTCTAATTTGCTGGTTATTGACAAAATGCTACATTTTGGCATTTTTCTCTGTATAACATTATAATGGAGTGAATGAGTGCTATACAATCCATCTGTTCTACAGGTGCTACTAGATGTTAAAATTAACCATTGGTGCTGTGATTCCTTTGAGGTTATTTGGGCTCTATCTACCTTGCAACACGAATATTTTTCAGGTCAAAGTTAAATAATTATTAAGAAATTTATCATTTATCCATTTACCTTGAATGCCCAATTCGAGACCAATATATTGGTGCTTTGATTTCAAAACTCCAACTCATTGTCTAAATTCTGGGAGCTTGGCCAGTCTAGTATATAGTCACAAGTTGATACTCCTGGGAAGGAATTCAATTTGCTTTTGAATTATGAAAGTGAAATATGTTTATTGTAGGAAAAATGAACTGTAGTTAATTGAATTGGCTACAGTTAAAGGTAAAATCATCCATAACATCATTGTCCCAGAGATGATAGCTCATCATTTCTCGGGATATATTTTTCCAGATTTTCTCTCAGTGTTGCTTTTGTCTTTTGCCTAAATATACATACATATACCTATTTTATAAAATTGGTCTCACATTCTACAAAATGTTTTACAAAGTATCTTTTTATTTAAGATGAAACCGTGTACTTTATCTGATTTAATATTCATCTTGTATACTTTTTGAAGGCTGCTAGGATACAAAGAAAATTAATAGGAAGCCTTACATATACTAAGGATATACACTTACTATTTCCAAATCCTAAAAACACTTTAGGGAATGCACGCAAGTGTTTACTTCTTTGTTTTATGTAATTCTGGAGCTCTTTGAATAGTACATGTTGAATGAGCTATTTTCTGTTTAGTTTTGTCTAAAGCTTCTCTTCTTATTTTGGGAAAAAAAAAATTCTGACATTAACCTTTACAGCTACTTGTAGCTATATGTCCTTGTTTGGCTTTATTCTCTCACCAGTGTCAACTTTACTGGTGAAAGCTATTTAATTTGTCTTTGTTCACCTCATATAAACCCATTAGCTTCCATAACTCACCAGTGGGATCAGGTCACTACTGAGTCCAAACTAGTAAGGAAGTAAAATTGCTTAGCAAAGCGAGAGGACTTGGGTGCAATCCTGTAAGACAGATAAACCAGAGTCATTAAAGCAACAAAAGGAACATTGTGAAAAATGTTCCTTCCCTTAGCAGAAGTGAAGCAATATATTCTGTTATGTATTTCTTTCTAGCTTCTATGATTTATGTGAGTTGTCGCCCTTTATTGTCAGAGAGTTTATGGGTGGTTCCATCCTTGTGTCTATTGTTCAAAAGAGATATCATCTTTATTGCTTTTATTAATTTTTGTTCAAATTTTAATCATATGGGGTAATACTAAGGACTTAAAATGTAAAAATGATTCTATATTTAAAAAACAGATTAAAAGGTCAAATAAAATAATATATGCATATATAATTACTCATGTAATTGTGTAGAGTTTGACTTGAAATTTATATAGCAATTAAACTAAGTAGTTATATATTTTTTTATTTTCTACTCATAATAATGCTTTGAAAAGAGATTTCACTTCTCAGAAAATACTTGAATTCTGCTAGAGCCTGGTCGATATGGAGTGGATCCCCTTTTTCCTTCCATTTTTTAAAAGGGAAATATTTCACTTCAATGATATATGAATTTAGACTTAATGGGATATTTAACTATACTCACTCTTAATAAACCTGGAATATAATATTAACATCTATGAATTTGGCTTTTAGTTTGGTTCCTGGAAACAAGCACTTTGCCACTAACTTGCTTCACAGCCATATGATTCCTCAGGTTTCTAGTATTAACTTATCTCCTCTTTTAAAATGTCCTAGGTAGATTAAAAAACAGCCTAGTACACATAGTTGCTCAACAAACAGGTGCTAAATGAATGAATCAATAAATTATCAGAGTCTTGGAAGATCTTTGGCTTCTTTGAACTTTTACCTGGAATATACAGCCCCTATGCTATTTATGTAGCAAGTACTGTTCTCTACTTTATAAAGATAGAATTATATTCACAAGGTTTTCAATTTGAAGAAATATGGATATGGTTCAGGAAATAAAATCTTAGGGACATAGAGAACCTGAGTGAGTACTCCCAGAACACTCAATTTCTCAGCATCAAGGTTGGGATCTGAATGCTTTATTATAATACTATTTTCCTGCATGTATATTTGGCTTTATTTTGTCAACTAGATTGCTATCTTATTAAGGCAAGGATACCCTTATTTATTTTTTTTGTCCCCATCATTACTTTGTACTGTGTGCTCCATAAATATCTTAAAAATTAAAAAGGACATTTAAAAGTATCTGTGTGCTCCATAAATACCTCTTTATTGACTAATCTCTGCTAAAATAGTACATTAATGGTTGATATAGAAAAAGGTAAATTTTTGGCTCAGTAATAGAACATTTAAAAAATAATAGAAATCATGAAACATAATAGAAATAGAAGTAAATATCTCCTTTCCCAAATATACCTCTTCCTTCTGCAGGTTTTCCATCTTAGAAAATGTCACCACCACCATCAACCATTTTGCTCAAGCCACAAACTGGGGTGTAACATGAGAGCTCATTTAAACATGAGGATTCTGGGGTGCCGGGAATATTCCATTTCTTGGTGATTGTTACGTTGGTGTGTTCACTGGATAATTCATGGAGTTATGCATTAGGTTTATTTGCTTTTCTGTATATGTCTTATACTTAAATACAAATTGTTCTAAATATATTTTTTTCTGAAAACCACATTCTGATATTATGGCCCATACCCCATATTTACTTTTATTTGACCCATACTACTAAACTCTGGGGAAGCTGCTCTATGTTCTCAAAATCCCTCTATTCTTGAGTACCCAGGACATCAGCACGGAATAGTTAAAAGGATAAATTCAGAATTCACAGATTTGATTTGTGAACTGACTCTGACACATACAATGCGACCTTGCCTAAATTATTGTTTTCCTCAACTTACACTTGTAGCTACACAAGAGGTTATCTGCAAGTAAATGTTTCAGTATTTGCACCCTGAAGTGTGTGTGTGAGGGGGGAAATGTAACGCTACTTTTCTTCTACAAGACAGGATAAAATGTCAAGCAAATACACATTACGTACACTATTGCATTGTTTGTTCAGTGTTCTTGAGAAGTGCCGCATCTTACTATTTTAATTGCATGTGTTACTTTGAAACAAGGCAGCTATAGACAAATTATATTTTATAGATTTATAAACAACCACCAAAACTTCCCAACTATTGTCAGTCTTTTGAAAACTGTAGGTGGTGATTTTCTTTTTAATGAAAATTCTGAAAAACTGAGAGGTCACTCTCCTTCAGTAATGTCCTACAAAATTTTTCCATTCTTTATATAATTAGATTTACATTATACTTTATAAATTTGCAAAATGATAGTATATTAGTTTTATTTAATGCAGTTCTCCCTTCCCCATCTTTTTTTTTTATTTTGCACATTGTCATGGACTTATTTTTAAGGCAAGAGGACTGCTTATACTGGAAAATTGTTATTATAGAACAGATGACTTTGACAATGCATTTTTTATTATTGTTATTTTTATTATTTTTATTTCAGTATATTGTGGGGGTACAAAAGTTTAGGTTACATATATTGCCCCTGCCCCCCCACCCCCCGAGTCAGAGCTTCAAACGTGTCCATCCCCTAGACAGTGAGCATCACACTCATTATGTATATATACACCCATCCCTTCCCCCACCCACATCTGCCCAACACCCGATCAACGTTATTCCTAAATGTGCTCTTAGGTGATGATCAGTGAAACCAATTTGATGGTGAGTACATGTGGTGCTTATTTTTCCATTCTTGGAATACTTCACTTAGTAGAATGGGTTCCAGCTCTATCCAGGAATATACAAGAGGT
>CM052442.1:13292860-13323711 GCA_028533085.1 Varecia variegata
TAAGGACATATTTATTTTGGATAGTTGAGTGCAAAATAATTGATTAAAGATATATATATAATCTTACTTGTTATAGAACTGGGATCCATATTGGAGTATGCTTAAATCTGAATCCTTACTACTTTCTTTGTATAGATTTCCACTTAATAAATGTTGATTAAACACTTTCTATGTGTAAGGACTTTTGTTAAGTATTGGAAACACCCACAATAATTGAGGCTTTGTGTTACTACTTAATTGAGGAAAGATATACATATATATCTTCAATTAATATTCTGGTGAATTGTGCCTTGTATATATGAAAGTTGAATGCATAGAAAATATTTCTCAAAGAATTTCTATATATTTCATGTGATATTCTGCAGCTCAAGTAAAAAGAAACAAAACACATTAAAATATATCTTCAAATTACAGTGCGGCTTTGTGTTATTTTAGGTTTCTATTAAGGGTATTTATTTTCATATAACCTTGAAAAATCTATCCCAATTCTTTTCATCATTAGTGTGATTTAGTGAGACAATTACTGAGTTAATTCTCCATAATGACAAAAAAAACCCACTGTATCTGTTTTTCTAATTTACTTTTAAAAATACCACACTCAAAGCATAACTCTCTAGCTTGTTTATCTAGGGCTCGGGTAAGAAAAAAATTCAATTGGAAAGCAGGAAAAGAATAAAAAAGTGGGCTTCACTTTGAGCACAGCTCTCAGCATGTGCAGTGGAAATGGAAGGTAAAAATACTGTTGTGTAATGTTCAGTGACCATGGCCTACGACCAGCACTCATTCTAAAAGCTTTTCATGTCTTACTCATTTAATTCTCAGAAAATCCTCATGCAGTAAATGTTATAATTATTACCATTGCTAGAGACTTGTATAAATTAGGAAACTGAGGCAAAATTGTCTGAGGTCACATAGCTGATAAATGGTAGAGCTGAAATTTAAACAAAGAGAGTCACTAAGACAAACTGCATCTATATTGCAATCTTATAATTTAATAAATTTACAATTTCAACAAAATAAACACTTTTCTAGAAAAGAAGTTAGAATAAAAAATAGTAGCATATTTCTTTCAAGGATAACCATGGTAACACACAGAGAGTGAGATAGTCCATCTAGGAAAAAAAAAAAATTGGTTTCAGAAGGCTTTGCACCATGGCTCTTTCAAATATTTATGAATTAAATCATTTTAATATAATTTGAGCATTTTTCCAAATCTTATAAAAGTTTGGTAAATAACCCAGGTACTCATACGAAGCTAGCCTAATCCTCATAGAAAGTCAGACAACCAAAAGGCACAAACACACATACACATACATACACATGACCCACATACACCTGCATATATTAGGCTTCATACACAAATCTATAGGTCCCATTCCCTGTGAGTGGTGATACAGAAGTTCTAAATAAAAGATAAGAGTATAATTCAAAAGCCTATTAATATAATAATAAATATAAGCAACTTACATGCCCACAGAACAGATGTGAATTTGCCACAGAATACTCAAGAGCAAGAATGATCTCCTTTCCTTTTCAAAATCAAATTATAGCTGGCTCCACACTGCACTGAGTCATTATCACCTACTCCTTCCCACCCCTAATCCCAAGGTGTTACATAAGCAGCCTAGTGGTGACATGTCCTGAGAGCAGCCTTTCATCTTAGGGGTCTCCGTTTTTCCTCTTGAACTTTGTGTTTTAAAGCACACTAGTCCCGGGCATCTTCTAAAGGGCAATGCCCAAGGAAGCTAAGCCACACCTTCTTGCTGCCCAGCCACACATGGCCTGCACTTAGGACACCCTACCATGGCCCTCAGGGTTCAGGTGCCTAGTGAATGTGACACACACTTCCATCTATGCTTCTGTTTCTTCCATGGCCCTCATGTGGGAAGCAGGTTTCCATCCCTGAAAGAAACTGGTGGCCTTATATTCTTCCTCTTTCCACAGTTCATGGTCCCATCTAGTGGCAACCTTTCTTTGGCATTATCCATGGATCCACTCTGGTTTCATTCCATGACGATTTCTATTGCCAAAGTAATGCCACGGTAGGTATGTTCTTTGACTCAGTCTCCCAAGAGGGAAGATGGTATTGGGCTGGTGGGCAGGAGTGTAGAGGTGGAAGTGACTATATCTTAGAGATCTGGCTTGTTTGTTTTCCAAAAGGGAGAGAAAGAAAAGGGACACTTGGCCGTTGTAGTCTTTCTCCCCGACAACAGCAAGAATACATCAAAAATTAATGTCTTTAATATTAGTAAAGACATTAATATCATATATGATATCAATGTACCAAATATATTAATATAATAATCATATGATTCTCTAAATAGATATTCAGTGAAAAGGCCTAACAATCTAATGCCCATTTGTGGAAAAGGCTTAAAAACCAACTTAGAATTGAAAATGAGAAAAGTATCTTAAATTACAATCCAACATCACCATCAGTGGCAGAACACTACAGTCAATCCTGCTTTATAATAGCAGCAGTTTATTTAAACAAAAGATAAAAATGTGTTATGGTACTAGATCATTATGGTCCTGGAATACCACAAACAGTGGCTTTACATCTGCTGAGAGATAAGACTTCCTACATGAAAAGATACAGTGCCACTTCATGGGTGTATGACCTGTGCAGTCACACGGGGCCTTGGGCTTAGAAGGGCTTGTGCTCAGTTTAACGTTCTCCTGTTGTCATCTTGAAATTCTTGGTAATTTTTGAACCAGGGGCTCCACTTTTTTTTTTTCCCCCCACTGGAGCTTACAAACTATGTAGCATTTCCTGGACCCTAACATTGACAATGGAGATCTAAAAATGATGTTCTGATGTTCCCTGGGAGGCAGGTGAAATGGAGCTACTTGCCAGGGTATAGAGCAAGGTATAGAACAGATATTCCTGAAATCTGGGTCCACCCTTTACTGGACAGTTGTGTCCAGTAATGGGTACTATAATATTAAAACCTCATAGACAAAGAATGGAGGATCACTAATATTAGATCAGGTGCTAGGCTAAGGGATCACAATAAAGAGTGAAAAATAAAGCTGTTTTTAAAAGCTCTAGGAAATTATTATAGATTTGAAAATAAAATTGTATCAGGGAACTTCATGACTTTGTAAGTATAAAACAATGTAACAAATAATCAATGTACAATGTATATTGAAAAATATAAAGAAAGAAAGAACAAAGACACATATACAATAGTTAGCTAGATACACATGAAAGCATTCTATGTGACAAAAAATTTAGGCATGTAAACGTAAAACATCATACAAGTATTACATACATACACATATAGATGACCAACATGACAGCAATACAAATATGTATCTAGGACTTAAATAATATGAATATTTTAACATGTCAAATGCCATTTCTACAAATATGCTGTTGTAGTATACACCATAGGTTTGGTAACCAATTAAATATGGTCAAATCTTAGCCCCAATAATTTCTAGCTGTGGAAACTTAACCAAGTTCTTCAATTTATTTGTACTTCAACATCCTTATCTGCAAAATGGGGAACATATTATTCCTTCTTATGATGGCTGTTGTGTAGATAAAATGAAATAAAATGAGCAAAATATTTATCATAGTAACATAATAAGCAATAGGTAAATGAGATCTTCTACATAATGACTAATGTTGCTGTTGTTACTGCTATTATTATTAGTTTCATAAGAAAATGATCAGATATGTGATGAAAGATATATTTTCTAATATGTGATTGCAAAATCGTTTTTTCTGAAATGAAATATACTGTATATCTTATAGAATTAGTTGCATATTAATATATTATGGCACTTATAAAAACAGGAAATGTTATAGCATTGAAAATTATCTTCACATAATACACTTTCAGATATATAAAAGTGGTCTCCATTACTATATATATACACATAGTCTCCATTACTATATATACATATATAGTATATATACACACACCATATGTATGTGTGTGTATATATACATATATAGTATAAATATGTACATCCATATATATTTTAAATATGCATATTAGAGGAGACATTGTTAAATAAATTATCAAAGATTACTCTTTCCTACTGGTGAAATAGGTAATTGTCATTTTATTGTTTTTACTCTCTTACTTTAAAAAAAATCCACAATGAGCTCTCAAAATTTCTATTTGAAAATAAAAATATTTCTGAAATAGTATCACACACTGTAAGAAATGGCACACATGCACACACAAATTTTAAATTTCTTCAGGAAAAATATCCTCATCTGAAAATAATATTCAGAGAAGATTCCTGAAACTAGGATTATTGGGAACATTGAGTAGTCCTAACAAATGCTCAGAATGTTATCTTCATTTGGGAGGCTGAGGTAGGAGTATTGCTTGAATCCAGAAACTTAAGACCAACCTGAGCAACAAAGTGAGACCCCCTATCTTTATAAAAATCTAAAAAACTAGCCGGGCATGGTGCCACATGCCTGTAGTCCCAAGTACTTGGGAGGCTAAGGCAGGAGGATTGCTTAAGCCCAGGAGTCCAAGGTTGCCAGGAGCATTGATCAGGCCACTGTACTCTAGCTCAGGTAACAAAGTGAGAATATGTCTGAAAAAAAAAAAAAAAAAGATTTTATCTTCAAGAGATTTTGTAATTATGAGAATCTAAAATTATTGTCTATTACATTTAACTTTAGCAGATCAAATTGGAAGTACGTTAAATTGCTTTAAATATATTAAAATAAGTATAATTTAAAGAAATTATTATTGATTTTAAAAACAAGACTCTGCATTGTATGTTAGTTTAAAATGCCACTAAATGTTTCATGAGAAACATTATTTGTTTGGCCTTAAAATGTGTATGTTACTTAGTATTAAACTGTAGAACATGAAGCTATCACACAGATGGCAAAGCATTGAAAAATCTCTCAAAGGGAAATAATTTTATAAGTGGAGGTACCAGACTATTGCAGAGGTTATAGGTAGGTGATAGTAAAAATAAAATGTGTGACTTTATGGACAATTTTGTTTCTCACTGAAAAATTTCTGTTTCCTATTCTTGTCTTCTATATCAAAAGGAGAGCCAGTCAACACAGTTTTCTGTTGAAGAGGGTCAATATTGAAGTCAGTTACTACTTTAAATTCTATTGCTTCCACTTAGTAGCTCTGTAACTTCAGGCATGTTATGTAAACTCATCTAGCCTCACCTTTAGTTTTTTAGTCTCTAAAATAAATACATAAAATCTACTTCAATTGACTAGAATAATAACTGAAATACTATGGCACATATAAAGTACCCAATACAGTAATACCTTTTGCAAAGGCAATTATGATAATATTAGTGATCTTGATGATCATTACAATAAAAGAAAAAAATGAAAAAAGAATTATCCATTAGGTGTGAACTCTATTAATGATATGAAAAGAATTATTATTTTAGTCACAAAATTATTATTTTTCTCCATAAACATTAACAATCTTAATAGATGCATACTCATGACATCATTTGTGTATAAAATGTATATTTCAACCCACAGCACCAATGCTAACATTAATTATAAAGTTCTCGGTATGTCAACTCTTAGAAAAGCAATTGTATTGGTAGCACTGTAATCATAATGGTCCAAATTTCTCCATCCACCCTGAAGTCTCTATTGCAGTTCTGTGGCAAACACTTTCCAAGACCATTTCAATGTTAAGATTTAAGTTTGTGCAAGCAATGAGGAATTGACAACTCTGGAGAGATCAAACAATATAATTTGGCTCGCTGTAACAATTTCATAAGCACTAGCTGGGCATAGCATATCTCTGTTGGATTTTTCCATTCTAGTCATTAATAAGAGCATGATCTCAATTATAACAGAGATACAATCAAAAGAGGTGAGAGACTGTCTCATAACAATGGTCAATGTGCAAAAGCAGGTCACATTTTCTCAGCCAATGTTGACCCATTAAGATATCATTTATTTATTGCAATAAGCATAATGTAAATATAACTCATTATATTACTTTCAGGAAATAAAATTTCTCCCCTTCAAAACCTTTGCCCTTTGATTAAGATAATACAGTCATTCTTGGAAGATCTCAAAAGGTCATATAACGGTAACAAAAATGCAGTTGCATTGCATTTCCTAACATACCATTACTAAAAACAATGAAAATGTTGTGTGATCAAAAATGGAAGCTCCTACAAAAATACAATGTGTTATTTTCCATGAAGAACTGGCAATGTATCTTTTTCTAGATTTATTTCCCAAGTAGCACATTTCCTTTTTATGCCTTCTATATTATGTGATTTGTGAGCTTTTGGAATTCTGTTAAAAACCAGCAATAAAACTTACAATACAAGATCAGAGGCATTCTGATATATTGTACTTTTTTATGTTAAATAAGAATGACCATTAATCATATCAGATTTGACCAACCTTTGATGCACAGGAGATTCACAATTTGCAGAGCCAAGACACATTCTGAAACGAGTGGTTTTGAAAGTACAAGACCCATTATAGCTCATTGTTATCCACAGATTCACATAATCAAAGCCAAATTGTGTCATTTAACTACCAACAACCAGATCTTTGTAAAAGTTTTTTTTTTTTTGACAGTTAAAGCTCTGTATTATAGGTGATACAATCTTCTTCTGAGAGTATATTTTCCTGTTTTCAAAGTTGCCATTTTCAATAATTTTGGAAAAGTAGATTGTTATTAAAGTGAATCCATCACCCCACAGAGAAAACTTTTTCATTTCCATTGCTTCCTAGGAAGGCAGAATAGGATGTTAACAATAGTGGTGATCATAAGTATTTGTCTTCTTTCTGGATCCAAGTTTACAAATTAGCATATAAACACTGTCTAGTTACCAAAATGAAATAATATAATCTGTGTATACTTATATAGGAAGATGGCAAAACTAGATTGTTAAGTAGAATAAAGCAAGTAGCAACATATTGTTTATTTGGTGACTTTGTATATGTGTTACAGGAATAAAAATGAATTGCACCAGTACTACAAAATATCCATCTACAATATTTGTCTTCAGAGAATGAATTTAGGATTAGAGGATGGGCACGCTTTTAATCTTTTATTTTATACACTTTAATATGCATAATGGAATTTTAGATAAACATGCATTTCTTTTATAATAAAAAATAGTAACACAATCTAACCTTTAATTGCTGCCAATACCATTTTTAGACTCTGTCTATGATACGAGAAGACTACAGAGTATATCTATTTTTTTAATCTAAGAAGATAGAAGATAATGGCTTTAATCTGGTTTTACACATAGAGGTTCTGAAGAAATAGTTCCATGGTTCTAGACATGAATGATGATAACCAGAACGATGGGATATTAAGCAGGAACCATAGTTCATGCAGAAAAAAAATTTGAAAGTACCACCGTGATGAGAAAAGCCTGAATGTGCAAAAGATGTAATAAAACGTAGCAGGGGGCAGAGAAATAAGGGGAAGTGATTAGAGAGGAGACTATTTGACACTTAAATGCAAAGTTCTATATTAGGTGTTTTAATATGTATTGTCACAATTAAAGGGATTGTTGAGCATCAATCAAGGAAAATTGAAAACTTGTAAGATTTCATTCACAATGAAGTGGTTGGAACACTATTGCATATCATTCCAACAGTGTTTATCAGACCAGGCATAAGCAAGGAGTAAGGACATGGAAGGGATGATCCAGTTTAAAATAGTCATACAAAATAGGACAGACTTGCTTGCAACGGTGGCTTAAAGGTAACAAAGGCCTAGACCACGAAGGGGCCATTGGCCTTAGAAAGATATTAACTAGACTCAATCGTACACATGAGAAAGATTACAGGTTAAAAAGTTGCAGTTAGTGAGAAGTTGCGAAAAATCAGATTTGGTCATTGAAAGATACTTGTCCTGAATTAGCCTCAGCTGATTATACTGAAGAGAAAATCATGCCTAAGTAACACAGCAGATCGCGACTTCAAAAAAGTAAATAGAATAATCTCAAATTGAGATCAACTAAAAGATTACTTATGAGAAATAAATCTCAATGATATGAAAGGATAATAAAATAAAATTATAAATGAGGGATGGGTTTCAAAACATTTTGGGATAAATCTATGTGACAATAGAAAATGGAAGCAAGTTATGTTACTTTTCTCAATTTTTGCTTTATTTCTATTTTATTGATTTCTACCCTTATATCTATTATTTTCTTTCTTTCTTATATAAGGATTATTTAGCTTTTCCTTTTCTAGCTGCTTACTAAGCTATCTTTGGTCCCTGATTTTAGACCTTTATTCTTCTCTGATATAAACATTTAAAAATAAAAATTTCTCTCAAGTCATTCCTTTAAAAACTTCTCAAAAATTTGGCATTTTTCTACCATTATGATATTTTCCTATTATTCAAGATGAAATACTTTCTATTTCCCTTTATGATAACTTTGAATCATGGATTAAGTGTTCTTTTTTTAAAAAAAATTTCCAAGTGTTTTGTGGATTTCTAGATATCTCTTTGTAACTTATTCCTAATTCAATACCCTCATAGGTGCAGAATAGTATGTATGAGTTCAATCTTTTTATAAGCTTTGATACATTTTTAATGGCGCAACATGCTATCTAATTTGAGCACAAAGTACACTTGAAAGGAATGTGTGCTTTGCCAAAGTCACATATACTGTTCTATTAAAATAAATTAGGTTCAGGAGGTTGGTAGTGTTGTTCAGATCATCTATGTCTTTACAGATTTTTTCCTGGTTCTTATATCCGTTACTAATAAAGTGGTATTAAAATATACAACTATAATTATGGATTTCCTCTTTTTCCCTTGAATTCATACAATTTTTACTTCTTGTGTTTGAAATGTTTATTATTAGATAAATACACATTTATGACTGCTATATCTTCTTAGTGAATTGATTTCTTTATTGTTATGAAATGTCCCATCTTATCTCAAGTAATTCCCTGTTCTTGCAGTCTGTTTTAGCTGTAATTAATGTAGCCACTGAAGCATTCATATTCTTATAGTTTATATGATACATATAATTTATTTTAAACTTACCTGTGCCTTTACATTTAAAGGCATCTCTTACAGGGTAGTTGGGTCTTCCGTTTTTACCTATTTTGAAAATCTGTGCCTTCTCTTTTGAATGTTTAGTCCATTAGCATTTATTATGATTACTGATAGAACTGGATTTGGTTCTACCATTTATTATTTCTTTTCTGTCCCCTTTCTGTCTTATTCTTGCTCCTCCTTTCTCCCTTTCCTAATTTTGGGTTATTCAGATTATTGTTGAGCCCACAGAGAAATTTAAAATCCCCAGGTTTTACTTCATTATAGCTTGAACAACATGTTCAGTAAGAGCCAAGCTATTTTATAACTGCTTTCTTTTTTTAATTATTATTTTTCAGGTGAAAATATAAAATTTTGCATGTTCAAAGGAAATTGAAGGTTTTTCTCCAAGAGAAAGAGAAAAAGGGAATAAATGAGAAACTCACAACCCCTTCAGAGTCTGGTTTTCACCACACTAATCAGACAGATCATCCATCCCTGCTATGCTGACAAAGTGCCTGCTTCCCCCAGCTCCTCCCTCCTCCCCAACTCTCCACCCTCCACTGACCATGAGGCTTTGCTCTTTTCTGCATTGAAATTCCCTTCCTCTTTGCACAATGAATTCTTCGTGTTTCTCAAGATCCACTTTGCATATCTTTTTCCTCTTCTATGACTATTGCTCTATCATTCATCATGACAGAGATATTAATAGTTAATGCCTTCCCTGCAAAAGCCCACAAATGCTGTGGAAAACTCAAACAATTGGTATATTTTATTACAACATATTATGTACTACAACTGGTACTTCTTTGTCTCTTTTATGTTCTTCAACACCTAGACTGCTTGCAGTCAATAAAATTGTCAGATGCAAATAATGAATTGTAGATTAAGGATAATCTACAGTTTCCTTACACTAGGATGGGATTTCCATGAGACACGTAATAGGGATATTATGGATGAAAACTTCACAGTGGTGGTCAACTAGGGTATAGAGAGGAGAATGTTTCAGAGGGTTTTGGTAGAGAGATTTAGCTATTGAATAAATATAGGGCATATCAGGATAGATAGTAGGAAATAAAGGTGCTGTGAAAGTTCTAATATCTGTATACTTTCTCAGATAAACCAATATTTCCAAGCCACTCTAAGAACTGTTACTGATGCATTAGGAGCAAGGATTTTCTAAGAAACATATTTGTTTACCTTATAAAATTTTCATTTCTTCAACAGGTAATTAAAAACCAAAAATAGAGAAATATAATCATTTGTTTATGTATGAAAATTATGCAATGTGTGCACAAGTCTTTTTTCCCCTTTTGGGTATCTCTAACTTTCCTTCAAATCAGATTTTTTAAATGCATTCCCATTTTTATTTTGTGTTCTTATGTGTTTGTAGGTATCTCTGGGTGGAGGAAGAAAATTTGCATTTTTCAGAGTCACAAATTCTTGCACCTGGCTCGAACTAAATTCTGTCTTAACATCCAGAGGGAAGTATCATCTTCTCCCCAAAAGTCCCACTGAATCATACACCAACATTCCAGACTAACTGCCTGGAAGTTGGCTGATTCTAAACTTTAAGAGTAGGACTATACAAATTTCCTGTTTTATTGTTTTTCTGTTCTCCTTCATGTGTGTCTTCTCAAAACACAAACACATGTATATTTTGTCCTCCCTATGTCTCCCTTTGTCTCTGTCCCTGTTTCTCTCTCTCATCAAAACTAAGGTTTTTGATGTTTGTATGCTTAATTTTAACCTATGATCTTTATCCACAAATAGACTGCTAATATTGCCATGGGCTGTTCCTTCTCTGGGATTCAACTTCTAAAGCCCTCTAGTTATAGATAACTGACCTCCCCAAATACTAGCCTGTGTGTTTCATAAATGACCTTCCCACTCAGGAAACTACAGGTGTGAGAGATAGGGTGTCTTTGTTATTTGGTGGTTGTCATTTTTTTTTCACCTTCTAGAGCTCTTACAATTGAGTACTTCATTGCTCTAACTCAGCAGGAGCCCATAAACACGAACACAGAGCATTTAAATCAATCTAAGAGAACAAGAATTCCAACTGTAACTTTTCTAAACTTAAAACATATTGTTAAAGGCTAGAAGAAATCCACTGCATTCCTTGTACAGTTTTATGAATGTCACAGAGATATTAATAGTTAATGCCTTCCCTGCAAAAGCCCACAAATGCTGTGGAAAACTCAAACAATTGGTATATTTTATTACAACATATTATGTACTACAACTGGTACTTCTTTGTCTCTTTTATGTTATGGTCCAACTGGACAGTCACTGCTGTCCACTGGGCTAAGGGGCCATGACTGGATCCGTCAGTATACCAGGCCTCTGCTGGAGAGGGACTCCATCCTTCAAGATATGGGCTGACTTCCATAGGTATTACTGTGGTCTGAGGGTCAGCTTCAGACACAAATTCAACAGGACCCAGTACTATCTGCAACTCTGCAGTTAAAGGGCTGGAGCTGAACTCTGCTCGTTGCTCCAAATAAGCTTCCCACTTCATCAGAGTGGGTGTTTGGCTACCCCTGATCATGGGCTGGTTATCCATGACCTCACCCATCCTGCTATGGAGTATGTGGTGTGCACCAGTACCTTAGACTGGCCAGTTATAGCTTCACAGGCCTGAAGGGTGATATACACAGCCACCAGCTGCTTTTCCACTAAGGAATAGCACTCATGGGAGACCCTTCCAAGTCTGGGACCAAAATCCAATAGGGACTCACTGCTTATGCTGGCATTGCCACAAACCCCAGACCATTCCTCCTGAGTAGACTGTCACATCAAGGTCAAATTGCTGTGAGAGGTCTACTACTTGTAGCATCTGGGCCTGTGCAACAGCCCCCTTGGCTACCATAAAAGAGGCCTCTGACTCCAGGGACCAGTCCCACTGTGCCCCCTTTTTATACAATTAATGCAATGGCTGCAATAGTTGGGCCAAGTGGGGAATGAATATATGCCAATACCTGAAACAGCAGTTTCAAACACTTGTAACAACAGTTACAAATACTTGTAACTGTTTCACTGTAGTGCGTTGGGGAAATCTTATCTATAACTGCCTTGGCGATTGCTTTTGTCTTACCTGACCAGACGACACCCAAGAATTTGACCAACGAGCCAGGTCCCTGGACCTTGGATTCATTCACAGCCCAACCCCATTGTTCCAACGAGATTCAAAGACTGGCGGTGGCTTCTTCTAGATCTGTAAGGGAATCAGAGGTTAACATTATATCATCAATATAATGAAACAGAAACACTGAGGATGGCAGACTCCATGTGGCCAAATCCTGTGATCCTGTGCCACCAAACCATGACATATGGTTGGGCTGTGGAGGTAACCTTGCAGTAACACCACAAATGTCCATAATCATCCTTCCCACGTGAAGGCAAACTGGTCTTGACTGTCCATAGCTATGTCTATGGAAAAAAAGGCATTGGAAAAAAAGGTCCACTGCATAGTGGTACTGTCTAAGCACCAAAGTCAGTTGATCCAGCAGATCCAGTACAGATGACACTGTGGCATTCAGTGGGGGAGTTACTTTATTCAGCTCCCAGGAGTCTACTGTCATTCTCCAAGTTCCATCTGGTTTCTTAACCTGCCCTACAGGAGACTTGAATGGACTGTGAGCCAGGCGCACTATGCCGGACTTTTCCAGCTGCAATATGGTTTGTGAAGTTTCTTCGTGGCCCCCAGGCAAACGCTAGTGCCAGGTGAGTACCACACAATGAGGTGTGGGCAGAACCTGTGGTGGGTGAGGGGGGTGGCCACGCACCATCGACTTCACAACCCTAACTGGGAGGCGGAACTCACCCATAGAGGTAGTTAGGGTTAAGCCAGGCAGAATGTCAACACCCAGAATATAGTCTTTGATGAGGGACACATACACAGCCTAGGGGACAAATGCTCTATCCCTAATGGAATAGTCACTTGCTTAATTTCAACAGTTTGTCCACCATAGTTATTTATGTAGGCTGTCTGTCTAGCAAACTGCTCAGGGTTTCCAGAGATTGGGGAGCAGTCAGCTCCCGCATCCACCAAGGCCAAAATCTGCTGCACATTCATAGAGGACCAATGACTAGCAAGTTCCACATGCTGCCTCCAGTCATCCAGGGTCCCGTCTAACTGGGTGCCTCGGCCTAACCCCTAGTCTATGTCAAAGGCGGGGCGTTTAACCATAAAATCTTGCGGCCGCACATTGCGGGTCTCTTTGGCGGGAATCTCAGTTCCCCCCATCTTGGGTGCTTTCATGAATTGCTGGTGGGGAGCCAGCTGATTCCACTAAGCCAGCAATACCTCATCAGGCCATTTATCTATCTTCTCTTCATCTACTCCTGCTAGGAGGAGCTCCAGCCACATCTGGGTTTGACACACCTTCTGGGCCCCTTGTACTGCTTTCCTCTGCAGGGGTCCCTGAGCCCTTCTTGGGTCCTTCTAGCACACATACTCATTCCTTCCCCCCTTTCTGCTCTTCAGCATCTCCCAGAGCCGCCATGGCAGTGGTGACCTCAGGTTCCGTTTCTCCACATAGGGACTGGGCAGAGCTGCCAGCGGGCCAAACCCGCTAGGGGGCGCTGTGGCCAAGATTAGGTCACAAAAACATGTAGTGAAGCGCTCCAGTTATCTACTGCAACAATGGCTTCGCACACTCCCAACTCCCGAGGAATCTGAATTAAGTCGGGGTATGAAGTCCACTTACTCACGGTTTCGGGTAGTTCTCCGGCGTCATTCCGTACTGTGCGGGCGGCAGCCATAAGCCATTCAAGTAAGGAGAGGTTGCCCTCCCATGGCGACCACTTGTCTGTAGCTTTTACCTCAGAGAAGGATGTATAGTTATGGGTGCCAACTGCTCTATCTCCCTCAGGGAGCACAGGACACTGTCTGTCCCTTCATCCCATAAGCCCAAGAACCAGGCAGGCACAGTCTCTTCAGGGCGTTGTCTGCGTTGTTTCCCCAGCTCCCACAGCTCCCCTGGGGTGTAGGCAGAGTAAGAGATATGGGGCCTGACTTTAGGCGCGTCGTGTGCCACACCCGGGCCCCATGGGCTGCGCATGCTCCATTTTGTGTTTTACAACTGGGCGGGCTCTTGGGGGAGGGGCGCCCTCAGTCTCCTGCGTACTTGTAGTTCTGTCACGTCAGCGTCCGAGGTTGGACGGCTCTTTAACTCTATCTCCAACTCCTGCGGGTGGGCTCCCAAATTTTCCTTTATCTCTTGTAACTCCGTTACCTGGGCTTCTCACCTCAGGGCATCTTTATGCTGCTCCCAGAGGGCTGTAAGGAAGAGCCAGCCCACGCGACCAGCCGCTGGTGGCTCCCTAGGCTGCAGCGACTCCTCCAAGGCCCTCAAGGCCTTTCCCAGGGCAGCAGGTGCGCATTCTGCCTGCTCCCAGCCCGTGGCAGGGGCACACAAGATAAGAACCGCTGCCACTGGCTGCCACCAGCCCATAGGCGGCCACATGTCCTCCCCTGCTGGGGTGGAGGGAACACTTACCCCCCGGATCCTGCTGGACTACGCCAAGTGTGAGGAGAATGCTCTGTGGCTGCCGAGCGCTCGGGGCAGGCTTCGGGACTTGGAAGAAAAGGCAGTGGCAGCAGGCAGGTGAGACGTGCTCTTTACTGTCTGGGGGATACAGCAGTGGTGACAAGCGTGGCCCAGAACATGGCCAGAGATTATACGTGGCTCCAAACCATAGTGGCAACACGCCATGGGAAAGCGTGGTCACTTGGGTTCACACAGAGATAACACCTTGGTTACCAGAGAATGCTGACTCGTGTCTCCCGGGAAGACCAGCTATTGGGGGGTTGGGGGGCAGGAAAAACACTGCCTCAATCATCTTAGTTTGGCCTAAGAAGCCTGTTGCCTATACAAGTGCAATTTCCCTTACATATTGTTATTATTTTTTTTGGTTGTTATTCCCTAGTGCACTTTGAAATACAACTCTTCAAATTTGAACCCTCAAACATAAAGTCATTTTATCTAACTTCCTCTGAACTTGTGATCTTACAGCTGTTGGATAAATCCACTGTAGCCAGTATCACAATAATCACAGGGTATCGTGAAAGCTTGTGCTCAATTTTCATTCTTCCTGTATGAAATATAACAAGAACCTTAATAGTCAAGTAAATTCTGTGCTACCTTGGGAAAAGTTTTTTCTGGAAACACATAACTGGTCAGGGAATCAAGCACTCGGAGAAATGGATTGAATGTCTCCATTTCCAACTTTGCTACTGACCCCATAAACAATCTCAGGCAAATTAACTTAAATTTCTTCCCTGAAGCTTCCCTTTTGTGAAATGAAAACATGTTTATTTATTATTTTTATCACATGCTGATCACAAGTTAGTTACATTCATTTTACCAAATGATCTGGCAATACCAAGTTCATTTTGGCAGTAATACTACATTACAGCTATATTGAACGTGTTATAACAGGAAGTAATCCCCTTCAACAGGGTGCAGATGGGTGGGAAATACAATGATAGAGAAATCGCTATCCTTTAAACCACGTGGCTTTCTGGACCTATACTGCTAACATCTAAATTCCCAGAAGCAACAGTCGTCATCCATTAGAAGAGCTATGGAGATCAAGGCTGAATATATAGGATCCCAGAGAAGAAATTAAGAGTGCATAAAAAAAAATTGATGATTTTTGTATTATGTAGAATCAACTCCCCACATTTACTTTTAATATCATAAATGTATACAAGTTGGTGTTACAGGCTAATAAATTATCACAAAATGAAGAATCCCTTAAATCAATATCCAAGTCAATAGTAGAGATTACCAAAACTCTTAGGAAATCCTTCTTGGGAAATCCCATAATCATTACCAATACCCTTACTCCATCCCAAAACATAAATTGCTTATACATGGAATTTTATATTGTGTCACTTTTGTGTATATCTTTTAACCTCATTGTGGAATTCATCTGTTATTGCATTCAGTAGTTAAGTATTTTTTTTGTGTTAATTGAATTCCCATTAAATAAATGAAAATTTATATTATCATTTTATTTTTGGACATTTGATATTTGTGTTATTTGGGGAAATTATATGTAACCCTGCCATGTATAATTTTGAACATTTTTTGGAGACATAAGTGCATGCATTTCTATTAGGTACCTACATAGTTACCAAACTGGGTCGCAATGTATGTGTATGGTAAACTTTACCTGGTACTGCCAAATAGATTTCCTAAGTAGTTGGACTAGTTTCCACTCAATCAACAGTGTGTAGTGTTACATTTTTTTTTTCCAATTTTGCCAAAACTGATTATTCATAATTTTTTAAATTTTAGTTTTCTGGTAAGCATTTAGTTGTATATCATTGTAGTTTTAATTGTCACTTTTGATGACTAGTGGCTAGCTTTTGGCTCTGTTGATTATCATTTTATATGTTTTTTACTATGTCATTAATTTCTCTCTAACATTTATTTCCTTCTCTGTCTCTTTTTTGGATTTATTTTAATGTTCTTTTTCTAGCTCTTTTAGGTGGAATCTTGATTTTCAATCTCTCTTTATTGATATTATGTATACATTGGCATCTAAGAACAGTTTAATTGAATTGTACGCATTTTGAAATATTGCCTTTCAAAACTGCAAATTAGAGCAGTTTTACAACTTCTTTAGCGTATAAGTTTTTTAGAAGTAATCTGCTTTTCTTATGTCCAAATATTAAGAACTTTCTAATTATCTTTTTCTTATTGGTATTCCACTCAGCTTAGAGGACATTCTCTTTATGATTTCAATCTTTTGAAATTTGTTAAGAATTGTCATATGGCTGAAGAAAAATTCAATGCTGATAAATGGCCTCCCTTTACTCTGAAGTTTCATACAGTGCTATTTGTGTCTTCTTACTCATGTTATTAATCATGGTATTCTAATATCCTATATCTTTATGGATTTTGTTTTCTTGTTCTAATACTAAGACAATTATATTAAATTATAACACTAAAATTGTGGAGTTTTTTTTTTATTTTTTGCTTTTAATTCTGTTAATTTTTTATATATTTTGAGGATGTAATAAAAGAACCAAAAGAAATTGCTATATCTTCCTTGTAAATTGAAAATTTTTTCATTATTGATTATCTCCTTCTAGCTTTAATGGGTCTCACCTTAAAGTATTTTTAAAATTTATTTTCATCTGATAATAGCATGACTAATCCAGCTTTTTGCTATTGTTTTGTATAAAGGCTATATCTTTTTCCATGATTTTACTTTCAGATTTTTTTATCTCTGTAAGATTCAATATAGTTGAAATTAATTTTACATATACTCTAACAATCATATTTTAATTACAATATTTAATCTGCTTATCTTTAATGTTTTAAGTCATATATTTGAGATTAATATATACCCTACTATTTATAATCCTTCCATGTTTTATGTTTCTCTCCAATCTTTTAAATTAGTTTATTTCATTTCCTCTGGTCTATTAGTTTATTATTTATACATAATTTCACCATTATTACACTCATTATCCTCAGTATTGCTATAGGTTTGATCTATGAAAGTCTAATATAATTTTACACTTTTATTCTCTTCCAAACAATTTAATACATTAGAAAACTTGAAATCCATTAATTCCATTACAACCATTAATGGTCTATTTTAAACTCCACCAAGGCCGGGCACAGTGGCTCACACCTGTAATCCTAGCACTCTGGGAGGCCAAGGCAGGAGGATCACTCGAGGTCAGGCGTTCAAGACCATCCTGAGCAAGAGCGAGACCCCATCTCTACTAAATAATAGAAAGAAATTAGCTGAACAGCTAAAAATATATAGAAAATATTAGCTGGGCATGGTGGCACATGCCTGTAGTCCCAGCTACTCCGGAGGCTGAGACAGAAGGATCGCTTGAGCCCAGGAGTTTGAGGTTGCTGTGAGCTAGGCTGATGCCAGGGCACTTTAGCCTGGGCAACAGAGTAAGACTCTGTCTCAAAAAATAAATAAATAAATAAATAAATAAACAAACTTCACCAAGTTATGATCATTGTTGTTCTTGTTTTGTTTATGCTTTTTTATTGTTTTATATAGTTAGTATTTTTTTTAGATTTACTCTACAATTACCCTTTCTTTTACTCTTCATTCTTTTATGTACTTCTGAGATTCCTCTGTGCTTTTTCACAATGTACCAAATATCTGTTTTGTTCTTCATATCTTGCAGGATGTTTTATATCTCAATGCTTCAAACTGGATTTTTTTTTTCTGATCTATAGTCTGGTTGACTAATTTTTTCTTCAGCCATAGTACTCTGTTATAAAGCTGAGTCAGTAAATTCTTAATGCCAGGTATTATTTTGTTCAGTTATTAAATTTGCATTTGACTCATTTTTATAATTGTCACATTGTATTGAAATATTTCATGCTTCACATCTTTGATATGTTCATAATAAATATGTTAATATTTATATCAGAAAATCCTAATTCTGGAGCTCTGGTGGGTCCGTTCTAGTATCTATTATTTCTCAATCTTTTCTTTTATACATAAATTCTTTAATTTTTATATATCTGATTATTTTCAGTTGCATGCTGGGCTATGTAAAAAGAAATTATTGGTATATTTCTTCATAGAGGACATATTTTCACTTCAGTCAGGCTGTTAGGTCAGGGGAATTTTACATTATTCTAGTTGGGCACTGGTGCAATTCAATGCTGAGCTGCAGTTCCTTTAAGGGCTACCCTATTTCCAGTTAACTTGTACGACGAGAGCCATTTTGTTTTTCTGGGCCCCAACCAAAAGCCTGATATGTTTTGCAGAGATTCTCCAACTTTCTAGTCTTTATGCCCCAATTTTAAAATTTCTTAATGTCATGAACTTGTCAAAACTTCTGCTCAGGTTCTAAATTTGACAGCTGCCACTTACAAATCAACAAATGCTTCTAAGAAAGTAATAAAGCCCAATGTTGAGCTCATTACTATGGGTTTCCCTTCCCTAGCTGATCTCAGAGCTATATCTTTTAATGGTATGAGTATTATTCTGATGCCTTTAAAATAATTTTTAGCATTGTTTTCAGTGTTTATAGTTTGCAAGGGAAATCTTAATCCAAAATAAGTCAGGTTCCTATTTCTAGATGTAGAGAATTGACCTTCTTAGACTTTTTTAAAAGTTTTACTTGCTCAGTAGCTTTGATCATATTGGTCAAGGTAGTTTGAGTATAAATAGTTCATAACAAATGGGGAAAAATTTGCTACAGTATAATAAAAATAGAGACTTTTGCTAATTATTTATGAAAAAAAAAATATCCACTTAGAGGTAGAGCTTTCCTTATGCCAAAAGTTAGGACAGTCTCTAAGTCAGTATCTTCCATTCAAACTGACAACAATTAGGAAAATGACGTTTTTAGTCTGTTATACGTAGATTAAGTTTCCTACAAAGATATGATGAAGTCCTAATCCTGAATATCCTTATTGATAAATAGTGTCTTTGCAGATGTAACCAAGTAAAAATGAGATCATTAGGGTAGACCCTAATCTGATATGATTGGTGTCCTTATAAAAGTAAACTGCCATGTGAAGGCACTGACACACTTAAAGTCAAGCAAGTGAAGATAGAGGCAGAGATAAGACTATGTGGCCACAAGCCAAGGGTCTCCTGCAGCTACCAGAAGCAAGAGAACGCAGGGAAGGATCTTCCCCTGGTGGCTTGGGGAGGGGGCTGTACATGGCTCTGCCAACAACTTGGCTTCAGATTTCTGGCATCCAGAACTGTGAGAGAAGACATTTCTATTGTTTTAAGCCACCTAGTTGAGATGCTCTGTTGTGGCAGCCCTAGGAAATGAATGTGCACTCATTCTCCAGGACTAATACATGCAGATTTGAGAGCATGCACTGGAAATTGTAAATTCACTAAAAATTTGACATTGCATGGATTTGAGAAAATATAGAGAAAACAAATGTTAAATAAATATATGTATGAAATTCTGAATTTTGAGCAATTGTAATAAAGAATTAGAGAGGAAATAATAGGAATTTTTTGTGTAAAAGAGCAATAGTAATAATAATAATAAACAACTTAAATAGATTCAGGAAAATACATAAATTTCAGACCCACTTCTGACTAAGAACTTTTTCAACCATGTTGTAGGTATACCAGTCTATTAATTATGGTTTATTAAACCTAAAATATGTGCTTAGGTTAACAGTTTAACAACTTACATATGGTTCATTCATCATGTATATTCTGTAATTTCAGTGATTTTCTCTATATTTCCAATTGTCAGTGCTGCCAGTGAACCAGATGGACCATATTGACAGTTGTACTCAGGATCCTGGTGCCCAGAATAAATAGGTCACTTGAGAAGCATTCTCACAGAATGGGGACAAAGTAAGTACTCCAACTTTACGGACATGCCACATATTGCAAGTTGAAACTCCAACTTGCCTGAAATAGGGTAGAGTTCACAAACAGTTGAATGCATTAATAAATATTTAGACATTTTTACAGAAAGTTGTGGGCCATGCAGCCATTTTTATATTTTCAAAATGTTCAACTCATTTTGCTCTGCTCTTTAAATATATTCAGAAGAAGGAAAAATTGTATACCATAAGGAGACATTTTGTCTTTCATACTACACACAGGTTTCAAATTAAAAATGTCTTTTTTGGAGGATGCATTATTTTTTGGAAGGTTATTTGACTTCTTTCTTTTTCTTCCTTTCTTTTTTTTACTTCTCATTTATTTTCTTTAATATACTTTCTTATTTTCTTCATTTATTTCTTTTTTGTATTTTTTCTAAGTCCATTTTAGGTGGACATGCCCCCCCACCTCGATTTAGTCTTCACAAAATATGGTGAAACTTCGGCAGGTGATTATTTTAAGTTGATTGTAACCAACAAAAAATGAGATAATACCTTTGTGCAGAACCAGGTAAATTATTTTTGTACAATGACATTCTGAAACAGAAGTGTAAAATACATGAATCTATGACAATTTAATCACAACAGCTTTTATTCAAAAGACCTCAACCTTCTCTTATTTGTTATATTTGAGTGTTCATTTCCTTTCTATGTTTAGCTTCTATTGCCTCTCTTTAATGGGAGGAATAAAACACTGACAGTCTTAAATAATAATACTGCTGCAGTTTTCACTGTTAAAGATTTGAAGATTATAGAGATGACATTTTTTATACTGAGAGTTAAATTATGAAAATCACTCAATGACATGTCAGGGGACTGATGTTTCCCTATTCCCATCACCTGAAGGATAATAAATGGCTCCTAAGACACCAGGATTTGAATGACTTTTCTATTAAATATGACTAAATAAAGAGAACACATTTATACATATTCTGATTCATCATCCCCAACAAAACCCAAGGGAAAATAATATAGATCACTAAGGCAAACCACAATAATTTTCATCCAAACACTGCCCAGTGGGAATGAAACCCACCTACATTTTTATCTCAAATATGGAGAGAGAAAAGGACATTTTAGCCAAAAGTCCTTAGGCATTTGTGGTCCCATGGGAGAGGCCATCACTTGTTACAAGAAAGATGTCGCAGTGTATCTTCACTTGATGCCACCAAGCAATGCATTCCTGTGTCTCCTCTTCTTCTGCTTTTTCTTATTCCATACTTGGCAAGAAATATCCCGATTTGCCTCCCATATGAAACTCGACTTCAGAAGAGATAACGGTGAGGCCGACAAGATTATCCTAGGCATGACTACAATTTATTTTTTCATAAAAACCTTTAGATATACTTACGAACAAAAAATTTACATTCTATACGTCTGTACAAAAATCACAATATAAAATGATTTCAATAATCTAGACCATAAAGCCCATGTAGATTGCAATGCTTTGCAAATTGTAGGAAATCAACAAATACTTTTTATATAAAAGAAATGACTGACAAATTGATGTATTTGATATATTCTTTGTTTTAACAAGTGCAAATATGATTCTAGGGAAAATAGTTATTCGTTGTTTTGGGGAAAGGGGAAAAAAATGGGACCAAGGTATCTTTGAACACTGATTGCCTACCAGACATTATGCTAGGTATTTCACATATTATTGCACAAATTCTCATATCAAGTTAGGTATTGACATCTCATTTTATAGATTAAAAACAAAATAACTGAAACATGGGGATATTAAGGAATCAACAAGAGCAGTAAATTACAGATCTAGAGTTCAAAAACAAGTCAAAGTGATTGTAAAACTCATGTACTTTACAGCATAGCTCATTTATAGCTGTATTAAAGCTATGATCTGCAAAATGTGGTATATATATCCTAAGGGATACATGAAAATTTTCTAGTGGTGTGTGGGCATAGATAATTTTGAGAATGTTTCTTTCAAATCCTAAATTTCCATTTGTTTTCTTTTTGAACCTAAATTCACCTGTGTTTGTGCTATTTTGCTGATTCTCCTCTTCTTGCTGTTGTTTCAAAATAGCTCTTTTTGCCACTAATAAAAATATAGCTCTTAGCATTCTCAAATATTACTATTAATAGTCTGTGCTGCTTAGAGTGTACAAGTCTCTACTCTCCAAACAGTTCAAATATAATTGTTGAGGAATTCTGAATTAATCAACGTACTATGAACCCACAATAGGCATTGTATCTTTCCTGTCTTATAAATATTTCCATTATGGGTGAACAACGGCATCAGAAATAGAATTTTTTTCACAAATTGTAACATGATGAATTAAGATATATCATGCATTTGGCAACTAAGTAAGAACTTCCCCTAAGTATTAAAAAAATGAATAGTTTGGTTCTATAGAGAGAACTTGTAAAAACCAGTTAAATAAAACATTGGTAAAACACTAAGACAGGGGTAGTATATTTCATTCAGGGACCAAATCATAAGAAGACATTTGAACTTTGCATATTTCCCAGATTCCAAATATCCAAGAGTGTTTGCAAGTGTGTTTAGAAATACCGTCTGCTACACAGTATGCACGCTCTGTGTTTTGTTTATTCTCACTGATGCCAGTAAACAGCCTCTCCTCTTCATCACCAGCTTGTCTGCATCTGCAGGTCAAAGGCTTCAGTGAAAATATATTTCAATCATGTAATAAGATAAAAGCATATTACTAATGCTATTGCATTGATGAACACATATTAAATATTAGATGATCTTAAAGATTTCAGAGTGTGCATGGATGCCTCTAAGTAAAATAGTAATGAGTATGATTAATAATCATTATTTCGACCCTAGTAAAGGTTTTTTCTTTTTTCTTTGCTTTTCTTTTTTTTTTTTTTTTTTTTTAAGCCTTCTGGAAATAAAGTGACTAACAACTTCCAGGAAAATGATCTTTTTATAAATTGGTGTTTTCAATAAGAATGAAGGAGGATGGAATGGAGTTTCAAGCTAATATTATTAAAAGTAAATTTTGAGGCCTGATAGTAATATTTTGCATATAATCTGCAATGAATTTAGTTAAACATCATTTATGTGAACAAGCTTTTTGATGCTTTCATTTATAAAAATGAGAAATAGAAATATAATTGATGATCTACACTTTCTAGTAGAGAACAAATAATATTCATTCAGGAGTATAGAACTATAATATTTAGCGAAAAATAAGCCATCTCATTAAGAAATGTATTACTAACAAAATCAGTAACTTTTAATGCTGATTCGCATTTAATAATATTTATAAAATATTTACTTTAATCAATTTTGTGCTGATGACACTATCCACAAGATGTTTTAAAAGATTTAAAGACATAGTCAAAATAACTTTTTAAACATCATTTCTTTCTCTTTATATATATATACCTGTGTATTACATATACAATGTAATATATACACAGGTATATATATATATATATATATATACCTGTATTATATAGGTATACAAAGATACCTCAAAGAGCTACAAGTAGACCTACCCTTTGATCCAGCAATCCCATTACTGGCCATCTGCCCAAAGGAAAAAAAAAAGACATTCTATAAAAAAGACATCTGCACCAGAATGTTTATAGCAGCACAATTCACAATTGCAAAGATGTGGAAACAACCCAAGTGCCCATCAATATATGAGTGGATTAATAAAATATGATCTATGTATACCATGGAGTTCTACTCAGCAACAAAAAACAATAGTGCTCTAGCCCCTCTTGTATTATCCTGGATAGAGCTAGAGCCCATTCTACTACGTGAAATATCACAAGAATGGAAAAACAAGCACCACATGTACTCACCATCAAATTGGTATTAACTGATCAACATTTATGTGCGCATATAGTAGTAACATTCATCGGGTGTTGGGCAGGTAGGAGGGGGAAATAAGGGATGGGTATATTCACACCTAGTTGGTGCGGTACACCCTGTCTAGGGGATGGACATGCTTGAAACTCTGACTCAGGTCAGGCAAAGGCAATATATGTAACCTAAACATTTGTATCCTCATAATATGATGAAATTTAAAAAAATGAAAAAAAAAAGAATGGGGCATAATTTTAAGACCCTAGTATTAAAAAAAAGGCCATGATACATCTATATAATTATTAGTACAGAGAGGACTATACTGATGATCTATAAACATTTGGACACAAAAGTAGATCACAATAAATTATGAATGGGCTGTAGAAAAAAAAGTAGTCTGAGGAGAAAAAGAAGAGATTTAAATGTGCACCATTTCAAGAACTTGTTTGTCTTTTTTCTCTCAGTGGATATAAAATCACAATGATATTTGTATTCATTTAGTATATTTAAAGATTGACGTAACAGTTTTATTTGTAAACATCAACATTTGCAATACACTAGAAACTTATAGTCATTGTAACTTTTTAAACTGAAAGTAAAGATTTTAAGATGATACCTTAAAAATCAGTGAGAGGACACCTGACTTTTAACAATCTTGAGATTGTTAATATATGAGAAAAACAAACTGCTTACATGCTACTGGATTAAGCAAATGACATCACATAGCTAGGGCACTTGAAGTTTGTTCCAGCCAAATAATGTGACTCAAATGTGGCTATTTAGCCTCTCAGATGGTGGAGAAGAGCAACAATGCCTGAGAATATCTAGGTGTTCAAAGCATAAAGTGGTTATACTTTTAAAAATTCTTTTGAAAATTTCTTTTTTTTAATAGTTTGTATTAAATTGACACTCAAAGGAATATTTAAATGAGGATAGTGATTTGATAAGGAACATAGAAAGATTTTGCCTATATCTGGATATAGTATAGTGTGAACCGAGAAGAATAATAGTAATAGCACTAACTAGACTCTTAGTGGCCATAGCTCTTCTAATTGAAAACTTACATTATTTTATTTTTTTATATTGAACTTTGTTTATTGATTAAAATGTTCAACATGTGTATTTAACCCAATATACTATGCATATTGAAACATTTTAAATAATGTACCTTAAAAATTGACATTTTCTACTAGTAGTCGTCATACGCATTATGTGAAGAATACAGAAGTATTTTATTTTTTTCATTTAATTATACAACACACAAAAAACTATGAGCAGGTTGAAGGGCTACATCTGCCTTCCTCTCTACCCCATCCTTCTGGGAACCAGCCTATTATTTCATTTTATAACCATAATAGCTTTATTTCCTTTATCAAGATGAAGTATCCATGACATAGAGAAGTTAAACAAACTTGGCCAAGGTCACTGTTATGGACTGAATTGTGTTTCCCTCAAATTCGTCTGTTGAAGTTCTAAGCCTTAATGTGACTGTATTTGGAGATAGGCCTTAAGGTGGTAAATTAAGGCGGTAATTAAAATTAAATGAGGTCATAAGAATAGGGCCCTATGACTGGCGCCTTTATAGGAAGAGAGAGAGACACCAGGGATGCATGCAACCAGAGAAAAAGCCAGCTGAGGGCACAGGGAGAAGATGATCATTTCTAAGGCAAGGAGAGAAACCTCAGGAGAAACCAAATCTGCTGGCACCTTGATCTTGGACTTCCAGGTTCCAGAACTGTGAGAAAATAAATTTCTGTTATTTAAGGCACCTAGTCTATGGTATTTTGTGATGACAGCCCAGGCTGATAAATACAGACAGTCACTCAAGTGTTAAGAGGCAGAGCCAAATCTAAGTCATTTTGTAATAACTCAGAACATTGGCCCTAGTAAATATAATACTTTGCAGCCAATTAAACAGTTGTTGAAGTGCACATTTTCTTCTCGTATTAACTATCCAGATTGGCCTTACATAAACTCACACAAGGTTTTAAGTACCTTGCCCCAAGCTGCACAGCCATTATGTGGCAAGGCCTGGATTTAAACCTGGGCAAATGGGTTTTTAACTACTTCATTGCAATTGCCTCAAATATTAACATATCTAATTTATATTCTTCTCCTTAAGTTAAAAATTTGTAATTTGCCTAGAGTTAACCTTCTGGACTAAATTCCTGCTATTTTAAGGCAGTTGTTTTCAACACTGCCAGAACATTCAAAGACAAGAGTATTAGATTTAAAGTCTTGATAACCAAATAGAAAAAATAATGTTACCATTCACACTTTTCATGATTTTAATATCACTCCTCAAACCAGAGAATTCTTCTGAAAACTGACTAGGCATTATTACTAGGTTTTCAAAGCATCTGTAATGTTGTAAAATTATTGGAAATCCAAAGAATAAATGTGTAAAATGCCAACATTCCTGTTAAATGACTAAGACCTAGTTAAATCAAGTCTCATTCAGGGAAAAATATAATAATCAAATGTGGGTGATTGAGCTGGTAATTAAAGGCCTCCACTGTGTCCAATTTTTAAACACCTGAAAGCAAATTATTCTCTAATTTAGCATTAATGCTGACAAGAGATGGAATAAACTTGTTCACATTAGACAGGCCTACTGCCAGGGGGAAATAAATAATAAAAGCTAAAGTATTTTTCAGTACTGAAGACCAGAGAGACAACTTACAGATTCTCACAAAGGATAATCAACCATGTTTCTTTCTCGGCTAACTACAAAATATTCTTCTCTATTCATTTAATAACAAAATAGAGACTATAATTTTCCATACAAAATCAAATATAATTTAATGTTACTGTTTCTTCCTGTAGCAAATTTAAGCCAAAAAATAAAATAAAATAAACAAACAATAATTTAATGTCAGTGAACTAACTAATTACAGTATTTACTATTTCAAGTTGCACTTTTCCACCATGGTCTGGCTGGGATTAATTAAATCTCCCTAAGTGGAATGGACTTATGGTCTGAAATCCTACCAATTGAAATGTCAGACCAAAGGCAATGCCTAATTATTTTCTGCTACACATAAGCAACACTAAAGTCAGTGCACAAAAATTAAGTTAGTGAAACATCGTATTAATAAAAGCAGTAAAGATATGAAGATCTGGTCATGCCCACTTGCCTACTCTGCCCACAGCCCTGCTAAGGGGTGACAGCTCTCCTATGTCCCCTGTGCAAAACAGCCTAATAGGTGATAGCAGAAGATTATCAGACAATATGGGCTAAGAGTTGAAATAAGAGCAATATTAGCAAAAAGAAGCCAGAGTCGGGCCTCAACAATCTGAAACCTTCTCAGGGTTTGGCTTATGCATTTGCTTGTTTGTTTGTTTGTTTTGTTTGCACATCTATGTTTCGTATTTATGGGCTATAGACAGCTTCTCCTGGCTTGCATAGACCCCATGCAGGAGCCCTACACCTTACCTGAAGCCAGTTCAGTCTTACTTTCATAGCCACCTGAGTAAAGTAAAGGCTAAATAGATTATCTGAGGTTTGTTTGTTTATTTATACAATAAGCATGCTTAAGCTGTATTTCATGGTTTTCCCATTTTTGGCTTTATAGTCTAGTCATGTGCTTGGGAACTATAGGAATGGCTTTGGACATGTGGCCCCTGGGACAGACTTAGCTTGGGGGATTAGAGGTCGTCAGGCTGGCAATGCCCAGACATTTTCTTTGCACAGTGCCCTTATGCCAGCAGTAACTCTTGGCTTTGAAGTTCTCCCTCTGTTTCCTTTAGAGGAAGGTCAATTGGCTACAAAAACATACTGTGAATCTATTTTTAGGAACAGCTTGCTTCAGGAAGACGAATAGCACCAAATGGATTTTTTTGCATGCTGGAATTGGGTAACTAAAAGGACAAGTTAAGAAGCAATAGCACTATTCCTAGAAATATGAGCTGTATTGTGCACCTTTGTCTGTGTGTATAAGGAAGAACACTTGCCCCAAATCAGATTCTCTTGGCTTAGGCCAGGGATTTGCAAACTACTGCCTATTGTTTGTACAGCTCATGAGCTAAGAGTTGTTAAAAAACACCACAAAACAAACAATGACAACAATAACAAAGAATATGCCAGCATGTGGCCATCAAAGCCTAAAATATTTACTGTCTTGCAAAAAATGTTTGTCAACCCCTGGCTTATGGGCACTAGTACTAATCAGCATTATGAGTTGCAAATAAAAAGAAACTACCTTTGTATAATTTAAAGGAATTCTTACCAAGACCCTGTAGCTCACAGCTGCTTTGGGAACTTGGTAGACCAGGTTTAAAGGCTCCAAAATAGAGGAATTTTTAATTCAGCAGTAGAGTTTGGTCACAAAAATACCACTGTTGCTACTGTAAGGCACAGGCACCATAGCTTGTTCCACCAATATTATCAATGGTTGATGCTTTTGCTAGAACTGCTTTGGCTGCTACTGCTAGAGATGGGACTTAAAGCCTACTGCTCCCACCTCCCTCAACAAAATGGATTGCCCACCATCCTGTACAGCTTGCTTCTGATTTAGTAACTCCAATGGACTGGATGATTGGTGGAACTGCAGTCATCTTCCTGTGTTCAAACTGTATGGGTAGACAGGAATAATGAGTGCTGTCTGTGTTAGCTATTGTTGTTATTGTAGTACTTTTCATTCCAGGTACCACAGGGATGATTCGGTACCTTAGTAATACCACATGCAACCCAACAGTTTATTAGAGTAGGGCCCATAAATAGGAAACAAAAACAAGTTGGTCAAAAAGGAAAATGGATTAGATGTGCAGAACAAAACACGGATGCCATGAGAAATTGCCTCATCCCCCAGAAAGGCATGCCTGATGATCTTTTAATTCTTGTCATAATTCTTACAATGTTAAATTTTTCTGTCCTTGGATTTCCATGAGATTCCCTTTTATTTCCCAGATAGATGCTTTTTGATACAAACTGATATGAAAAGGATATATTTAAAGTCTGGTAAGTTCTAATTGGAAACATTTCCCTGTTTCTCCTCCACCTACCTCCCATATTATTTATGAATCTTATGGCTACAACTAACAGAATCACATCAAACAAATTAAGAAGGATTTTAGGAGTCTCCTGTAACCCAAAGAGAGGAATGATATGGTTCTTAAGAATAACTCCATTAGGATTTTGTCTTCCTGTTTTTACTTAGTTTAGTTCTATACCTCAGTTTAATTTTTTAGCTCAGCACAGATAGGCTTTAAAACAAAAAACAAAAAATGTTGTGAATATTGTGACAAGTGTTCACCTCTGGCCTTAACTTTCACAATTTTAGCCACAGAAAAAGAAGGAAAATATGTTTTGTCTATCCAAAGACCAAAATCTTAGCGAAATGACTCACTGACCTGACCTGAATGTTCGTCCACAGAATAGTCAGCTAGGGTCAAGGAAGTTAACATTCTATCCTTGGCCTGTTTGGGGGCAAATGTTCTTCCTTATACACACAGATAAAGGTAAATAATCTAGCTCCTGTTTCTAGGAATACATCATATATAGAAACGTCATTATGTAATCGTAACACAATGGTAAGTGCCATAAAAGAGTGATGTGCTTATGTGTTGTCTAGCACACCCAGTAAAAAACAGGAGAGACAACAATTTTTTTTTTTAAACTGGATACCATACTATTCTCAAACGTGACTATTCTTAGAAGGTCAAAATAAGCCAGGTGTCTCTTTTCAATTAATGTAAGGATTTTTAACTTTAGATTTAGAAAGGCAAAAGCATACATGTGATTTGAGACTGGTAGATTCCACACTTTACAATGACCACCAAACAGTTTATTATGATGCTTGTAATTTAAGCCTAGTGATATAATTGTATTCAGAAGGACTCAGAAAAGGACTTTTCATTCTCTTTCTCCAAGAATGTGTGAAAACTCAAATCCAAATGTCATTAAAAGAATTGTCTCTGTGCTAGTATTTTTCCAGATTTCTTTTTTTAAGTTGTCCAGCATTTGTATTATTCCTTCTCTGGCCAGCTGTGTCTACTGACTTTATTGTGGCATTGAAAGGGGAAATTTATTCTTCCATAATTTGGCAGAAAGAACATCTTCAGGATTAGAGTCGAATGCAACAAGAGATTCTGCCTTGGAAAGCAGCTTTGGCAGGCTTATGCTCTCTGCGTGATAGACGCATCCTTTCTGGCAACAATAACTCGTGGTTTTTTCTGTGTAACTGTTCCATGGCTATGCAAAATATTGCAGAAATAAGAAGGAAGTCACTGATTCAACAGTCTGGAAGGATATCTTAGAAGAGATGACATTTGAACTAGTCTCGAAAGAAAATAAAGACATATAGCTATTTTAAGCATGTACTAACATGCCAATTTCTTGGCCAATGCAATACTCTTTTTTACCCTGATGCTGTTCAATATTATTTTTTTTCCATGTGAGTAGCTAAAAATTAGCTGAACTAGTTAGTACAGATGTTTAATTGAGAACAATGAGGACCTAGCAAAATCTTGAATTCTGTAGCAACTTTCCTGAGGTATAGGAAAACTTTCATTATAGTTAACTTGGCTCTTGATTGGTTTTAATTCAAATTCTGTAAGTCACCTTTTGATCTAGTAATTTTAGAATGTAATTTTTTTCCTAATAAAATATCAAAGAAAAATAGCTCACTTGGAAGGATTGGAGAAGCAAAAAAAAAAAAAAAACAAACAAAAAAAAACATA
>CM052442.1:13324211-13384249 GCA_028533085.1 Varecia variegata
TGTGCTTAGTGCATGAAATTCTCCAAAGTATACTTGTATTTTGGGGGTCAATAAGGTTATAACAGAGTCAAAGCTTTTGATGTATACTACAATTCTAATGATCAGGTTAATTCTATAGATGTTAGACATAGATATAGATACACACATACACACATACAAAAATACACATTTGAAAAATTACCCTGTAACTGGCTTATCTACAAAGCTCCCACTCATAAATTAGTGGGGAGAAAATAATTAAATGTTCAATTTGATTTAAACCTAACTCTCAGGATAATTTAAATCTCACCTATATGTTGTATTCAATATATCTTGCTTTAAATTTCCTATGGCTCAGATAATAATAAAACATCTTCAGGTGCCACCCACTCCCCCAATAACCCCCTTTTCAAAAGAAGATGATTTGCTATGTACATAATTAATACATAAATGCTTGGTGTCCAAAGGCAAAAAAAAAATGTTAATATTTCCTTTGAAATATCTCCTGAGGCTTACTGTATGGTTACTAGCAGCACCAGATACTTTTTTTTAGATGTTCAAAATGTTCACATCAATAAATAAATGAATGTTTTTTCATTAAAAAAACTCTAAACAGTAACAAATGGTTTCATATGCACACCTACAAAAGGCATACATATTTATGTCTTTATCAAATTTCTCCTTGGCAGAGAAAATCCTTCCAAAGATGAAGATAAAATCCTATAGGTTTTTAATAGCCATCATGATTGCAAATTTCTGGTTAATAGACTTTGTTTTCCACGTCCACCCTGAAAAAAATAAAAAAAATAGAAAAGAAAAAGGAAAATTCCACCTTCCCTCCATGAGCTGCTTGGGAAACTGTTCAAGTTTCATGTAATTGTATCATTTGGTTTCGTTTCTCAGCATTCAGTATAATTAGTTGTGTTTCCTTGTCCACCTGGGCCCATTCTCATGGATCTCTTCCCACACACCCATGGATGCACTGGGCTGTAACTTATTGAGTAGAGTTGTATTTGCAATACAACTATAATCAGTTGTGATCCGTTCTTGTGGGAACAATGCTATAAAATTATATTGTAACGTATGCTCCATTAAGCACTATAGCCATTTTCAAGTGTAAATTCAAAACATTTCCCATTATGAGTTATTAGACTTACAGGTTAGACCTACTTTAGAACAGGCTTCTAAAGTTTGGAGTTGTATTTGTGCTTATCAGAATAATCTAGCCCATTAGGGGTTTCAAATTTATTCTGGAAAATCAAGAAAACAGCTTCGCTAATGTCATTTGTATTATGCTTGGAACATCGCCTGAACTAAAGCGTCATGGGACTAGTCAGCCTCCATAAGTTTTGACATTTGCCCTTTCTTCCTGGATTTCAACAGCTCTAAACTGACAAACTAGCCTAAGGAAAATGTACATTTTGGAACTGGTAGACTTTCAGTAGCTATTGTATCCCCCCACATTCAGTTTGAATATTGATAATTTTTGCATAAATATTTTTTCTTTTGAGTTGATAGCCATGGATTAAGTCCAACCTAACCATAGGGACTGACTGATAAGGCAAATTATTTATCCTGTCCTACAATCTATACCCTCAAGAAAACTAATTTACTATGAGTAAATGTTTTTAACTATCATGGTTTTATCTCCAATTCGTAAAATCTTCTCAAGTCTAACCTCAGCTGACAGCTCTTCCCTGACATCTTGGCCTGAAGATCCAACATTTTAAATAAAATGTTCACTCTCATGTCCCCTTCAAAATGGAGTTTATCAACTTCTTCAAATGTTCCAATAGTTCAATGTGCATAGAAAACCAGGACTACCTTCAGATGAAGCTCAGAGGGCTCCAAGTCCAAATGGGATATAAGGGGAGGAGGGCAGGAAGGATGGGAGATGGACCCTGGGCGTGGCAGATCACTGAGAAAGTTTACAATAGGAGGTTGGTGTTAGTGCATGCTGGGCTTTACGTTTCTGTGTCGTCACTATGCTCTGATATGCCTGGGCACCAATGTCTGTCCCAAACATGAATCTGGCTTATGGTGTCTTCTAATTGGGTACCTTTACCTATCACAAACACTGAATCTGGTCTGTAGAATCTTCAGTTTATCCCTTACCAGGAGCATCACCCTGCCACCTGTCACCACTCACGACACCTGAAGTTAGGCCACAGAATGAGTATTATAGGGAGGAAGTTGAGCTCTTCTAACCCTGGGAAACTGGCTGGATATCATGGCCTGTATTCAATGTCTACTTTCTTTCTTTTATGTCCATCAGAAGAAACAAATACATAACAAATGGTAGGCATGTTTCTATGAATATCAGCCACTTGATTAATGAAAGACAACATCTTTCTTTTGTATGATACCTCTAAAGAATGTCTAGTTTATACTTATCTTGATACTGTATATAATTCTCAGAGGGAGAGTCAAATAGTATATGTTAGCTGGATACTCTAAGTACCTTGCTGTTCCTTCTCTCAACAGTGTTGCTTGTCTGAATCCTTAAATCCAAGGGAAGAAGAGAAAACATGAATCAGATCAGAAAGAAATTGTCAATCTCAAGGGAAAGGTAAGGATCATTAAGGAAATTCAGGAAATAGAGTATGGACATCTACCTGAAAAAGTTCTACTTTGGAGATAGAGATGTTGAAGTAACTCATGATTAAAAGGGAAGTTAAAGGCACTATCTTAGAAGAACGTGATCCTTCTTTTCAAACTTTTTGGGCTCCTTTGAAAGATCTGCTCACACCATGCACAATGCCACCCACTGCCTTCACCAGGGTGCTTTTCCTAAAATAGAAATCTGATCATGCCATTTCCTGTTTAAAATGCTTACTGGTTCTCCACCCTCTTCAGGACAAATCCCATGATGTACCTTGGCACATAAACATTCTGTGATTTGTCCGCTACTTCACCATATCCTGCTCCAATACAGCCTCTCACCCACTATCTCGCAATTCACACACCCCTTTCTCCTTTTAATGCAAACTATGGGCAGTAGCCCAAAGTGTCATGATTTGTCATCTGTGTTTGTATCTTTTCACACAAGGCACTCTCTCTCTCCTCTCTCTCGCTCCATAATCTGCTTCCTCTGATTTTCTCATGGCAGCCTCCTCTTCCCAAGGCATCATCTCCTCTAGGAAGCCTTGACTGACTTGTGACAGCCTAAGGAAGGACTTCATTCAATATTTCTCATGCCACTCTTGGAGTTCCTCTATTATAGTGCTTGTTATCTCTTACTATTAATATATACCTTTTTGCATATTTGTATCCCATTAGAGTACAAGCACCTTGAAAGCAAACAGTATGTTTTCTATATCTTTCTGTCCAGGGCATAGTACAATTGGGACTTAATAGTCTGAGTTGAATGAATGGACATCTATTAAAGTCCAGATATTCACATCAATTCTGTCATCTCTAATGCTGCACATAGGCAACAGGTCCAGGGTCTCTCTATTAAGAACCTAGGCTGTTGGCCTGATTGAGATACAATCTTTATTCTTTCCTTCATGTGTTTCTTCTATCATTTGTAGTGGGTAGGGGCTATGCTTACACATCAAATATTTTTATTACTTTACCTTTTGGCACAGAATCTGGGACTTAATAGTCATTCAACAAATCACGACTGAGGAACATTTTAGGTACTATGAAGCATTTTGATGCTGGGAAAAGAATAAAGAGGCAAGTGAAGCTGATGTTAGACATTAATTTTACACAATCCTGCTGCCTTTTGTCTTGTGATTGTCTTTATCGTCTTTGACTATCAGCCACCAATATATTTTTTGCTAGATATTCTTCATTCCTCACTGACTTTCCCTAACTAGTAATCAGAATTAGAAGTGTCATGCCAAACACGTGGCAAAATGATTAGTACAATGAAAACAAAGCGTTAAAGAAAAAGAGTAATCATTCCCATTCCAAATGAAAATGTTATAAATTTTAGGCAATAGTTGAGCATTAGTAATGGATAATTCTAAGCTCCATGTGTTCTCTCCACTGTGGTAAAATATATTTAAAAGAAATTCAGTCTTGGAGTTATGGAGTTATTTTTAATTCTGAAGCAGAGATTGTTGTTTTATTTCTTTGTTATTTGAATAAAGAATTAAATAATAACCTTGATCCCATTAGCATCACTTGAAAACACCATGCCAGAGAGTATAATTTTAACACATTTGCATTTTAATACTAATGTCTTTGTTCTATAAGAAAAAAAGTATTTCCTTTAAGTATACACACATTAAATTATTTGATAAAATGGGCATGTTGTTTCTGGCCTCCTAATTTTCTTGATGGATCATAAGATCTATCTCTTATTTGGTCCGTCATTTAATAGTTTATCTAGGTAAATAAAAGACATGGAAACTCAGAAAATAGCACTGTGTGTAAAATATGGAAAATTTCAAAGAAGTAAAAACATACCAAGCTTAAATCTCAGAATAATTCAGAAGGGATTCAAATCCTTGTGTGTGTGGACTCATGGCAAACATTGTCAGTCTCTGTATTTTTGTGGCTCTCCTATTACTACTTCAAGACTTACATTAGTATTCACTTATCCTTGGGATAAAAATAACATGAAAAATGAAAATCTGCAGATAACCCTAAACTTCACTGTTGTAGGTATTCCAAGGACAATGCTGATTAAGAACAAACCTTTACTTTAAAGCAGATCACAAGAAAGAAAGGGGGAAGTTTATAATAAAGCTTAAAATAAAGTAGGCTCAACATAGATTAAGGCTATTCCATGATCCACAAGACACTTCATATGCATAAAAGAGTCATTGGTGAGAGATTCTTCAAATTTTAAGTGACACATTATCCCCATTAAGTGAGCTTCTACTTTAGAAAAATATACATTTGTGTGTGTGTGTGTGTGTGTGTGCGTGCGTGCATATGAACAAAAAAAATCATAGGAAATCTTAATACTCTTCTGGTCAATAATTACAACCTTTGTTTTAAAGAATGTTAGAATATGATAACAAAATATTCATACATGATATAGGTTTTAGAAATCAAACTGCTCTTTGTAGATGACTCAAATTTAGTGCAGGAATATTAATTGATGTCTACAACGTTATACATCTGTTTAGTGCTAAGCAGATGAAAACTCAGGTTACATGACTTCAAGCCAACATGTCACTATATTGCTTTTATTTTAACTTAACAAGAACCACAAAAAAGCAAATGATTTCCCCAGTTTATCCATGCCATGCTGATAAGCCATTAACCGAAGACTGTGCATATTAGTAGCAGACAGACAGTTTTAGGCACATGCAAAAGAATGACTGACTGTAAAGAAACAGTCCTGGTGACCTTAAAACCTTTATAAAGCTTCTAAAGTTGTCTTACCAAAACGTTTTCGGTTTGTTTGTTTGTTTGTTTTTACATTACAGCATCTTACACATTTGGATTTCTATGTGCTAATTTCCTTTTTTTCATTATATATATGTGTGTGTGTATGTGTATGCATGTATATGTATGTGTGTATATATAGTCAATGAAGTCAATATTGTCTTATTGAGCAATAACTGAAGAATATATTATAATCATGAACAAAAAATAGCACCATAATATTTTTTAAAAAACATTTTTTGAAGCATAGCATACATATAAAATGCTGAAGAAATCATAAGCATATAGCTTGATTAATTTCCACAAATCAAACACACTCCTGTAAATAGCACCCTGATCAAGATATTGTTACATTTTTACACCTGTAAATATATCATATTTATATTTAACTTTGTAAGTGGAATTGCATTCTATGATCACATCAGAGTGTTCTTGAAGAGGATTGACAAAGACTTAAATTGTTTGAATAATCAAGCCTGCATTCAGTTTTTGATTACTAACTATATTATTCAAAAATCTCTCAACTGAGCATGAACAAAGAAAAATGGATTAAAACCAGTTAAGAACCTTCTTTTTTCCCCACGTTTCCACTTCTTCATTTAATAAATAACCATATTAGGCAGCTGCAATCCTATATAACGTCTATCTAGAAATATTTATTTGTGCCTGGGTGTATGTGGTGCTGTGCCAGTAACTAAAATTTCATAGTACACATTGTACTTCTTGATCTCCTTATTAACATTTCCCAAATCTGCAGACTTAAGGTAATCCCAATATGAGGTATTTCCCATGAGTTATTGATTAGATACTGATTGCCATTACGGAAGAATCATCACCAAATTTTTAACTCCAGTCTACCACTCAATTGAATTTATTTCAGTAAGCTCACTTATCTCTGCCCACTGAGCTACCTTGGGATTTGCTGTCAATAACAAATGGATTAATTTCCCACCCATTCTTGAGGAAAGAGCTTCCCTCATCCCACTCATCTCTCACTAAAGTGAAGGTTTTGCAATGTGATGACCACTCCGTGCTGCAGAAGGTAGTCCTGGATTGTGACAGTTAATGGCATATGAGAAAGGCGTGGAAGAACCATGCAGTAGCTGTACACACCCACCTGTAGAGTCTTCTGTTTACATCCTGAGTTTTACTTAGAGAGACAAGCAAGCTGACTGACCTCACAAAAAGGAAATCTGCCTTTTATCAGTATGATTACTCTGTTGCAGTGCATTTATTTATTCATGCATCTGCTACATAAGTGTCTAGCTTATAGTAAGGGCTTAATTAACATTTATTGGATAAATATGTGGTAAAAGCTATTGTACTCCCATGTTGTTTTGCAGAGAAAGCTCAGCCTTGCTTATAGACTCAAGGACACCACCACATGAGAGTGTCAAGTTACACTTGGCTTTCTTGATCTGCATGTTGAAGGACACTGCCCAACCACAATGTGACTGTATTTCCCCCAGGTTTTTATTCAATGTTATGTAGTATCACACTGACTATTTTATTTCCCCATGACAGAGAGGAAGTGAGGTGGGTTTGAAGTATCAGATGTAAACTCCAGGCTGATTGAGCATGTCCTAGGACTTTGCAGACATGGAAACATTTCCCTGCAGAATCCATTATCCTTTTTAACTCAAAAGCCTAAAACTTTCTGATGCCAACCTTATGCTCCCAAAGCATTGCAGATTATCTGTATCAGTTGTAATTGTCATTGTAATTAAGAAAAAGAAAAAAATATATATTTAGATAACTACATTATATACTTCATTAAAGCAGGGAGATGTAGCCTGCCTATATGCAATAATTCTATCTTGAATAAATTGCCATCTGTTTTTAATAGACTTGCTCAACTCCCAGATTATCCAAGACTTTCTGATTTCACCCTTACCTGAATCAATTTCTCCTTCCATACACTGCTATCAGTACTTTTAAATTTTATGTGAGTATCTCTATGTGTTTCTATTCTCCCTCACTAGACTTAAAGCTCCCTAGTGGTAGGGATTTCAGCTGATTTATGTAGAAATTCCCTTCTCTATGATACTCATTTATAATTAACAGGTATTCATTAAATCTCTATTGAACTGCATCTATACCGTTTCACGCTTACATTTTCATTTAAGTCAAGTAGGAGCATCATATCCTCCACTGAAAACTATGAATATATAGGAAGAATGATTCCAGAGGAAATTAATATTATAAAGTATTTTATTTCTAAGACAATGGATGATTTGGAATATTTTTAAATTACCAAATGGATATAAATTTTGTTTGACATTAAGATATAAGACATTGTTAATATCAGTGTTTTAATTTATCATGTTATATAATTAAATAAAATTTCAAGTGTTCAATGCTGAGAACTATTTATCAGTCTCAGTATTACAATAAGGGGCAGTATAAAGGTTAATAAGATAAAGGATCATCATATATTATTCCCAAGCCTTAAATTGCAGTGGTTAGCAAGGGTAGTAGTCAATACCAAAGATGAAATAGAATGCTTTCTATAACATGCAGCACATAGCATTTATATTCTTCCAGTGCAGAAAAATTAACAATATGGAATAAAAACTAGAAACGAAGTCATTGTGGAAATAGTGACTACTACATTACTATTACTACATTAATATAAAGTCAAGACTATGTAAAATAGCATATCAACTTTAAAACTAAAATTGGCCTTGTTTTGTTTGGAATTCCCAGTAAATATCCAGGAACTCTAACGAGTAAATGAAAGGTGAAGAAGCTTTAAGCCATTGGACCTGAATCTCCTCCACCATAATTTTCAAGACATTTTCTCCTTTAATATTTCCAAAGTGACCTGATAGTTTTATCTTTCATTACCAAAAACTATGTTTCTACCTTATTAACAAAAAATGGTATATTAGTTCCATTTTTTAAATGGCTTTCATTTTAAAATTTATGATTTGCCACTTTAGGAATAATTGTAATGATAAATCATTATAAACGGAGAGGTTAGGAAGTTTCAAGTCAGGAATTTAATTTTATTATTTTTTGATAAACTGATCCCATATAGGCTTCCAAAAGAGCAAACCAGTGCTACAAAATATTTATAGTATGCTATATTTTGTAAGTGAAGTGTGAAAACAACTGAAAACAGCACAATGCACTGGAAAATATTGCAATTCTTTCAAAACCTCCTTCTAATTATGAACATTATGGAGATTTGAAATGTTCTCTTCTTCATGTTCTATTACTGAGTGTTTAATAGGAGTGTTTAATACGAGGAATATATATAAAGCCAAAAGAAGAGTAGATGTTTAAATAAAAATGTGGGCTACTGCTTTTTCCACATAACAGAAACTGTACAATTTAAAAAGAATACCTTGATTTACGATTCTATTATTTTGAAAAACTGATATACAAAAACACCTTCAGCTATAGAAAAAGCTAAAAAATGATGGAAAAATAATAAAATAAAAGCAAATGCTCAAATATGCAGCTTAGCACAGAGGACAAAAACACAAAACCAGAGATGCAACCATCACTGAGTCTTGAGATGATTGATTGCTATATTTAGTATTTAGGGGCCATATAGATATGCAGCACCAGGTCTGAGTCTCAAAAATCTGGGTAGTGAAAAATAATCACTGGGAATTTATGGCTATGGATTTATATACATGAACATTCTATGAAATTCACATAAAAATAGTCCTGGACTAATTAACAGTGTTACTTGGCAGGAAAAAAATGCACAATTCCTTTGAAGGGACTTACCCTCTGATAAGGAGATGGAAGGTCTCAGATGCAAGAAAGAACAACAACCAAATAAAACAATAAATATATAGGCAGTGACAGAGAAATAATGACCAGATAGAACAGTAATAATTCAGGTTAAAATGCTTTAAAAATACAATAGTAAGTTATTACTCAGGAGAAGAAATGATAGCCAAAATATTTTTGTGTTCTGGTAATATATTAATACAAAAGGTGGTAAAGATAATTTTATATTTTGATAAACATGCCTTTCTACAAACCATAGCAAATTGAAAAACAGAATTATAAAAATTAAGTTAGAAAGGAGAAAACAATATAAAGGGGGATCCACAACATAAAACAAGATCATATTTTAAAATGAAATATATCATTAATTTGATTACATATAAATGAGCCAAATATGTAAAATAATAGGACAATCGACTACGTTTAAAAAATTCAATTATATACTGTTCACCAGAAACACACTGTGATATTAAGTATACAGATAAGTTATAAGTAAAAGGATAATAAAAGACACAAACACAAATGGGAAAATAGAAAATAACACTAAACTAAAATAAAAATATATAAACTTATGGATGTAGCTATAGCAAGATAAGAGAGAAATTTATGTGATTGCTTACATTACAAAGAATAAAGGTAGCAAACTGAGAGGCAGGTATCTCTGGTGGTATTTCCTATATTCTAGAAGCCCAGCACATTTTTGCCTGACATAGCCAAAAAGCAAATTCAGAGTTTACTATGTAATCTGATAATTTGAAATTAGTCATGTTGGATCTCTTATGTAAAACACCAGTGAATAGACAACCTACAGAATGGGAGAAAATATTAACATGTTATACATTAAATAAAGGGCTAATAGTCAGAATCTACAAAAAACTCAAGCAAATCAGCAAGAAAAAAATCAAACAACTCCATTAAAAAATGGGCAAAAGACATGAACAGAAGCTTTCAAAAGAAGACAGAGTAATAGTCAATAAGCATATGAAAAAATGTTCAATGTCACTAATCATCAGAAATACAAATCAAAACCAAAATGAGATATCACTTAACCGCAGTGAGAATGGCTTTTTTGAAAATGTCGCAAAACAATAGGTGCTGGTGTGGATGCAAAGAGACAGGAAAGCTTATACACTGTTAGTGGGTCTGCAAAGTAGTGCAACCTCTATGGAAAATAGTATAGTGATTTCTCAGAGAACTAAAAGTAGACCTACCATTTGATCCAGCAATCTCATTACTGGGTATTTACCCAAAGGAAAAAAAAGTCATTTTATCACAAAGACAGTTGCACTGAAATGTTTATTACAGCACAACTGACAATCACAAAGATGTGGAATCAACCCAAGTGCCCATCAATTCATGAGTGGATTAATAAAATGTGGTATATGTGTATCTTGGAGTACTACTCAGCCATAAAGAATGAATGAATTCCTTTTGTGAGAATTTGTATAGAACTGGAGACCATCCTCGTAAGTAAAGAATGGAAAAAAAAAAATACCACATGTACTCACTATTGAATTGGAACTAATCAATCAGCATGCATGTGCTCAGATGGAAGTAAAACTCAATGGAAATCATGCAGGTGGGAGGTGGGAGGAGGGGCTGGGTGAAATCATACCTGATGAGTACACCGTACACTATGTGAGTGATGGGCATGCTTATACCTTTGACTCAAGCAGTACAAAAGCAAATTATGTAACCAAAACATTTGTACCTCCATAATATTCTGAAATTTAAAAAGCCCCAAATAAATAAATTAATAAATAACTTCAGCTATTAAAAGAAATAGGACTATAAGAAATAAAAGTAGCATATATTTGAGACTGTATTTGGATGACTTGGAGAATCTAAATCCTAAAGACCTGCTGAGTGATGCTGATCAGAAGCATTATCCTGTCCATCTGTGCCTGATAGCACTCTTCTCACCTTGCTTGAATGACCTTGCCTGAGGGGTTACTTAGCAAAGGGAAGCAAATGTCCTTAAGCCACTTCCCCATTGCCTCCAGACCTGTAACAAGAGTTATATCCCAGCTTGCGGTGGACGACAGTGTCACAAAGTCTAATAGAAAGTTTAACAACCAAACAATTGCAACACTTTGCTAATTTATATTGGCAAAAATATGAAACCTATATGTAGGACTATATCCTGAGGATGCCAAACTTAGAAAAGAGGACTACACCTCCAATTAGGATGGATGTTTTGATAATGATGCACTTAACAGGGAAGGATTTTTGTGCTACCTCAAACAACTAAGACTGGCGCTAATTGTTTATTTCATTGATTACTGACTTTTGATCTTAAAGATGTGCCATACTAAATGAAGTTGAGAAGAAAATTCCTTTAGGATTTTAAGGAAATTAGATGGTTGGAGCATTTTTAACATTTGTGATTCACTGAATTACTCCAAACAACCCCTTAACAGCCTACTGAAATTGCTCTGTCCAGCAGACAATTTGACATTGTTTTTATCTTCATTGATCCACCAACTTTTGATGCTTTGAATGCTTTTTATTTTGAAACATTTTTAACATGGTTGGAAGTTCATGTTGGAATTGCTTGAACAGTGTATGTAGGAGGTAATGATACAAAATGTACATTATTTTCAAGAAGTTTGGCTATTTATGAGGTTGGGAATCATGAGTAACAAGAAGATATATATTTGAGTTCAATACTGAACATGGATACAAATCTTCAAATTCTGCATTATTAAAATACAGATTAAAAGAAATAAAAAAATAATAAAAATAAAATAAAAACAAAAATGAGATTAAAGTATCAAAAGATATAGGTAAAAATCAGCACTGATATTTAGGAAATACTCAGTAATTTTGTATTAAAATATGAACAAATTTAACAGAAGTCGTGCTTTTTTTACTGGTCATAAAGGAACTAAATTGGTGAGAACAATCTGATTCCTTCAGTTAAGGCTTAGGTATCTGATTAAAAAGAATAAATATAGGTATCTAAATATTCTCCAGTCATCTGTTGTCCTCTCCAATCATGGGCTTTAGTGGATCTCATTCAGAGAGCCTATTCATATTGGTAAGTTATAATCAGTCTCTCTATAGCACTCATCTGTACCAAAGAATAAGATTATTACCTGGAAAACTACTTCATTGGTGAAAACTGGATACTTCTTCCTTGATTAAAAAAAAAAAAATGAAGATGATGTTTCCCTAAATAAACCAATGAGCAAAGAATAATTTTATTTTAATAGTGCAAAAAGTGATGAAGTCTTTTTTAATTTAAGGTAAAATGTGTAGGTATATATAATTCCTTATCCTTGAATTGCTATTATTTAAATTCACTATGAATTTCTTGATATGAGCATCATTTAAAAGCCTCAGGCTAAACTGCACAGCCCAATAAGTTGACAATAATTCTTTATTATTGGAGATTTTTAATTTTTACCATCTTAGGCTGGGGTAACTTCCAAAGGTTATAATTCTGTTCGTAATATTTAGGCATCAAAGTTGTTTTCAAATGCTAACATGCAAAGTTAAAAGACTGGAAAGTGAGAATGAATTCACAATGAGTAATTATGTTCCCATCTGGAAATGGCATAAATAAAAGTAAATGAATTAAATGACCTTTCTTATTTGCATATTTAAAGACTATCTAGAAACAGACTGTTTTAAATTACTTCCATTTGAATAAATTGCATAACCTGAGAAGTTTGCATTTCAGAGCCCTCCATTTTATAAGAACAATCACAGCATGAGATTTTATTCAGATATCCTGTTATATTCTCGAGTAAAGCCACAATTTGGGAACTCAGTTATAGCTCAAGCGAGCAATAATAGTACCTTTAAGTACATATTGCAAATTGCCATGTTCACATATTTTTCAAATGGCCACACTCATGTTATTTGGTAGGTATACAAGGAGAATGCTACAAATAATAATTTGCATGTGCAATTACTTTTTGTGCCAAAACTCTTTCTGATAAAGGAAACAATATGACATTTATACTGTTGTTAGCTTATCAAATGGAGAAAAATAAGCCAAATAAAAACTGCCAAATTTGGCACAAACCTCAAAGCTGGATGTATATTGAAAAAATTTTTATGCAAAAGGTCAGAAATTTTGACTAGGGATATTTCTACTTTCTCAAACTGCAGTGAAATTACTACAAAGGTAGAAGAGAAGGAAGATGATAAAAAAAAAATTTTGTAAATACCTAGGAAAAAATACATGTACTACCATGTACATACCATGTACATGTACACAATACATGTACATCCCAAAAAGGGATGTCTATAGGATTAGGTTGATGGAGAAGTAAGAAGTAACCCCAAATTCACACTGGTTGATTACACCAGGTGTGAGAGATTTTCTGTCTGTTAGGAAAAATAATTTCAAGCCCAGAGGCAACAGGCACAGGAAGCACAATCAAACCATAGGAAATTCCCAAAATAATTTATTGAAGGTCTCCTATGAAAGAGATGAGCAGCTCTCCTTGAATAAGCTTCAGATATCTATAACAAACAGTAATTAAAACAAATGAAACAGGCAGGGCGCGGTGGCTCACACCTGTAATCCTAGCACTCTGGGAGGCCGAGGCGGGTGGATCGCTGGAGGTCAGGAGTTTGAAACCAGCCTGAGCAAAAGCGAGACCCCTGTCTCTACTAAAAATAGAAAGAAATTATCTGGCCAACTAAAATATATATAGAAAAAATTAGCCGGCCATGGTGGCGCATGCCTACAGTCCCAGCTACCTGGGAGGCTGAGTTGGTAGGATCGCTTGAGCCCAGGAGTTTGATTTGAGGTTGCTGTGAGCTAGGCTGACGCCACCACGCACTCACTCTAGCCCAGGCAAAGCAAGACTCTGTCTCAAAAAAAAAAAAAAAATGAAACAAACAAAAAAACAAAGCAACTAATATGACATCAGCCTGGAGTGAAAGAGAGAAGATATCATACTTAGATTGCTTTACCTGCTTCCCTCGAGGGATCCTAAAAGACCTGCTGGCAGTCACCATATTAGATTGCTTGCCTGCCACCTCAGAAATAAGTCTCCTGTAGAAAGATGTGAGTCATCAACTCCAATTTCCTCATCTCTTTTAATTATACTTGACTTAGAAAAGTCCAGCCTTTGATGAAGCAAAGGTATTTTGAGCGACCACTATATTTTTAGAAACTGGTAGTTAAAGTTTCTCCACATGTCGCCTTGAAAAAATTGTGAAGATCTAAGTATTTCCTCACAATCTTATAAACAGACATCTAAATATTTTTGCATAACTTACAGAGATTATAATTTCAGATATAATGTAGATTTTATAACTTTAAATAAAATGGTTATATCACTCTTTTATATTCATCTAAAAAATATAATTGTAGAAATAATACACCAATAATCATTCATTTAAAAATATGTTGTTTTTCTTTTATTACTGGAAATTTTACAGTTTCTTTATCTCCTTGACATTGTATTTCCATTCCACTTTCCTTGAAGAATTTTTATGCCAGTACAGTATATTCTCTCACATAAAGCATTATTTATAGCTCTATCACGTCTGCAACAATTACAACAAATATACACATGTATATATGTGTATATATGTGTGTGTGTGCATGTATATATATTGAAATCTTCATTTTAATTTTCTCTAACAATACAACTCTAAATGTTCTTAGAAAAATCTCCTAGATTTATTTTCATTACTTATAGTGTATAATTGATGAAAATTATCTAAGTATATTACCACATTGGATAAACTAATATAAAATATAATAACCAAGTTTTGAATTTTCTTTTTGTTTGGCATGGAGGCTTACATAAATTTCATGGTGTTAGGTGTTGATAGATATGCCTTTGTTTTGTAATGTAGGAGAAGAAAAGATTTTTTTTAAAGGGAGGAGGTAAAAGAGAATGTCAGGTGCCTTCAATGCAGGCCCATTGTCAATCAGAGGTAAATTTTGAAAAATATGTATCTCAGTTAAACAAAACATGGTTTTCACAATTGCATACCTCTTAAATGTTTTCATGTACTCACAGTGTGCACATACTGCTCTTTAAAGTCCACTATTTTAACACATCAAAATTCTAGGCTTCTTTTATGCAAAATACAACATAAGGACCCTTTGAAAATTATAGTTTGGCTAATAAAGAGTGGTGATCCACAGTGGAGGTAATTTTGTGGTACTGATCATGTATAGAAAAGCAACTCTTAGAGATAAGTTTTTCAATTCCAAAAAAACACTATTTGAAAGGAATGCTGATAAAACATATAAGAAAGGGTCACTGTGTTTTACACAGTAATCATGAAAGTGCAACATTTGGTTGAGATTTATTTTATTTCTCTACCTTGTAGTGCTGTCTTAATTTAGAGGGGATGGTGTCTTCATTAGTATATATATATATATATATATATATATATATATGTACACCATTGGTTATATAATTCACTCATTCAGAAATATTTATTTTGTACCTACTTGGTGAAAAACAAAGAATGTTATACAACCAACTAATAAAAGTGATTACCTCTGGGAAATAGATTTAAATAAATGTTGGCATGTTATGAAGAATAGAGTTTCAAATTTTACTTCATATAATTTTTAAAAGAAGAGATTAAAATTAATGAACTCAATAAATGTTTTGAAATATTTATACATTATAGAATGGCTAAATTGGGTTTATTAACATATGCATTACATCATATAGTTATCATTTTTGTGGCAAGAACACTTAATATCTACTGTCTTAGCAATTTTCAAGAATACAATACATTGTTACTAATTATAACCACCCTGTTATACAATAGATCTCTTGAAAATAATCTAACTGAAATTTGTATCCTTTGACCAAGATGTCCCACCTCTATCCGCAAACCCTTGATAACCACCATTACACTCTCTACTTTAGTGAGTTCAACTTTTTTAAGTTCCACATATAAGTGAAATAATGTGAATTTGTCTTTCTGTGCCAGATTTATCTCACTTAACATAATGTCCTCCAGTTTCATCCATGGTTTTGAAAATGACAGGATTTTCTTATTTTATAGGCCTGAGTAGTATCCCATTGTGTGTATATATATATCACACTTTCTTTGTCTATTCATTCACTGATGAACACTGAGTTTGATTCTACATCTTGGCTGTCATGAATAATGCCTCCAAGAACATGGCGGGGGTAGATATCTCTTTTACATATTGATTTCTTTGCCTTTGGATATATACCAAGTATTGGGATTACCAAATTTTATGGTAGTTCTAGTTTTCATTTTTGAGACACCTCCATACTGTTTTCCATATGGCTGCACTAATTTTCATTCCTATCAACAATGTACACAAGGGTACTCTTTCTCCTCATGCTTGTCAGCATTGGTTATCTTTCCTTTTTGTTGATAAGAGCAATTCTAACAGGCATGAGGTGATACTATTGTGATTTCAATTTGCATTTCTCTGATGATTAGTGATGTTGAAATTTTTTTAAATATATCTGTTGACCATTTGTTTCTATGTCTTCTGTTGAAAAATGTCTATTCAGGTTATTTTTCCATTTAGAAGTCAGTGAAATTTTCCAAATTCTTCCTATAGAAATATTATGTATAATAACTTTGGGATAATTAACCTATTCAAATATAGTCAGTCATCTTAATTCTCTATGTGCATGAATATTTTGTCATTGTCATGGCAGTTAATTATCAAATGTTTTCTTTATATGTAGGAAGTTGATTATCTTTGCATATATTTTTCTAATTATCATTGATTTCTTTTTTGTCTTAAATGATATCAATTTTTTTAATATTTAGAGTTTTTGAAAGCTGTGCTGAAAATAGTCAAACCTGGAGAAGAAATAAAATGATATCGCATTTCAGTAGAACAGGAAATGACCAGTTCACACCAGGAAGTAGTTTGTAAGCACAGGCGCGATTGCTTTGGCACTGAAGGAAGGTGTCTGTACATCACATTAAGACTCAGAGAAAGGCTTGGCCTGGGGTCTGTGGAGCATACTTTTTTCTATAATTGGAGAAACAACTGTAGTGTATTGCATGTGTCAGTGGAGTGCTATAAGTTACAATAGAAACTGCTTCTCTGGTTAAAATAAGAGAAGAGAATAGAGTTGGCTGTGTAGCTTTCTGGAAAGTTTTGTGGTTAGTGGGCTAGTTCTCCAATCAGCTGGGTTAGCAAGTTTGGGATATTTGTATTTTTTATTATAAAGACTTGGAAATATAACATTTGAAAGATTTTTAAAAATAGTAATGTCAGCTAAAATGACTTTTCCCAAGAGTAATGGTGCAAGGATTGTGGAGTTTTTAAAGTCTTATTTTGAAAAAGAATATCTTGTGTTTCTCTATGAATTAAGTAGGAACCAGGAAAATGAAATACATAGATTTTATTATATTGAATAATATTTTTATTTCTATTTAAATATGTTATTTAAAAAACTTACAGATTTTATAAAATGTACATTCAGTATTTATTGAAATTATATATGTCTATATATTAATACAAATATTTCATTTGTAAATGGTATATTTTTTATTTTTTGTTTTTGAGTATTTGCTTTATCAATAGACTTACCTACATTGAACATATTTTTGCATACCCAGATTATTATTAATGAACCATTAAGATTGACAGACGAGTTATTAAGAACATACTCAAGCAGATATTATATTGGTTCAGAGTTTGTTTTCTGGTTTCACATTTCCTAGGTTGATATGCTGGGTCCTTCCCTCACTAGACTACCCATATAAATTTAATCAAACTGCTACACCTCACTGGGCCTCAATTTCTTTTTAAACTTGAAACTATAATAATATACCACAATTGTTGTGATGATTTAAAATGATAGATAAATCGATAGCTCAGCCCTTAAAAAAATCACACTTGAATCCTAAGAGGGATACAACAATTCATTATACTAAATACAGTATTAAAAGGAACTTTACAGAATGGCTGAAAATAGTCTATCAGGGTCTCCACTGATACAAGGCAGTGCCTTCAAAATGCATCCATGCCCATGCCTTCAAAATACATCTGGGCACACATGTGCACAAGCGCACACAGGTATGTTCATGTACACATACAAAGACTGCAAACATTAGCTGATGCAGGCGATGATAGTGTTCTGTTGTTGTCCCTAGTATTAATGGCAGGTTCAGGGAGTGGAGTTATTTATGATTTTGGTTGGAATGAAAAGAAATAGGAAATCAGCAAGGGAGTTCACAAGTAACAGCAGAAGTAATCATTACCTTTAAAAAGATTTAGTCAGACCATCCTGGAATTATGTGAAAAGACTGGGTGAAGAAGAAGGAATTTTCACAATCAAAAACTATATAAATACTCTTTTGTCACAGTGATTTTTTTTTACCTCACTTTTATCCCTGAGATTTTAGTTGACTAAGGAAAATGAGTTCCATTTGTACTTATAGGCTGTACATCTGGGTATAAATGTACTAGACTGCTGGTCCAGATCTGAACTAATCCTTCACTTGCATCAAGATCCTGGCAGCCAACAGAGGCCAGCCTGGATGCTAAAGGTCTGCGCATGGTCATTTCACCAGGGCCTCAACCTGACTCCATTCTTTCTCTATTTAATGATTAATTTTTAGTTAGTCTACCATTTGGGGCCCAAGTATTACCTTTGTCCTTTGTCTATAGAATTTGATTCCCATGATTTGTACCAAAGTACAGTCTTAAGACTACAATAGCCCATATGTCTGCACACACACACGGGCACACACACATTATCTTGGAATTAAATGTTACTCTGTTCTAGATAACTTTGAAATAGTAACTAGCAAAGATGCTGGATTATTATAAATATTTATTAGACAATCATTAAGAGTCTGACATGCAACAGTCCAACAAAGACACCCACTATAATTCGTTGAAGCTATCCTATGTTCTTGAATAATTATGGCTCTTTAAAAATCTTAATGCCATTTTTCATTTGACAAAGTGGAGAAAAACATTAAGAAGAAAATTTTCACTTCCAATAGAGTGGCAATAAAATATAAAATAATCAATGGATTTTCCCCAGAGTTGAAAATATGAATCACCTGGACCACTCTTTTATTTTTTCTGCTACGCAACACAGAACTGTATTCTTGGGTAGAGGCAGTCATTACCCTATCACTGCTGAAGTCAATATCAGCTCTATGTTTAAGAATCCCCTAGCTAAAACTCTATGTTTAAGAATCCCCTAGCATCAAAGATGCTAAAAGCAAGAGAGAATCATTTTTATTATGTTTATTTGACTCCTATAATCTCCCCTTTTTAGTTTATAAATAATAGTCAAGGCATTGGGATTTTCCTCAAAGCTTCAGTCAGCACTGAGGTACTTGTTAAGCTCAGTTTATGCTCTCATATTATTCTTGAAAAATACTGGCCTTCATAAAAAAATCAACATTTCTACTCAACTCAGTCAGCTATTCTGAGATTAAAATCCAATAGAGAATTACAAAATTTAGAGTAGATTTTTCCTAGTTAGTAATATAAAATTTCAGGAAAGTTATGAGGAAATCATCCCCAGTTAATTTACTTGTAAATAATTCATTCAATCATAAGCATAATATCTACCAGGTTATATTTATATTTCTGATTTTTAAATACTTTAAAGTTACAGAAGAGAATACTGCTTTTCTAAAATAAATATTTCTCATTTTCTTATTCTAAAATTGTTAGAGATACAGAGTGATGCAAGGTGCTATCGTGTGGATATTTGACCCTCCAGACCTCCTGTTGAAATATGATCTTCAATGTTGGAGGTGGGGTCTAGTGGGAGGTGTTTGGATCATGAGGTGGATCTCTCTCATAAATAGATAAATATCCTCCCTCAGGTGGGGTGACTGAGTTCTCATTCTGTTAGTTCTTATGAGAGCTGGTTGTTAAAAAAAAAAGCCTAGCACCTTCTCCTTTTGCTTCCTCTCTTACCATGTGATCTCTGCATATACCAGCTCTCCTTTGCCTTCTACCATGAATGGAAGCAGCTTCTTGCACAGCCTGCAGAATCCTGAGCCAAATAAAACTCTTTTCTTTGTAAGTTACCCATCCTCACATATTCCTTTATAGTAACACATGAAAATGGACAAATATACATGGCTTCATTGTGTTGTTCCTTCCAGGCTATGAAAAGAAAGAGCAAAAATCTAGAAATGCAAAGGTCTGCATCTATTACTCATGACTGGAAACCACTGAAAATATGTATGAATTATAATGATGACTTCAAATAAATAGAAAAAAAGAAAGAAAAAAAACCTTTACTGGTCAGTCTGAAAACTTTTTTTCCAGAATTTTTAAAATCAGAGAACATTACCAGGGGCATGCACATATTAACTCTTTATTTACTTATTTTTAATTTCCACAGCATAATTTTACCAATGCTAAATTTTATTTAGGAATCTGCCATATGTCTGTAAATAGCCTTTTAAATTAATATTTTGAATGTATATATTGTTTTTATAAGTCTTTCTTGGCCATGATACAAGTGAAATGCAAGTATCTTTGATAGCTGTAGGTCCTATTAAACAGCCAAGAGCTAATAAAAACGTCCCTCAGCTTAACATACCCCTGATGTGTTTGCCTTCATCTCTCCTGCTGGATTTTGTTGGCTTTAACCAAATCAGAGAAAAAGAGGGAGGAATGGAGAGAAAGAAAGAGAAATCAAGGGTTGAGAGACAGAGAATACATGTGTGATTGAATCTATATTTGAGAGTTATAAAATTTCTTCTCATCAATTTTTAAAGCAATTCAAATCATAGACCAATTTATAAATTATGGAATTCAAAAGGAAATAAAATGTTCTAATGTCAGTTCAGGAAAATATTTTGTCTTTAGAAATGTAATCAAATATAATAATATTTATTTTATTTTGAAGTTTTCTGGAGGTTTTCCACATAAGATGATGAAATAAATAGGTATGGACCACCTCTCCAATGCAGCCACAAACTCATATAATGAAAAAGTAAAATAAAATAAATCAATAATAGCTGATCAAAAGTAGATGGAAGTGGAGGAGTTGGAACATAAGGAGAAGGAGGAGAAAATGACAGAGAAGAAGGAGAAGGAGGAGAAGAAAGAAAAGGAGGAGAAGGGGAACATATAGGCTTAAATTAAAGGAGAACTCAAAGGTGGAATGATCACTGACTATTGTTGGTTTAGACTTGTTAAAGGCACTAAGAACCAGGCCTGGAATTTTAACAACCATACTGATGTAAAAAAGAAGAGATGTAGCTATTATGAAGCTGGGAAGTTGGAATTCGATTCCCTTAATACATCCAGATTATGCATGTGGTTCCTATTGACTGGAAGAAAGTCGACTTAAAAATGCTACTTACTGCCCCAGAGAATCAGAGTTTGCCAACTGACTGGAGGTCTGCCTGAGTGCGGGTGTGTGTGTGTGTGTGTGTGTGTGTGTGTCTGCGAGTGTGTGCAGGGGGTGTTAGTTGTTTCATGATATGGAAAAACTAAGTACACACCTCTGCCAAAGCGGGGTGTGAATTTATATGCAGGCATACCTTATTTTATAGTGCTTTGTTTTATTGTGCTTCACAGATATTGTATTTTATACAAATTGAAGGTTTGTGGCAACTCTGTGTTGAGCAAGTCGATCAGCACCAACAGCATGTGATCATTTCCTGCTTGTGTGTCACATTTTGGTAAATTTCACACTATTTAAAACTACTTATTGGCATTATTACTATATTTGTTATGGTGATGTGGGATCAGTGATCTTCAATGTTACTATTGTAATTGTTTTGGGGTGCCATGAAGAGCACCTATATAAGACAGCACACTTAATCAATAAAAACTGTGTGTGTTCTCGATACTCCACTGACCAGTGGCCAGTTGCTCCCTCTCTCAACAGGCCTCCGAATTTCCTAAGACAAAACAAACTGGGCCAATTATTAACCTTGCAATGGCCTGCCTGTAAGTGTTCAAGTGAAAGGAAAATTTTCACATCTTTCACTTTAAATCGCAATCTAGAAATGATTCAGATTAGTGAGGAAGGCAGGTAGAAAGTCAAGATAGGCCAAAAGCTACACCTCTTGTGCCAAACAGTTAGCCAAATTGTGAGTGCAAAGGAAAAGTTCTTGAAAAAAATTAAAAGTGTTATTCCAGTGAATGCACACACGATAAGAGTTGAAACAGTGAAAGCAGCTTTACTACTGATATGGAGAAGGTTTTAGTGGTTTGGATAAAAGATCAAACAAGCTGTAACATTCCTTTAAGCCAAAGACTAATCCAGAGCAAGGCCCTAATGCTCTTGAATTCTATGAAGGCTGAGGGAGATGAGGAATTTGCAGAAGGAAAATATGAAGCTAGCAAAGGCTGGCTCATGAGGTTTAAGGACAAAAGCCACCCCCATAACATAAAAGGACAAGATGAAGCTGCAACTGTCGATGTAGAAGCTGCAGAAAATTACTCAGATGCTGAAGGAGCCCTTCCTGGCTTTGCCCAGAGTCGTGCATCTCGCACTGCCCATCCGACTGTCGCCTGTACTGACAAAAGGAGGCCCAAAAACAGAACCTCTGGATCAAGAGAAGAAAGATTGTTGAGTCCCCTTTTCTGTGCAACCTAAAAAAGACAAAACTAAGAGTTATTGCAATAATGTCAGCTCTCGTTCCATGGTGTCCTTTTAATCTATTTCGCTATTAGTTTTCTCTGCTTCCCCCTGACATCCCCAAAAACGAGCAGTTTTTAAAGGTGTTGGTATGAGTGGCTTTTCCCACCCGAGGCTCATGATAGAAAGGACAATGAGTTCTTCCAAGAACTTCCCAGGCCCTGCGTTCAAGCTAGTCACGTGACCTCTCAGAGCCGGTTCTTCAGCTATAAACTTGGAGAGTAGCACGTTGCCTCCCTCTGGTGAGGCTCCGCAGCCCAGAGCTGGGCACTGTGATGCACAGACCTGAGTTCAAGTTCTGGCTCTGTCCCAACCACCAGCTGTGAGCTTCCCAGTCCCTCCGAGCTTCTCTTAATCAAAAAATGCACAGAGGACTTATGTATAAACAGTACATACAAGACAATTCATTAGACTCTCAGAAATATTCTCAAAATCAGAATATTGAGGCAGATTTTAGTTTTTAGATGAAAATTGGAAATTTTTTACCAGCTTCATTATTTTCCTAGTGAAATTCCTATCCTAAAAAAATGTCATGTGGAGCTGGAGAGAAGTATGTCTTTAATAATCTAATTTATAATCAAACATTATCTTTTTGCTAATGTGGGTAAAGAGAGATTATATTATGATACCATGGCATATGTCTGATATATACAAATAAGTAGTACAGTATAGTTCTTCCTGGAACACTGCGATTTATTGACTGAAAAAACAATCTCATCATAATAATCCCAAGAAGTCTAGGTGATACTTAATAAAGATTGATGTCATCCTCTTGTATTTGGTGACACTCAAAATAGATTTACATTGCCAGTTCTTTCTTGGCTTTATTTTTTCTTAAGTAGAATCCTATGCTATTGTCAGAATTTGTAATGTTCAGACTTGCAGGGATTAGAGGCTAGAATGGTTACAGTAGATGGCTAAGGATTTTATAATTAACAATGCTATTCAAGTACAGTTTTTCAAGTTCAATTGCTAAATTATTTACTAACCCAGTTATTTGGTCATCCAGTTATTCCTGCTATTTTTGATTGTAATAAATTGAACAAAATTTTTAATTTTAAATTAAACATTGAGATAGCTGATACATTTTAGGGTAAATAAAATAATCTGAATCATTGGAAGGCATTTTGTCTCTAGAATTGCTCTTTAAACATACAGAGACCAGCCTCTGCCTAATCCTCTAATAGACATGCCTATTCTGAGGTTGTCTATACATGTTGAAAACAAGCCAGCTTTGCTGTCACCTTAAATAGGTTTCTTAATTAAGCTGCCAATACTGTCAATAATAGCTCACCGTTGTTTTAGAATTAAGACTTTCAGTCACTCAAATTTTTTTATTCAAAGATGAAAGAGGTTAATGTACTTATTTTGTGTAAAGTATAATTCTAGCTTTTCCACGTATTACATTCTTTTATTTCAAATCTTCTTCTCAAAAGTAGATTCTCTAAATGCAGAAACTGAGGGACAAAAAGTTAAATAAGCCATTTGAGGTCTCAGAAATTTTTCCAATTGGAATTTGAATTCATGCTTATCTGATTGCCAGGCCCACACTCTCCATTTATTTATATTGCATAATAAAGATTAATTAAACTTCTATTATGCCCAAGTCCATATGTCAGGCTTTTCAGGTTTCTTTATAGAGATCGCTTACTCCATCATTGAAATAAAAATTCAGATTAAAAATGATTTGAAATTGTTGTTCTACTCATCTACAAATCATGCTTATATAAAGCCTTCTGGAGCTTTCTATCTCACCAGAATAATATTTACCAAAAATTGGAAATATTTTCAGTTATTCTAGAAACGGATTACTCTGATTGCTTTGATTTATTCAGAGAAAGTAATTTTCACTTGGCTTGTTTTCCTTAAGAACTGCTTGCTAGCGGTGATATGCCACCTTCAGGAGTTTTTATTCTATTGCTTAGATTACAATGATAGTAACAACTTTTTCACAGTTTGCTTGTATATGTGTATTACTCCAGGCATTCATTCTGGATTTAAAATTTACTAGGATCTGTAATTTTATGCTAAATAAAAGATCATACTAAAATAAATCTGTTTCCATTTGGAATAACAAAGCCAAATCTTGTGTTTCAGCTTTCCAATAAAATGCAGATTTTGCATTAAATATAACAGCCTACATTTCAAAGAGCTGAATAAAATAATACTTAGAAAGTCATTCCAATCAGTTAATTAGAGCAAAGGGGGAAAGTTCAATACCAGAATGTTCTTGGATGTATTACATTTTTATTTGATTATGAGCAGGATTCATTTTCATTTAATTTGCCAACATGTCTCTGAGTGTTTCATTCTTAGATAAACAATGACTATAGGCATTTTGAGCCAATTACTCTCATTCTCTTCCTAAATTGGCATTAATACAGTAGCTGAATGGAATGGGCTCATGCTTCTTGATGCATTAATGATCATCAATAATGCCAAAAAAATTGCTGTATCCATACTTTGTTTCTATGCTTGAGACTAAGGAACTTGATCAGTTTCTTGCTGCATGGTGCCTTTTCTTCTTGGAATCCACTGTCATCTCACTTACCAACAGGTAATCCAGCTTTGTATCTACCAGCTCAACTGGATGCTGAGATATGGCATAGATAGAACAAAAACATTTTAATGATTTTTCTCTGGTCCTGGATTTCCACTGATCTATATTTAATGCTTTGGACAACACTCTAACTACAGCATATTGTGACTTTTATGGCAGGAATGGTTGTCTTCAGACCTGATATGTTCTATCATCGAGCCGTGCACTTGTGTATTTTAATGGTCAAGTGCCCGATAGTGATAACTCTCTTGTAGCCCTAAAAGCTTAAGACTAAGATTTTTGCATTGAAGTTAAGAATTCAAGCCCCAGAGTAAGACAGACATGGGGGGTAGTCACAGCTGTAGTAGATGTGTTAACTTGAGTACACCACTTAAACTACATGTATGGTTTTCAACTCTAAAATGAGAATGATACTAACAACTTTTCTATAGGGTTGTTGTGAGTATTAAATGAGGTAGTTCATAGCATATATCATTGAATAAATGTTTATGTATCCTCCACTGTTATCTAATACTTTGCTTACAGTAATTAGAATTGTACTTTGCTCTTGGCATCAAGCTCCCCCTTAATCCAACCAGTCATGAAATGCAGCCCCTTCATGCTCAAGTAGCACCTTGAGTCTGTGTTCCATTTGTATGTTCTTTTCCCCTGAAATTGTGGCCCTGTGTTGCCTCCTAAATATTTCTAGGGATTCCATTCCTACTTCTCTCTGCCCTCTTAGGTACTGTTCCCATGATTACCTTTTGAGGTGTGCAAATCATCATCTTCAGGTCAGCTACCTGGCAAGATGACTGAAGGCGGTCCCCATCCCATTGGTCCAATCTCTACTAACTCTTTTATAACCATTATTATAACCAGGCTTGCATTTATTACTGACTTTTCTGGCTCCGTAACAACAGATCCTGTGTTTCAGGACATCTATTAATTAATGTATCCGTTACCAATCAATCCTAACATTTGTTTAAGCCTTATGACACAAGCATCATTCTATTATAAATGATTTATATGTACAGCTTCACTTCAGCTTCATAAAAATCCTACGAGCTGGGTGCTAGCCTTATCTCCATTTTTCAGATCAGAACACTGATGCAGTGGAGCTGGGATGTAAAATTTAAACCTCAGCCCTCCGACTCCAGCAGTCATATTCTTTACCATTCTCTATCTCAGCTGCCACCAAGCTGACTGCCCCTGAAGTCTTGCAGGTTTCGTGTTTTCACATTCTTTGAGTCTTTCCAGTATCTCCAGTTGAAAAACCCTATGAAGTATCATGAATACTTTTGTGCTCCCCTGCAATCAGGCTGAGGCTGGGACTTTATCTCACTGCACTGCTTCTCCTTCACTCTTCTGACTACGCACCCTTATGGATGTCTCCTGAGAGCTCTTACTTAGTAGATCACTTGCATACAACACTCATCTCAGGCTCTGCTTCCGGCAAACGCAAGCTAAGCACAAATAGGTAATTATAAGAGAGAGACTTTGAGAGGAAGTAGAGGACATCAATCTCTGAATTGTGATGTCCCTCTTGGTTAGTGATAAGCATCTCTACAAACAGAGGTATTGAAGAGGCATAATCGGGACTTGAGGAAAATGGCAAACATGACACAATGGGAGAAATTCAATAGAAGCAAATAATTTCTGCACCTTTGAGAAGGTCCACATGAAGTTGACCATCGTATATATAATGGAGGTTCATTCACTGAATTTCACAATTTTATTCCACTCTGATCAGTAACTTGATAAAAAATTGCAACAATAACAAAATCTCTCAGTAGGTAATAGGAAGAGACTCAGCCTGGCAAGTTGCATATTGAAGGCATAGCAAGAGAGAACTTTTAATCTTAAAATATCTTAAAGTGTATAGAACTCCCTTCACATAGAATACACTTTCTTCTTTAATTTTCATTGAAGAAGCAAATAAAAGTGGAAAAGGATAAGTTATATTCAAGAGATACTATACAGACTTGTTTCATTGAAAAGGCAGTTTGGATAGAGAAATACTGAAAGATAAAGATAGAAAATGAGGCTGGTCCCTGATTTCTGAGGATTATGGATGCCTAGTAAGGGGTTTTGAATTTTCTTTGAGTTACTATTAAATCTGTTTCACTGTGGAAGTGACAATGAAAAAGGAAGATTAATTGTCGGCTGTGAAGGTTTAGGGATATTGGTTAAGTGACCTTTTCAGTAATTTCAGTGGAAAATAATAAAGTCCTCCCCTACACTAATGCTACATGGTGAGAAAGAAAGGTGAGATATATTTTGAAGGGAAACAAAGTATCAAATTAAAAAAAAATCTCAATTAAATATATGTGCTTACTTAGCATTAACACTTATTACTGAGCATCTCTTGTAAGCTGAACTCATAAGAATTACAAGAAATTATTAGAGATCTTTTGTTTGTTTCTCAAGGAAATTATAATCCAGTTGAGGATAAAAAGGAAACCTATAAATATATTTAAATTAAATTATATTTTCTTTTTGTAAAAGTTTTTCTTTTTTACCAGTCTTGCTGCTTCCCCTCCCCTTTTCTGCCTCCACACCCTATAAATCTCTCCTGCGATCCCTTCCTTGTTAGGTGACTTGCACACAATCTTCACCCCAGGCCCTGCTTCTAGCAAACACAAGCTATGCCAGAGAATGAATTGCTAGAGAAAGATGTTAAGGGAAAGTAGAGAATATGAATTGTGAAGAACATATCATACATATAATTTGAAGCATAAATATCTCAAGAAATAAGGCTATTCATTTATTCTTATCATGCCTAAATTAAATTAATAATGTTTTAATAATATCAAATATCTACACAGCATTCAAATAGCCAATGGTTTCACCATAGTTATTAGTTTTTGGTGGAATCAGAGTTTACATGAAATCCACATATCTGAATGGGTGATGTTTCTTTAAGTCTCTTTTATGAATTCTGCCCAGTTGGGGGTGTGTGTGTGTGTGTGTGTGTGTGTGTGTGTGATTTATCTGTTGAAGATATTGGGTTGTTTGTCCTGTAAATTTCCCATAGTCTGCATTTTGTTGATTACATTCCCCTGCTGCGGATTAATATGCCCCTCTGTAAATTGGTAGTTGTTTATAGATGCTTGATCAAAATGTTTGTTTCTTCTGGCAAGATAGCTTCTTTGGAAGGCTGTGTGTTCTATCAGGAAACACAGAATGTCTGATTGTCTCTCCTTTTTTAAATTAACAGTTGTTGATGATGAGTGCCAAGATTTAATAGTTCATATAAAAGTTGCAAAATGATCATTTTTAATTTTACGATGTGCTCTTCATTTATCAGATAAAAACTTCCATAAAGAGAAAATTCCTTTTATCTAATATTGGGTTTATCAATTTTATAGTTTGTATCAAAAAAAGCAATGTAAATGTTTGATTTTTTATTTACCAGTTTCAAAAATAATGAGCTTGTTTGATTTTATCTCCCAATGATGACCAATTTATTTTATCATTTTGTTGTCATTATGAATTCAAGTGTATACTCATATTTAATGTCTTTCTCTCCCTAACATTTGTTATTCTTAATTAAAGTTCAAGTTGTCTCATCTTTGACCAGTGGCATCCTCTTCAAATTGACTCTCGAGTGCTTTTTGGCAACATGATCAATTTATGATGTGACAAAAAGTTCCAAGCACATTTTCTGTTCTAGACCTAAAATCACCTATTTCTCCAAGAATCCCTGGCTCTCTTTCCATTTAACTTTTAACCCCTTCATGTGTTGCTCCCGTCTTCCTCAAAATTGAAAATTTCCTCTTAAAGCTGACTGAGGACCCTATAATTTTTAAGCCAGTGACTTTTCCTTAGTCATTTTTTAGAATCCCCTTTGAAATTATTTTTGGAATTTTCTTTGAAATGCTTTTCCTTTGAAGTTTTTTGGTGTCTCTAACATTGACACTTCTTTCTCTCCTTTTTTTTCCTTTTCCTATTCCATTCCTTTCACAGTTTTTGTTGCCTTTTCTCTTACGATTCATTAAACATAAGTGACATATACACATAAACATGTGTGTGTATATATATATATATATACATACACACACACACACACACTCACACACATACATATATACATAGCCTAGAGGAAATGCAATAGTAATTGCTGATATTGAAGGGAGGACCCAGTTTTATGAGTCATTTCTTCAACAAATATGTATTGAGATATACTCTATGTCAAGCACTTTTAGGTGCTGGGATAAATCAGTGAATAAAACAGATAAAGTCTGTGTCCAAGTGTCAAGAGATATAGGATAAACATAACAAATAAAGAACACACATGGACACCCTCCCATGTATGTGCATACACACACACACACACACACACACACACACATGCAGCTGTGAAGTGCTATATAGAAAGTTACAGTTATAGGGATGAATTTCCAGTGCCCAAGAGGGCAGTAGTTTTACAGAGCAAGCTCTGAAAGCGTCTCTAAGAAGGTGACCTGTAACCAAAGTCTTGGGGGGTGAGGGGACCCACATATACCCATGTGGGGAAGAGCATGACAGCGAGAGGAAGCAGCAAGTGCAAAGGTCCTGGGGAGAGTGTATGGCTAGCATGTTTGGGAAATGGCAAGGAATAGCCTGTGGATGAAGGGAAATGGACTCAGGGAATGAGCAGGAGATAAGATCAGATCAGTGAGGAGAAGGGAAGGAGAACACAGAGGACTTTATATACTGTGAGAACTTTGGCTTTCACTGAGTGAGTGAGAACACTTTGAGGTCGTTGAGCAGAGGAGTGATGTAATGTAACCTAACTTTGGAGGGAACTCTTGGCTGATATGTGGCTAATAGACTGTAAATGGGAAAGGGAGTAGCCAGGGGACTTGTTAGGATGTTATTGCAATAATCTCGGCCAAAGACAAGAGCATTCTCAGTGCCGGTGGTAAGAAGGGGGTGGATTTGCCTAACTGCAAACTCATTCCCTGCCAACACCTCTGGCACTTTGCCCTCATGTGCCAGAGGGAGCCGATTACACTGTGTCTAGGAGGCATGAAATTTTTGGTACATTTTATTCTTTCCAATTAACCCATTCCTGCCTCTGCAAGAAAGCTATATTCTGATGAATACAAACATGCGCACCTTGGGCAGGGTACCACCTTGCATTCGGCCTATAATGGCTCCTTCCATGAGCAAGTTAGTTGCAGTCCACTGGCATTTCTCTGTTCTGATGCAGTCCCCATGTCCTTCATGATAGTCAATGAAGTCATCTTATCTTTCACAACTACACTCTAGATTCTCATTTATCCTTCCTCCCCCAATTCCTCAACATCTAGTAACTTCTCCTCAAATCTAGTCCTCCTAGTTAATATTTCCAATTTGCTTCTGTGTTGAGATTTGCGTGGGGACCTGCCAAATTATTCCTTATTACTCATCCAACCATCTCATTCTGGGCTTCAGACAAAATGGTTCACAATTACACAAACGTTCATGAGTAAAGCACAGATATCATGAATATCAAGGTTTTATGATAACCATTTGTTATTCAATCTCCTTTCCCTTGGTTTAAGAGTCCTGAAATTGGATCAGTTTGGCAGAAATTCTAATAAATAATTACCTGAAAAGAAACAACAAACTAATATGCAAACAAAGGCTTTTTGCCCTAAGATGATAACTAACAGGGTGAAAAAACATATATTTTTACCCAGATTGAACCCCTCTGATTCAGAGTAACAAGACAAAGATTAAGAAAAAGACTGAATTTAGGAGTTGTCATGAATACTTTCAATCTGAAGTTTCAAGCATCTTAGAAAATCCATAAAGCTGGTAATAAATCAAACTACATACAGACATATTCATATACATTCAAGGAAGTTATACTAAATATTGTAATTGAAAAGCCCAAAATCAAGAGTTTGATTTGGCTGACCTCTATAAACCCATTCTATCTCTAATGTAGACAGAATGAAAGTGAGGACTGCATGTACCCTTGTCTACCTTAAGCTCATACCTGAAGTCTGTGGATCTTGAAAGTTAATTTACTCAGCTTCAGAAAATCCCAGATCCTGACTCATTTTATTTTTCCATTTTTAAGGCTACAGATACGTTAGATGGGAAAGAATGTTAAATGTGGCAGTAACCAGGCCTAGGTTAGGTAGGAGAGAAGGAGGAGGATGCAGGTTACTGAGAGAGATTTGGCTGTATAGGATGATGCAGCCTTTAGCTCTGGGCAGTACAAGAAGTCAGTCATCTCAATGTGGTATTATTCAGTCTGCCTTCTGTCTTATTGGATTCTGTTTGTTTTGATTTGATTTGTTTTATTTTGTTTTGTTTTGAATAAAGAGGTCATCTGACGTAATCTGAGCACCATATCCAAGCTCTTCCATAGAGGGTACTTTGCAGTTTGGAGACAGCCATGGCCCAGAGAGACAGCTGAGAAGAACATGGCAGCAGAACAATGGTGGCCCACAATCTGGGCGAATGCCCTGATCTGTGAGACTTTCCTACTAACGGCTGTGCTCCCAAGTATTAGATTTTGATCTGAACAGCACATTTGCAAAGCCATGATGCCCAGTGCACTTTGCTGCATTTCTGACAGTCTATTTGTACAGTACAGAATAGTGAACGTCCATTTGGTCATGGTGACAGCTACTCAGTTAAAACTGGCTTACTCAAAAAGTAGAAATGTATTAAATGGAGTCTTGGATTCAGAAACCAACAAATTCAAAGATTAATATGACTTTAGGGCTTTTTCTTCAACCCCCTCTGCTGCTTTCCATGTATCTCCTTATTCACCCCCTTCCTCTATGAAACATCTTCTTCCATTTTGATTCAGGAAGCAGAAAACATGGCTGTGGAGGGCTCTCTTATTTCACATCTTTCACATAACTCAGGTACCCAAGGAGTTCGTGCTCCAGTTCTGTGGGGACCAAATGCAAAAGTTTTGGTGTAAAGTTGTACTGGCTCGACTTAAGATTGATTCTCACCACTGAGTCAGCCATTTGAGGTGGCTAAGTACTGTTGGGAGCTGGAGTATTCTTATTAACAGCCAAGTTTGGGCCATGTGTCTTCCTGGAAGACTAATCAACTCTGGCCAGGAAAAAAGATATGGCTGCGTCTGTAGCAATAATGAAAATGTGGAGGAGAAATGTAATTCTTAGAAAAGGAGGTGCTGGCGGCAGAATAAAATAAATGTATACCTTGTTTATCTTTCCTTTATGCCCATGTTATTACATATTATACTTCCCAACATATCATTCTAGACTCACGATTGTCACTATGCCCTCACTCCCCACACTTAGCCATGCTGTCTCCATGAGTAATTGGAAATTACCATGTACAGAAAATACTGGAATAATTTAATGCCATATGTAATACAACCTATGGTTTACTCTTCTTCTTACAAAAAATAAAAATGGACTGCAAAAAATTTTATAATATGAACTATACTAATTAAAAAAATAATTATCAACAGTAATTGTTTTTAGTAGACAGACAACAGACAGATAGGGTTCCTTTTCAGAAAAAAATGAATAAAATAGGACTATAAAGATTAACTTACTATTTTATTACTATTAGATATATGTACTAAAATATGTTAGTACTCTTTAGCATATCAGTATTAGCTAAACGTATCTATCTGCTAAAATTAGTTTTCCTAGTACATGCACTACAACATTATTTAAAGTTGATTCTTTAATACAGATTCTTCGCCAAAGTAATTTAATAGTTACTAACCAGACAGTTTTCTGAACTAGATACTAAAACATGCATAAGATGAATGGAGGCAAGAGATGGGAGTAGGCAAAATGAGGAAGAAACACGATGATTTATTTTTACTTGGAAATGGAACTGATAGCTGGCAAGGTGAGAGTGGTGGAAGGTTACACCTCCACTGGTGTGAAATTGTTAAAAAAAAACTTCTTTCTCTGTATGGAATTCTTTTCATGCAGTCAGGGGACAGCTTTTAGTAGCAATACATGTGGGTTTCACCCTGGCTATCCACACTGTTGCTGTTGTCTCATTCAGCCCCAGAACTGGCCCAGGTGTGTTTGTTTGAGGTTGAGCTGTTTCCACATTATGGCTGTATTTACAGAATAGAGGAACATCCAATTTTCCATCCTGACAGAGATAAAACAAATTATACAAGAGATGGGACATAAAATTATGCAAAAGTCTCAGTCTAGGGTTGGTGACTACATGTCACCTTGGGGCAGATCCTTACTTCCAAGAAACATTAATAGATTGCTTCCCCATGGTTCCCTTAATTAAGAAAGTCTAAAGCTTGCAAGCACCAACTGCTTTGGGGAAAAGTCTAATGAAACATTTTATGAACTAAAAAAGGGTAGTTTGAATCCCCCTTCGTTGACAGAACGGGTCCCTGAGAAAGAGACAGACCAATTTGTATGAATGAGAAAAATGATAGAACACAAAACCAGAAATGGGAATGAAGAAATCCGTATGATTCAGGGTTAGATCAGGGCCTGCCCGTGCGTGCAAGAGGCTGGATACTGCCCAGTATGTGGTTGACAGTGAAGCCCTTTTGGAGATAGATACCCTCGTACCACAGTTGGATTTGTGATTTGGTAGAGGTGATAGTTAATTTTATGTGTCTACTTGACTACTTTAAGGGTTATTCAGATAGCTGGTAAAACATTGTGTCTGGGAGGATATTTCCAGAAGACATAATTCATTGAATCAATAGAGTGAGTCAAGAAGATGTGCCCTCACCAATGTGGGTATCAACCAATCTGTTGAGACTCTAGATAGAATGAAAAAATGAGGAAGGACAAATTCTTTCTCTCCTTGAGCTGGAACATCCATCTTATCCTGCCCTCAGACATTGGAGCTCCTGGTTCTTTGGCCTTAGGACTCTACTACTTATACCAGAGATACCCTTCCCCTCCTCCCATGCCTCCAACACCTCCCATGCCAAGTTCTCAGGCTATCAAAGTCAGAAAGAATTACACCACAGGCTTTCCTGATTCTCCAGCTTGCAGGCAGCAAATCATGGGACTTTGGGGGCCTCCATAATTGCATGAGCCAATTCCCATACTAAATCGCTTCTTATCTATCTATCTATCTATCTATCTGTCTGTATCCCATTGATTCTGTTTCCCTGGATAACCCCAACTAGTACAGTGAAAAACGCATATGTATCAATATACGGACCTTAGCTGAAGGAGTAGATCAGAGATAAGACACTTAAAAATACATCACTACCTGTATTGTGCAAGGACTGATTCTTAATTTTCAAGGAATAAGAAGTTAGTGAGAAAAATACATATTTGGAATAAAAGATTAAGACTTAAACACTGTTCTATCTCTTACAAACTCATTGCAGTTTGACCAATTACTTCAACCTTCTAAGTTAGCCTAGCTCACAACTTTACTGTGAGGATGCAATGCGCTGCCAAAGGACCACACATGCATCTCAATTAAAGTATTTAGTACAGTGGATTGCAAATTTTTGTTTATGTGCCTCTAGGCTCTGAACTTTGTATGTATAAGGTCTTACCTGATTTTTCTTTGAGCTCCAATGCATCGTGGGCCTGAAATATTGCTTATTGAGTGAATTAAAGTGCCTTCTCAATAGTAAAGAGCACTATTCATCCACAATATACAAATTTAATTAAATCATGATCAGTTTATTAGCTGGTGGTTAGGAATGTGCTTATCAAAACTGCTGAGCCTCAGGGCAGCATTATGAACATTCAATATTTCTGTGCTGTTGACTCTTGCTTGCACTAGATAATAAGAGTTTTATAGGATAGAATGATGGATGAACCAAATTTCATGGTTTGTTCTACAAAGAAGTAAACCTTAATTTTTCTGTTTTTAGAGGAAAATGGATATAAAAAAACAGAGTTCAAACATGTAGTGTTCCTCTTGGAGAAAATTATCTGACTTTGCTTTTAAAACTTAAATGTATATCAAAGAGATTATTCTTTGAACATAAAATTATCAAGGATAATGTATTTATCAAGAAAATTTGATAAATTTCTCCAAACTTCCCAGCTTTGTTCATGATACCATCTAGCAACACTCAAAACCTCTCTCTGTCTTCTGAAATCCTCGTCTTTTGTCCATTTTCTCAAATCTATCCTATCTCTAGTTAGGTTAGCCTACTTTCAGGCTTTTTGTTGTGTAAGATAGCAGGAGTCAATTTGTTTTAATTTCCCTTCCTTCTCCCTCCCTTACTCCCCCCTTTCCTCCTTTTTATCTTTCTTCCTTCCTTCCTTTCTTCCTTGTGTTCTTTCTTCCTTCTTTTATTCCTTCCTCTCTTGACACTAAAAGCATCTTACATTACGTTACTTTCAAAAATTTTGCATAAATCAATACACATTTATCGAATTCCTTCTCTAAGCCTCCCTTACCCCTCTGTGTCATAGTAAGTATTTTGGAAAGACAAAGAGGTAAGAAAAAAAAATTCTTACCTTACTATGTTAATCCTTCTTTTGTGTCACCAAAGTTCAACTTTTGCCTTAAATGAGTTGTGTGTGTGTGTGTGTGTGTGTTTGTGCATGAGATGACTCTTTTTTGATTCCTTTTCATTTCATAGCAATCCTTGAAGTCTGCTAAGTCTGGTGAATTGAATTCCCATTTAAAGGTAAGGAGCCCAAGGCCAAGATGCTTTAAGTGTCTTGCCTAAAGCCACAATGACAATTAATGGTAGAATTGAAACTGATGCCAAAACACATTGTCTTCCATGATGTTAATGCTTAAGGAATTAGATTTGAGGTGACTTGACATAAAAATCAAAACCGAGAATACATTTGAAGATGTTTTGTATTTTTTAGAGCAATATCCAGCTGTTGTTATCATTACTATTACTGCAGCCCTTATTAAACTTCCACTTCTCCAATCCAAGATATCAGTTGTGCAACACAATTTAACTATGTGCATTAAACTCCATGTTTCATAAATTAATACGCATTCTTTATCCCAGTCTTTTCCCCCAGGCTGTGTGCTCCTGCTTGCTATCTGCTATGGTCTCTACTTCTTTTGGACCTTCAAATCACTGGCAGGGTAGATTTTTAATCAATTGATTAAAAATTGTTGATTAGCTGTTTGAACCAAACATACCTGCTTGGATAAAAACTTCCCCCTCCTCACACAGCTATCATATGTTGTAAAAGTGCCAGGATGGACTGTAATGAACATTATGTTTTCTTTTGCAGAAAATAAAACATAGGTATTTATAATAAAAATCATCTCCTCATACAATGATGGCATATATTTGCAGATGTTGATTTTTGTTAAGACTCCCTCTACCACATGCTCAAACAAAAACCTTAAACATGCATACATGGCCTAAGGCAGAAATCAAGGTCTCAGAATAGAAGGACGTACCTGATGATGTGTGGGTATAATTTCCCCCTTTCCTTCTACTGCCCATCTAGTTCTTCCTCATTACTCAGTTAAATTTCTGTTCCTCTGTAAAGCCTCCCTTGACCCACCTAAACTAGGTCATGCCTACAGATCAAATCCATATAATATGTTGTTACACCATGACACTGATCATATTTTATTGAATTTTTTTTTATTTACTGCTTATTTTTGCTGGTAAACTTTAAGCTTTTAAAAGACACAGGATGTATTTATCCTTTTTTGATATTGTCACCCCATCAAGGTAGCCTAGTTTTGGAAACATAATAGGCACTCCAAAAAATGTTTGGAATGAATGGCGGTGAAGCAAACACCATTTACCCTCTTGTTGCAATTAACCACACCACCAAAACCAAACGCTGGAATACACACACACATGAATACACACATAAACACTCACAGATACACAAATGACAAAAGCAACAGACAATGCACATGAGATTCATTAAAGGCGAATGTTGGCCTTTGCTGACTGTATTAGTCTGCTAGGGCAGCCATAACAAAATATCACAGACCAGATTGCCTAAAGAACAGAAATTAAGGTCCAAGATGAAGGTGCCTGTAGGGTTGGTTTTTCTTAAGGTCTCTGTCCTTGGCTTACAGATGGAACTTTCTTAACAGATCCTAACACAGCATTTCCCCCAGGTTCATGATCCCTGATGACTCTCTCTTCTTAAAAGGACACCAGTTATATTGCATTAGAGCCCCTTCCTCATGACTTTATTTAACCTTAATTACCTCCTTTCAAAGTCCTATCTCAAAATACAGTCACAGTGGAAGTTAGGGGTCCCCTTACTCAGCATGGATTTTGGAAGAACATCATTCAGTCCATAACAGTAATGAATCATTCTATTCCTGATCTCTGCATGTTTAAAATATGAATGCCTAGCAAATTTTGACACAATCATGGTTGAAGAATACGATGCTGTTTATACAAACATGCACTGAAAATATCAATATCATAGACTCTCTCTAGAATTATTTCCCATGGATGTACTACAGAGAGTTGGGAAAGTCAATGCACAAGGATTTTTAATCCAAGACTCTATTTATTGAGAAAATCCCTCACACTTTATTGGCATGGCACTATATTTGCTGTAATTGCCTAATATCAGCTTAAATATCCTTGATTGTTTTAGCTACCCTCTTTCCACTGACAAAATTGTGACATAATTGTAAAATGCCAAGCATGAACAGCAGGAAGAAAAAAGTTTGCTAAGCAAAGAATGGGCTATTTTACTTGTAAAATGAAACATTCATTGGTTCTACCCATTCTGCATTTTAAACATATACATACAGAGAAGTAAATTTATAGAATAAAAGAAAGTCCTTGTTCAAGAAGGATGGCTATGCTACATTGGGTTCCCTAGATTTTTCTCTAATCTGATTATTAATAGATTTAACACATATGCTGATAATATCATATAATAATATTTATTAATTTTTGTGAATTTTTTTCTATAAGCCAAGCACATTTTTTCAAAAACTCCATAAAGGAGATACTAATATTTTTCCCATTTTGCATGTTAGTAATTTAAGTACTTCAAAGAGTTTCCCTGAGTTAGCTGGCATGTGAAGGACCTGGGACACAAATGCAGGTTCCTCAGATTCCAGAGCCCAGGCTTAGGAATCCCACCTGCTATACACTTCTCAGTTCCCCACACATTGCCTTTTCTCCTATTCTCACTCTTATAAAACCTTTTGTTTGTTTATTTTTTTTAATTAAATTCCCTAATGTTTTCCTCCAAATGATTAAAAGAATTAAAGGGAATCAGAAAAGTCTCTTCTTATTTTTATATAGTAAGAGAGAGAAATTCTCTAAGTCTAGTATATAACATTTCTAAATCTAGACCAGGTTTACTGCAGCAGAAATTTTGAATATCCAAGAGCTTTCTTACACTCCTCAGACGCTGTGGTTGGTTTTGGTCACATGTCCAGCTCTGGCCAGTGGATGACAAATGACTCTCACCATTGTTTGGAGGCCGTGAAAAGACTCTGGGAACCACTCCCCCCATCTCTCTTTTTGTTCAACGGAAACCATGTATGGAGACAACAGTGGTATGAGATGGAAGCATAAAAAGTCTCTAAATCGATACTTAGAGTTTATCTGGAAATCCACTGGAACTGTAGCAGAATTTATGTGGGTAGAAACAAACTTTTCTTTTTGTTCATTCAGCCTAATCTAGGTAATGCAGACGCAAGGGAGAGACTTAATAAAAACATGTAGTGATTGATCCAAAATCCTGAAGTTAGAGTGAATCAGTTGGTATGTTTTCAGTTTTGGAGTATCAGAAAACTTGACCATAAATTACTTAAACAGTCAGCAACTTAGTATCTCATAGAAAGATGTATTCTGGAAGGTGGATTATTTTAGGATCCTATCCCAGTGATGATGTATTTACAATATCACTGCACGACCCCCAAGTACCACACTATGAACATTGATATCCAAAGCCAGGAAGGATATGTTCCTTTCTTATTCTCAGTAGTAGAGGAAAGAAATTTCCATATTATCATTTCCCCACCCTAGAAAAATGCTTCTTTATATTTGTGTCCAGTATTGTATCAAATTCTGCCTAAAATGATTATTATAATAGAATTGGACTTAATGGGATTGGTTCCCTAGTCCAATTATTGTTAATATATTCATTACCCAGGGCTGAAAGATCCCAAGAAATAAATGGTTGTCCAACTCCTGAATAAACTCAGAGTTCTAATAGCAAGTAAAAGGTAAATAATGTCTACTGAGTAGATAATGTCTGACAATAAGAAAGATACTCTGAGAATCAAGTAAAATAGTCTCTCCACATTATACACTCAAATTCAAATGTAATTTTAAGTTCAAAACATAGCTAATGTTATTTTATCTTTAAATTTTCTACTTTTTTCAGCAGATCCATGTTTTATGCTAACTTCAAACATGTTATCACTGAGTTTATTAACCCAATATAGGTGTTAAAATGTTTCCAGTGGGAGTAAAAGTTTCCCACAAATGCTCAATTATTAGTTCACTTTCTTTTTAAACCACAAGTGCATCCCACTATTGGGTTACTGGCTTTAAAATATTATTTCTATTTATTCTATTTAACTTTAAACTAGTTGCATGGGTATCAGGTAGTCAATACCAAATTGAAAAATATTCACTCTTGAGTATTAGAACATGTGGATAATTTTAGGCAAGAGCCTAATTGGAGTTAAAAATGAATTTTCCTCCCTCTCCAATAGGCTTCCAGACATTAGGCAAACTTGACTGAAGATGATATTTTATATTTAAGGAAGATATTATTTGTTTAATGTGAACATAAGTATGATTACATGTTATAAACATGTACAGAGAAGCTTCGCAAAGGAAACCTTGTTATAAATATGAAGAATGGTCAGAAACTAAAATAAATAATCTTACTTTCTAGCTCCAAATTTCGTCATTTTCTGAGTTGATTTCTAAGAGAATCCACTATAAAAGTCCCCAGTATGTATAGTTTTCAAGAATTTGTATTATGATCTCCACCCCTCGGAAGCAGGAATCTAAATGATCAGTGCTAACGTGCGCACAGAATCGGGGAGTCCTTGGCTCTTCAGGATCACAGGTGCGAGCTGTGGGTAACATATTTTTACAGTACTGGATTATTATTATTATTCCAATATTAGACTGTACTATTATTATCAAATATGAGCCATTATACAATTGTTATTATTATTATTACCATATATACACTGTTCCTCAGGGATCTGAATTACATACAAATCCAACCTAAAGACATTCTCAGGAACATATCTCATCCATAACCCGGGGACTGCCTGTATATTGTTATAATTTTTCTACTTTAGTATTCTGTTAATCTCTTACTGTGCCTAATCCATAAATTAAACTTTATCATAGGTATGTATGTATAAGAAAAAACATAGTATATACAGGATTTGATACTACCTGCAGTTTCAGGCATCCACCAGAGGTCTTGGAAGGTATCCCCTATGGATAAGGGAGAACTAGTATATTAATGTGCCTGAGATCTTTGTGAAATGTTAAGATTTTGGATCAACGTGTCATATATTAAGTGAAAAGCTTTCCAGGATTGGCTGCCTGACTATAGAGGGATAGGGGTTTGAGGAGAATGGACAATAGTCACATTAGAAAAACAAACCAAAACAATGGAATTCAGTGTGGCAGGACCCTCTTAATCTCAGGACCTCACTTCCCTAGATCTCTCTTGTAACATTACAAGTAAAAACTATGTTAGTTTCAGTGTTTCCCCCAAATGGACCACCTACTATAATGCAAGATAATCCTTGGAGCACAGATGGGCTGATTTCTAGTTTTGATAATTACTGATGTGTTTTGGTGTGTATTTAGGAAAAATATAACTCTGGTACCAACATGACATGACATCATTCCTTAGGAGGAGACAAAATTAGGAAGTATACAATATGACAAAATATGTGAAAGTAGTATGCAAATAACAAATTTAGGAAGCACTGAGATACAGTAATGGGAAGGGCTACTGATTTTAAGCAGAGAAGTATCACAATTTTTTTTTTACTTTTTTTTAAGATTAATGACCTATTTAGTCTTCTTTGCAAGTGGTTTCTCTCCCTCTAGCTTGCACGTTAGAACCAGGTCACTCTACTATTAACCCTGATTTTATGCCATTTTATTTATTACCACCATCATCAAAATAGCTCAGTTTCTCAAGTGTTTACCATGTGCAAGGCACTTTATCAAACATTTTAAATGATCTCTTCCACTGAATCCTTAAAACAGCTCTGTGGTAGACACTATAATTATTCCCATTTTCCAAATGAGGAAACTGAAGCTTAGAGATGCTTCCTCTTAAGCTGGTTTCTTTTAGAAGGCTATTGTGTCTTCCAAAATTTTCACCTCCCTACAATTATGTATCTTATATGTTAAAAATACAAATAAGAGTATAATAATAATAACAAACACTGACTACACACTACATTTAGGACACTGGTTTGAATGGGTATAAAAATTGTCTTATTCAATACTCATGAGAACCCCTAAAGTAGATACGAATATTATCTTTGCTTTACAGATGAGGGAATCGGGTTAAACAGCTTCTCCAATGCTATATAGTTATGGACTAGAAGAGCTAGGGTTTGACTGCAGGCAGCCTGACCTCTGCACATATTCTCAAGGAAAGGTGTTTACACTGACCTGCATTCATGGCTGTGGGGTGGACCAAAGAGTGCCCTGGAGTCCGGGAAGATCAGTTACATTCTCCTTTGAACTCTTGCCTGTGAGAGCTTTAGGCAGGGTCTTTCAACTTTGGAATCCTGTTTCTATCCCATGTTTTCATTACATGTGCTAGATTTACTTGTAGGAAAAAGAGACAAGAGAGGAATACAGATAGAGTGAAAAATAGGAGAGGAAAAGAGAGAACTGAAGAAAAGACAATTAAATCCATCTTACTCTCCACTTATGCCTGAAGTCCTGAATAAATTTGGAGAATCATAAATTAAAGAATTTTGCAAAGAGCTTCATGGCTAAGTTGACCTCAGTGTTCTGAGACATTCTAAAGCAATGGTAGGCTCTGTCACACCACCTCTAAAGACAAATCTGTTAATGAACTGAACTCTTCAATTACTAAATAGCTAGGAGCCAAATTATGTTCACAATGTCCTTTAAAAAATCCTCCATTCTCAGATGCAGCAATCAGTTTAATCCTATGAATGTAAACAAGGACTGACATGATTAAACTCTCTCACATCAAATTTATTAGTGGAGTACTAAAAGGATACAGATTTTTTGTGAAGTTGTTTTCCAAAGTCTTATTTGTCCAAACTACTTAATATTTTACCCCTAAAAATTTCTATATCACTTTTTTTATGGTAAGAAAATCCAAATGATTCATAATGTAAAGTGTGTGATCAATTAGACATGGTAATAGAAAATAATTAATACCTAGTTTAAACATTTCAGAAATTAAGGATAGCAACCCAAATCATTTGTAGATGCGTTCTTTACATAGTTGCATGTGGGGACTTCCATGCTCTGCTTTCACAATTGAGCAAAGAAACACTGGCTTTTCCATTCAACCAACATTCATCTTTAGCAAATCAACCAGTAATGCAATCTTTAGCTCCACTTTTTCAGTTAGGCAATTTCTTCTATACTCCATGACAAATAAGATGTGATATAAGTAATGTCTCTTAAAACTATTAAATACACAAAAGTATAGTGATAACAGCTGATATAATTTATTAAAAATAAACTATACTGCTTTTAGTCAGTAGGAAATGGCATTATCAGCTGACAAAACAGAATACAACTTCCTTCATCTAAGGCTTCAGGCAACCTGGCTACAGTTTACCTTAGGCTGGTTGAAAATAGCTGTTCTGGAAAATCTGACTAGTGCAATTGCTTAAAGTGTATATATTGCATGCAGAAGTCCTAAGGAATGGATGATATATTAATTATATAGCAAATGCACATTAATCTTTTAGAAAACTAATAATAACTAGGTACAGAAAAATAGACATTACAGTATTTATAGCAAGCAGCATGATAATAGTGATAGCTGATAGCAAGGAAATCAGATTCTCTGTTACCCAATGCTTTTCCTGACTTAAATTTTACAACTCAGAGAGGAAGATGCAATTAATAACCCCATTCTAAAGATGATAAAACTGAGGCTAAGAGAATTCATGATTTTTACCCTATATCATCCAGCTAACAAGTAACAGAGCCAGGATTACAACCCAGTTCTGTCTATTACCAGGGTCTGTTCTTTGAATTGGTAAGTTTTGACTTTCTATCAGCACCACAACAGGTATAATGAGGATACAGATAATGGAAAATATGATATCTGTACAGATTTCTCATCAGTGATAGCCAAGTACAATTTACACAAGTGAAAAATGCAAGAAAATATAAGATTTGCCTTTAATTAGGTGTTACTACGAGAGTGCACAAAAAGAAAATGGCAGTGAAGTTCCATAAGAAAAGCCTGATGACATTTCCTTCCTTCCTGTCTGGGAGATGGGTGGCATTCCGGACAGATGGAAAATGCAGGGGAGACATTGCTGACTAAGGAAAGGTCCTGAAAGGAAGTATTAATATAGAACAAAATGCACATTTGTATCATCTTTTAGGTGATACAAGAATCATGATGATGATTCTTGTATCATGATAAAAGATGATAAAAGATGATAAAAGATGATAAAAGATGATAAAAGAACATCTCTGTGTGCATTATTTTATCTAATCTTCACACAATTCCCACAGGGTAGGTGAGCTGGAGATTATCATTTTGATTTTATTTATTTTTTTCTTTTTTAAAATTTCAGAATATTATGGATAACATTCTGAGACTCAGTGAGATCCAATTAGTGGGAGAGCCTGGACTGAAACTGACCTTTTCTGCTGAGCAGTGGACTTTCTAGTATATTAGCCTCTGAGATGGTAGAATAAACATGTTATGGTGAGGGGTATAAGATTTGGGTGGGTGGATAAGGTAAGAAGATCAAAGTTTTTTTTTTTTTATATAGAAATAGAGAGAGTTAAATATGGATATACAAATGTAGCCAGATAATGAAAGGTTTTACAGACTGCACGTAGAGTTCAAATGTGATTGCGGTGGCAAGAGGGAGACCGAGTGGTTCGTTGAGGATAGGAGACGATATCCCTTACTGAGCTTTGGAGTCATGCAAACCTGAGGTTAATACAAGTAGGTATTTAACTTCTCCCACCTGGAGTTTGCTTGTGTTTAAAGTGAGAATATTAATACCTCCATCACCAGGGTTTTTATGGTGATAACAAAGGAAACATTCTATAATGTATGTGAGATGCACCTAGCAAACTCTCCATAAAAAACAATGATTGTGATTATAATTATAAATAAAATGAAATAAAAACTGTATTTGAATTTGGTTAACCTGGAAGCAATACATAAAAGCAGAGAACAATGTATCCTTTAGACAAGGGGTTTAAAATAATGTGACATCATTTTAACATATAAAATTCTACTGTCCCCCATAAAATCCTTTGCTGGTTTTCCAATTATACTTGGAATAAAATTCAAGCTCTATGGCCTTTCCTACAAACACCTGCATAGTGAGCCTACTGAATTCTTCTCTAGGATTGTCTTGAGGCTTTCTTCTTGTTCTCAAATCTCCTGCTACACTGGGATTCTTTTATTTCCTGATAGTCAGTCTACTGAGAATGTTCTTCGGCCAACTCTTCACCTGGTCTCAACTTAAAGGTTACTTCTTTAGATAAGACATCTCTGACTTTTAGTCCTATAGTATCTCATTAATTATTAATTTAAAAATCACATATGTGTTTGTATTTAAGCAATTGAATTATTGGCAAGGAAATAGAGAAGTATAATATGAATTAACATGAGTTGAAGTTCTCTGAAATATAGTGCTCTGGACAATTTAGAAAGGAGAAAAATATGAAGACCCTGTACAGAAAGATTTCCAGCCTGCTGAGGGTAATGATCCATTTATATAACATTTCAAGATATCAGTACAAGAGATGCCAGACATGGTAAGAGTGATTAATTGCCAAATTAAGGGGAAGAAAAAAAAATCTTTTAAGTGTTAGAGTTGAAGAGGTCAGGAAGCTGTTGACTATTCCAAGAGCTGTAGAATAAACCATCAAGGGATTTACCATTTAGAAACATTAGAGGTGTAAAGACTGCTACAATTGTTCTGTAAGCTGAAATAAGCAGCTCTGCTTTAAGCTCTTCAAGCCTGTGGATTAATAATGTGTGGGCATGTGCATGCATGCATGTGTGTGAGAGTGTGTGTGTCTTTCCTGTTCTTTTGTGTGTGTGTTTGTGTATCTGTGGTTTGTTTTGTTTGTTTTTGGTGAGTATAAGCAGAGCATATGACAGACAATAGACTGAGTTTTGAAAGCAACAGGAATTTTGCCACTCGATGGTTGTCATTTCATTGCATGTGACATCAGCCTTACATCCCAGGACTCTATCACAGCAACTTTATTACAGTATCATATTAAGAGTTAGACTGTCAGAGGGCTTCTATGTCCACCTACGACTCTCCCTTACAAATAATTCATTTGTTGAAGAAGGTAATTGTATTAAACCCAAAACAAATTTTAAAATGCTTGCTAAATGAAATAAAACAATTCTCTGACCCTCTATGATATGCCAAGAGATATACAGTCGGTTACTTGCATATTTTCATTAGAGAGATGATGCTCTACCTAAGTCTTGTAAAAGGTGAATATGAAATAAACCTGACATGTTCATAGTATTTAAGAGATGTAATAGACCTGAATGTCTTTGTGAAATTTAACACTTTCTCTAAAGGTAAAGAGATAGTGGTTTACTTAATCAACTTCAACAGCTGTATTTTTTTTTTCATTTTTGACAAGAATTATGAATGTAGACCACAAGTACCCTACTGTGCCCATGGATCTAGCATCACTGAAAAATAGCAAACATATAACTAATTGAATAGTGAGGGGAAAAAAGCATCTAGGAGTTTCATAATAAAAGAATACTGAAATCTGACAGCTTTTAGAAGATCCATGAAACAAAGAGCAAGTATAATCTTGAAATTCCATCTACTAGGGATTTCTTTCTCAGTCAACCATGAGCATGGCTTTTGGAGATTATCAAGGTAGGAGCAGATCTAGAACTAGGAAGTCCAAGTCAAGATCACACGGACAAAAGGAAGTTTCCAGACCCTGTTGCATCTAGGTCAAGAATCTATCATTTCTTTAAATAGACCTGACCACCTCATCTAAAGCAGAAACATGGTTTATGCCCAGCTATCTCCATCATATCACCTTATTCCTTCTGCTATTTATTATATTTTGAAATTACATTTTTATATATTTGCTTATTTGATTATGATCTCTGCATTCCCCCCAGCACGGACACAGTTAGGTCATGGACTTTGCTGGTCTTATTCATGTATATATCCTTAACTCCTAAAACGGTACCTGACACATAGTAGGCTCTAAGTAAAAATTTACAGCGATTGACATGAAAATAAGATAAGGGAACACAAACAAGATAGAAAGGCTACAGCATTATAACGTGTTAATTATCTGCTCAAGATTTGTTTGTTTTTTGGGTTTTTCTTTTTTTGTTTCTGTAGCTTGAAACATTATGTAATGTAACTATAGTAAAATATAGTAATTAAACATTTAAGATAAAAAATGTTGCATTCATTCATTAAATGCTTTTGTTGATTATCTTATTTCATTATAATTATAGCACTGCTTCCTCAAATCAGAATTAGATGGAATAACGGTGAATACCAACATAGTTTTATCCTTGGAGGGAAAGCAATATTTTTATTTTACTATCATTGATTTATACATTGTAGTCTTCATTTTCTTGTGTGGTTAGTGTCTATCATTGTCCTTGAGGGTTGTATAAAAGATGTAGGTCCTTCCTTCTAGGGACTCAATATTTAGTGGGCAGAAAGGTAAGGAAACCAACATATACCAGTGCAATATGGCAGTGGCAATAAAATTGTGCACAGTGAACTGTGAGAGCACAGACAAGCAGATGCCAACCTTGTGGAGGTAGTCAGGGAAGGCTTATCAGAGAAGAATGGAGAGCAGAAGGTAGAGTTTATAAGGTTAGGCCAAAGCAGTCATTTGTATGGCAAACAGGGAGATTCTATATTTGGGTGGGTTATATTTAGGAATTATTGGACATAAGGTTGGAGGAACAGGCAAGAGTCATATCACAGAACACTTTCATACCATTCACATGATAGGTAATGCACAATAAATCTACCTGCCATCCAATATGACTGAAACTATTAGGATAGTCCCATTATACTACAAGAAGCAATATTTGCAAGAAGATCAGCTGGCTATGTGAGAAGCAGGGCATCTCCAGGTAACAGTGGCTCTAAGGGTAAGAGAGCCACTGTAGCAGTCAGGATCTTCCAGAGAAACAGAAAAATAGTAAAAAGATGATTGATAGATAGATAGATATTAAAGACATTGGAGGTGGAGAAGTACCACAATCTGCCATCTGCAAGCTAGAGACCCAGTAAAGCATATGGTGTGATTCAGGCTGAGTCCAAAGAGCTGAGAACCAAGAGCACCAATGTTGGAGAACAAGAGAAAATGCATGTCCCAGCTCAAGGAGGGAGAGTGAATTTGCTCTTCCTCCACCTTCTTGTTCTACTTGTGCCCTCAAAGAATTGGATGATGCCCACTCATATTGGTTGGATCTTCTTTATTGAGATTACTTATTCAAGTGTTAATTTCTTTGGGATATACCCTCACAAACGTACCCAGAAATAATGTTTTAGCAGATATCTGGTCACCCTGACCCAGTTAAGAGACACATAAAATTAACCATCACAGACATCACTATTGCCACTTTTACAAATTCAGGATTTTAATTTGTTTAGTTCATCCAGAGTTTTAGTTAGCTTAGAATGACAAAATCCGTAAGAGACAGACACTGTTATATCCAAGTGTAAAAGAATACTTACATCAACTTGTTAGTCCATTTCCTCCTGGATGGCAGCCAAGAGACTGAACAAGACTAAGACAATCTTATTGATAAAGACATTAAAATAAATTATAATAAACCTATTCAATGGTGGAGGAAAAAACAGAAAATTAATTATGTGCATGGTCAGAGTCATTCAAGAGGGCTAAAAATAAAAGCATGTATATTGTACTTTGAATATCCTTTTCTAAATTTCTGTTTTATGCAGTTCTAAAATAAATAGTCTTTCTTCATATTATAGTAAATTTGATTGGGCTTGGAGTACTTATGTATGAAGATATATTTGTTCCAAATTAAAGAGTTTTCCAATGATAAATATAATATGAGCCTTGTAAAATATTTACTAAAAATTAAAATATGATGGTAAAATCATATTTATCCAAACAATTAAATGTAAACTCTATTGATATTTTATTGGAAATCATTTCATCTTTTTACACACATAGTTTACACATATATTGCTTTATAAACCTATTTTTGATTTAGTGATAAGTCATTGGCATCTATTAGTTGCATTAACTACTGTGCTTCATGCTTTTTGTAATGCTATATCCATACTTTATGTATTCAAAGTGCTTTGATGGAAATTAAGAATATATATAGTGCCATTTCCTTTAATTATGAATATTATTAGAAGAGGTATCTCTGCACGTGTATATTTCTTCTTTACTTATTTTTATCATAGAATAAATTCCTAGAAGTGGAATTTGTGTGTTAAAGGCATGCATATTCTGATATTACTTTCTAGAATTTATCTTTTAAGCAGCAATATTACCATACTCTCATTAAAATTATATTAATATTTGTCAATGCTTATTTGATAGGCAAAAGACATTTCATATATATGCATATATATAATCTTTTATTACTATTGAGGCTGAATATCTCTTGTTCTTACTAATCCTTTGCTTTTAATTTTTAACTATATCTTGATATTACTTTCCCATACTTATATTGCTATCTTTTGTTATTTTATTAGTGATTTGTTGAAGTCTGTTAATACAACTGATATTGAACACCACCATGTGCCAAACAGTTTTCTAGGCCTCAAAAATATAATAGTGAGAAGAAAAGACAAAACGCTATCACCAGCAACAAAAATAAATGCATACATATATAATATATATACACATGCACAGTCTGGTTTTTCTCAATGAGAGTCAAACATATAAAGAATATTTTTCCCAACCTTTCCAGTGGTATATTATAAACCATTTCGAAAGGTTCCCAAACCATTTCTAAAGGTTATAAAGGGTATATTTGAAGAAAATATGGATACTGAGGCCAAGTTTACCTTTACCCACCTCTAGGTATACATTTATCATCATTAAAGTAAGGATCAAGATGGTGCTATAAACAAAGAGGGCCAGCACCAGTAATATCAGGACAGGAGTCATGAAGATAGAGGAGTTTGCTTGTCTTTGTTGTGCATGCTCTGTTCTGTTTTAATCTAACTTGTAAAAATAGAAACTTGTTTACTAATGCATAATAAAAAAGAAAGATAAAAGAATCTTAGCCCTAATACTCTAATGAGTTAGGAACTGGAGAAATAGTAAAGCCTGTGTAGACAAAAATCTTAGCTTACCTTATCCTATGTATGCTTTCCAGGTAAACATAATAAATGGCTTTGCTACAGCAATAACTAACTGAAGCTTCTATCAAGGTACTCTTTAGATGTTCACCACAAATTTAATTTGAATCTTTTATGCTCATAAAGCTTCAATATCTACTTTTCCCACCCCGTATTTTTATTTTATTTTTGATTGCTTCTGCCCTTGCTCTTTCAAACTAGACCTAAATTGAAAGTGTCAGAATATTATATCAAAAGCCATTTAGATTGTTTTTGAATGGAGTGCAGATAAGTATCCAAACTTTTGAGTGCTTGGTCTAGTCCATTATGTCTTTCAATGTGCCTCCAGGAAGCAGTTCCTGGGCTGTGACAAATGCTTCTCATTGCTGTAACTTGCAAATGAATTTAAACACCTAGAGATATAGGACAATTTATAACTTTAAGGATAAAAATGAAGAATTCCAAATAAACTGCTTGGACTGTCATTATCAAAGCTGATATTTGGTGGCTTCTCAGCCCCAGCCCCTGATGAGTGAGGTGCCAAATCTGTCCAAGACCAGTATCATTTTATGAGAAAGTCTTTGAAAAGTAATCTCATAGCAAAGGCAATGTTGCATTATTGTGTAGATTTTTATCATCACATATTCAAAAATACTAGAAAAGATTTTTTTATTGATTGTTTGAAAACAAGTGAAACTGAAAACTCTTCTTTACAGTTATTAGTATTTGCTATTTCTGTTCAAATAGAGTAAATTGACTCAGCCTCTCTTGTGCTAATTCAAGCCATCTTTTTTAATTGAGTCATTTACATATATTGACTATCTTGTGAGTAATTTTTACATTTATGTTATACTTCCCAGAGCTTCAGATGCTTTGCAAATACTACATTCTTTAAAGGTCACTAATCTTTTTTTTTAAGAAGAAAAGAATTTATTATATGAACATTAAAGGTCACTAATCTTGAGAAAGGAGGTGATGTCAGCAAGTTGTCTAATTAAAAGTGCCTAGCACTCATCTCTCCTGCAAAAGACCAAAACAACAGATACACAACTACATTGTGACTAGAGTGTCTGAAGGAAAACACTGAAGTATAGCATAGGAATGGTGGAGACCTTGTGGAACACAAATATTCAGAGTGACCACAGAGAGAAAGAAATGACACACCCTGCCACTGCCACACTGAATCAGCCTAGAACTATGAGGGCCGTTCCCTTGTGAGGGGAAAGTAAGCAGGAACCCCCCAGAAATGCCCATTGACACTGTAGCCACCCACAGTCTTTGCTCCTAGAGAATCCTGCAGTCATCACAGGCCCTGTGTCCAGATTAGGGAGCTACTAGTTCACAGCCACAGCTACAGCTGCATTGCTCGAGAGAAGGGGCCCGCATTGTTCCCCTCCTCTCTGTGACCCAAAAAGCTTCTGCTGTTTGGTGCCATCTTATAAACAGAGCCACTGATGAGTGTGTTCTAACCCAGGGGCCGGAAGCCACTGCATCTCCCAAACACTGAGGCCCCACCACCATTACACCATGCTCACATATAGTAGTGCACCATTTCCCAACTGAACTGCTATAGCTTCCTACCCCTGGGAACTGGCTGCTTAGGAGACATTCCATCTACCCCATCCTAGTGGCTACAGTGCCCTGATTTTGGCTACTTGGAGCCTAGGTACAGTGAAATAGCCATGACCCTGGTGCCTGAGTCTACATGGCACCTGGCCTCCCAAGGAACAGGTGGTCTTGTACAACTGGAAAGCTGACTATAATGCTTCCTTGACACACAAAACATCCCAGTATCCTCCTGACCCTATGGAGCCCCACCTGAGCCATGGACCAGCCACACAAATTCAAGTAGCCTAGGCTATTGAGACGATTATAGGCATCACTAACATTGACTAAAACTGAAGAAGCTGCATGAAGACTGTACTAATGAGTCCACTCTGAACCAAAGTCAATGTATCCTGCCCAGTAGACATCATAGGACATATCTACAGGTGAAAATCTTTCTCTACAAAAGCCACTCCATAAAATTAGAGGAGGCAACCATTCCACCAGATGCAAAGATATTAATGCAGTGACACAAGATAAATGAAAAAGCAAGGAAACAATGCACCACCAAAGAAACACAATAACTATCTGGTAACTGATTCCAAAAGAAATTTACAAACTCCCTGAAAATAAATTCAAAAGAATGATCTAAGGAAAACTCATTAAGATATAAAACACAGGCAATTCAATGAAAGAAGGAAACAAATTAATGATCTGAATGAGAAATTTTTAAAAAGAGATAGCTATCATAAAAAGCAACCAAACAAAAATCTTAGAGCTGAAGGATTCGATTACTGAAACATAAAGAATACAATTCAGATCTTCGACAGTGAACCAGATTAAGCAGAAGAAAAAATTTCTGAACTTGAAGACAGGCCTTTTGAAATAATGAGAAAAAATAAAGGAATAAAAAATAGTAAAGAAAGCCTACAGAACTTAAGAGATACCATCAAGCGAATGCATTTTCTGCATTACTGAAATGCCAGAGGAAGAAGACACTGGGGGAGAAGGGGACAAAAGCTTATTTAACAAAACAATAGCTGAAAACTTCCCAAGTCTTGAAAGAAATATAGAAATTCAGATCCATGAAGTTCAAAGAATTACAAACAGATTCAAGCCAAAGAGATCTTCTCAAGGCACATTGTAATCAAATTGTCTAAAATCAAAAACAAAGATAGAATTCTAAGCAGCAAAAGTGTCAAGTCATATATAGGGAATCCTTATTAGGCTGTCAGCAGATTTCTCAGAAAAAAATCTTTTAGGCAAGGAGAGAATAGAATGATATAGTCAAAGTGCTGGAAGAAACAAACTGCCAGTCTGCAATATTGTACCCAAGAAAGCTATCCTTCAGAAGTGAAGGAGAAATAAGGTCTTTTCCAGACAAGGAAAAACTGAGGGAATTTATCACGAGTAGACCAGCCTTACAAGAATTGGTAAAGGGAGAGGGCTTAAACTGAAAGGAAAAGGGCAATAATTAGTACCATGAAAACTTATGAAAGTAGTCTTACTAGTAGGGACAAATTCATTAACGAATTGTAGAATTTAAATGTTCTGACCTTTTAACTCTGGTGATCTTGGACAAGTCACTTCATTTCTTAGAAGGCTTTCCATCTCTGAATAAACAGGAATAACTAGAGGACCAATGTCATTTGTGGCTGTGAGATTAAATGAAACAACGTGTGTAGTGCAATTAAGCTAGCATTAGAACATGTCCAATAAATGTTACCTATGTTCATTGCTGTTATTCTTTCAGAAGTATATGCTTTCAGAAACAAAAGTGCTTCACAGGTATGGAACATAAAGCTACTAAGTCTTTGTGAAGGAATAGGGGAAAAAAAACCACAAAGAGTAGTGTAACTTGGCATGAAATCCAGCTGCTTAGTTTTGCATATGTAGAAATATTTTTAGAAGTTTATTTGTAAATTAACTCCTTCCTGGCCCTGGTGTAATCGGATTTAGAAAAGGTAGTAACCATTTTTGGTATGGCACACCTTACCCTATTCTGGGTATAAAATCACCATTAGAGATCATTTTATCCTTCCTTCTTTCTTTGTAACAAATGGTTAGGGAGCACTTATAAATTGAGTATATTTATATTACAAAATTATGTAAAGTATATATTTTAATCTCTTCAAGAAAAGAACAAATGGAAACATATGCATGGAGTCCACACATTGTCATCTGCCCTAAGTAATCCCTTTGTTGGGTTTCCTTTGAATTTAAGCTTACACATATTACAGTTCAACAGTTAGTGAAATCTCCTTCAGTCAGAAGTTTATAAGTGAGAAGTTACCAGGATGTTACACGTTAATTCTGAGAAATTTGACTGTGGTAATAAGGTGGACTACTACCAGTCGTGCTGTCTTTATAATAACAATTAAATACGTTTATGACTATGACAAAATCATTTATTGAGAATTACTGAATCTGCATTCTTTAATGAGAACTGTGATTGATATATTCGTGTATAAGAATATGGAAGGACCGAATGCAGTTCCTGTTATCAGACTTGAATTCCTTTTTTACTGAACATCAGGTACAATTTTTAACTAGCCGTTACAATCTGAAATGTCTTCTGTATATTCCACAATATTTCAGAGGCAAGATATATCCCTCCTGCTTCAGTGGTAGCATTTGCCTCTACACTTACTCAGTATATAGGGTGCAAGTTCTCTATTATTTACTCCTGGAAAACTTTGTGTCTTTCCAATGTCTGCAAATTCTGACATTATTTAGATGATTATCGAATAGCTCTAACTTTGCCTTTATTTGTAACAAAAAAAATTGGCAATTCTAGACTATCTTTGGAATTAGTATTTGGAGATATAGGGAATACATCAGATCTATTTAAATCTTAGGGAAGATTTATTCTCTCCTTAGATGTGTGTGTGTGTGTGTGTGTGTGTGTGTGTGAAAATAGATTCCTCATGCACAAACATGAATGCCATGATCGTCTCTAAACAATACCATCAAACATCTTCTCTACCATGGGACACTAGAGGGCTTCACAATTTAATCATGTTGTTGAGGTTTGCATTTATATCACATTTCTATGCAATTGTTATGTAGCTTTGAAATTTCTCTATTTCACATGCTTATCATAAATCCTGAACTAAGTCATCAACCCACAAAATTCAGTCATAATGCTTTTAAGATGTCCACTTCCAAAGTAATAAAATATTTTCTTACATTGTTTGTGAACTGATTCTGAAAACATTTTGCCAAGATGAGTTTCCCAAAGAGCTTGAGAACTGGAGAACATCCCAGAAAACTTCTTATGAATATGCAGGTGAAAACGTCACTAATCTAGCAGGTTGTGTTCAAAATCAATTGCATTACTTCATATCCAAACTTTGTACAATGAATATTCAATAAATTTTCCTTTGATTGGGTAAATTAATATAAAATTTGAAACCATAATTATAATTCAATGACATGCACAACCCAAAGATGACACCATGTATCTCCTTCTCTGTTAAAGAGTAGATTCTATCTTCTGTTTCTTCAAGATACTATCCAGGAATTTCCCACAAGGCCTACCTTTGATGAGCCTCTCATGTTAGGTCCTAGATGACTAGAATTACCTTCTTGAGGCTGGCTGCAGATCATGTGGTCTTATTTCATTATAATTATCATTATAGCTCTGGCTAGGAGGTTCTGCTTAGTTTTCCAGAATTACAATTCCCTCTTGACTATGATTAAACTGTCTTTGGATTCAGGGGCCTGGAGAACTTAAATAGTCCTATTTAATGAAAAACAATTTTCATAGCCATCTGGCAATAGTCTGAATATTTCTAAAAGTTAACTTTTTGCATATTAAACTTCTAAAAGAAATAATTAAATCAGCTTTCATAATAGCCCACGTAGAGAGAGGCCTCTCTGTGTGTTCCTACCAGCCCACTGATTTGTGTGTCTGCTGTACTTCCTCAGTAGTTTTGGAGAGAAACAGGTCATTTATATAAATTATAATCGATAGGGGTCTGAGTGCTGAGCTCTTTGGAATAACCTCTTGGGTACGTTAGATAGTGAGAGACGAAGAAATTAATCTTAACTGCTTGGATTCTTTCATCAAGGCAAGATTTAAATCAATTAATTATAATTTAGAAAATTTTTCAAGCTATAAAGCTTTCAGAATGAAAATTGTGTTTCTGTAATTATGAAGAAAGTTATTCCTATTTAAAAAGACAGCTCCACAAATGCCATTTTGAACATTCTTTAAGTTGTTTATAAACTTTTTCATTTTGTTTTTAAGTTCAGTCTTAAGAACAAAGCCAGATTTGTTAAAAGAATTAACCATTTATTGATTATAGCATATGAGTTTTCTAAGAATGATAACTCAGAGTTGCTCAGAAACAAGACAGACTTTGCATTATTTTGAATCCTTCAAGCCTGAATATAGTTTGTATAACTATTAAAATAACAGTACATCTTCTAGGAGAAACTTGAAATCAAAACACACACACATACACAACGTTTGGCCTAAAATGTGATTTTGGTTTAAATTATTAGTTAAAGGAGCTGGTAAATTATATTCTCCTTGCATATTTGGTTGGGCCTGACTGGACAAATAAAAATTTGGAAAAATTCTTGCTACCCAAATATCCTTATGGGCAAACCTTTACCAGATAGATGGTAAGGACAGGTGGGAATGGTGTTTGTTTTATAATCAAACTTGATCTGTGTGTCTTCCTTCTATTCCTACTTGAGCCATTTCTGACATAAAACTATAAGCCATACTCCATATATGACAGTCACTTTCTATATAAGTAAATGGATAATAATACCAAGAGAGATTTGTGAGTCAAATAATATAATGAATGCTTAAGAGAAAGTATAGGTGAATATCCTTAGTACTGAATGCTTTGAATATATTTCCATGGAATTAAGGACACTGATAAATGCTTCATTCAAAAGAATACAGGGTTTATGCAAACACAAAAATCACTTGCCTTATTATCTAACTCTTGATAACCTTAATGGAAATGAATGCATTTCATGAAGGCCAAATGCATTTTGTCTCTGTTTTAAAGTTGAAAGTATTTGCAGTGCTAAACATTCACAGGTAGCCAATATCCACATTAACGATGCTGGTAAATCTAAATCACAAGATACATTTGGAATCTTAATTTAAAGCAATACTAATAAAATATTTGATTGAACTGATAAAACATTAGATGTTTAAATAAGTAATTTATCTAGTGCAATGAACAGAAAACTGTTTAAAGAGTCCATGGCCTTTCATAAAAGAAATTCTGTAGACACCTTTTTCTTTTTCTTTTTTTTTGGCTTTTTTTCTTACCATGTCAATAATCCAGTCAGTCCTTAGGAAGCGCACACACACACACACACACACACACAGAAAAAGCCTTATTGTGTCCCTGCTGTTTATCACTTTCCTGAAATCATAATCCTCTCAGTGTAACTATAATCATCTCTGCAGGAATTAATTGTGATGTCACAGAACATTATGACATTAAGTGGGAAACAGGCAGCAGGAAACTGAGCTCCATTAAGAGCAAAGATCTCTTCCTTATGAAAAGATATGTTGTACATATATCATGCCTCTGTTTAAGAATGGGATTAAATTAAATGAGTACAAAAATATCTAAGACTTACATTGAATTTTCCTTACATTGAATTTTCAGATAAATTTGAGGGTTAAACTCTAGTGATCCATTAAAGTCAGATTGTTTTTTAGGCAACTTATCAAAAGGATAATGTACAATCATGCACCACATAAAGACATATTGGTCAATGGCAGACCACATATAGGACAGTGTTCCCATAAGGTTATAATGGAGGCCAGGTATGGTAGCTCACACCTGTAATCCCAGCACTTTGGGAGGCTACGGTGGGAGGATAGCTTGAACCCAGAAGTTCGAGACCAGCCTGGCAAACATAGCAAGACCCTAGTCTCTACAAAATAATGATAATAATAATAAATAGCCAGGCTTTTTGCTGTGTGTCTGCAGTCCTAGTTACTTAGGAGGCTAAGACAGAAGGATTGCTTGAACCCAGGGGTTCGAGGTTGTAGTGAGCTATGATCACAACACTGCAATCCAGCCTGGGCAGCAGAGCAAGACCCTATCTCTAAAAAAAATTACAATGGAGCTAAATATTTGTGTCACCTAGTGATGTCATAGCCAGCTCAATACCACAGGACAATATATTACTCAGATGTTTGTGGTGATGCCGGTGTAAAGAAATCTACTCTGCTGCCACTCCTATAAAAGTATAGCATATACAATTATGTACAGCACATAATTCTTTATAATGTCAATAAACAACTAAATTACTGGTTTATGCATTATACTTTTAATCATGATTTTGGAGTGTACTCCTGCTTACAAAACCATAGTTAACTATGAAAGAGCCTCAGAGAGGTCATTCGGGAGCCATTTCAGAAGAAGTCATTGTTATAGGAGATGACAGCTCCATGAGTGCTATTGCCTCTGAAGCCCTTCCAGTAGGACAAGATGTGGAGGCAGAAGACGGTGATATTGATGATGCTGATCTTAGGCTAATCTGTCTTAGTTTTTAACCAAAAAGTTTAAAAAGTAAAAAAAAAAAAAAATTAAAATAGAAAAAAGTTTATAGCCTAAGATTATAAAAACGAAAATATTTTTGTACAGCTATATAGTGTTTGTGTTTTAAGCTGTTATTACAAAAGAGTCAAAAAGTTAAAAATATTGAAAAGTTTATAAAGTAAAAAGTTATTAATATAATAAATTAAGATTATTTTTGAAGAAAGAACATTTTTAAATAAATTTAGTGTAGCCTAAGTGTACAATGTTTATAAATTCTACAGTAGTGTATACTAATGTCCTAAGACTTCACGTTTACTCACCACTCACTCACTGATTCATCCACAGCAACTGTCCATGCTGCAAGCACCATTCATGGTAAATGCCCTATAGAGGTGTACCATTTTTTATCTTTTATGCCATATTTTGACTGTGCTTTTTCTATGTTTAGATACACAAATACTTGCCATTGTGTTACAATTGCCTACAGTATTCAGTGCAGTAACATGCTGTACAGGTTTGTAGCCTAGGAGCAAACAGGCTATACCATATAGCCTAGGTGATGTTCACACAATGGCAACATCATCTAAGAATGCATTTCTCAGAACACACCCTCATTGTTAAGGGAGGGACATATGACTGTACGCCCTCTTCCTCATAGTACTAAATGGTGTGTATCACAAATTTGGGGGTCATATTGCAAATAAAATGATACCTCCATCAGTGGTTCTAAAGCTTAGCTTCACATTACATCACTTGGGAAGCCAAGGTTTAGAACCTCACATGACAATCACTTGGGAAAAAATACTGATGTCCTGGATCCACCCCCAGAACTTCTGATTTAATTGTCCTGGGATGAGGACTGAGCACTGGGAATTTTAAAAGTTCCCAGGTGATTCTCATGCACAGCTAGGTTGAGAACCACTGCTCTGTATCATTTTGCTCACAGCAGACAGCCAACAGGGGAAACATTTATTTTATCTCTTAGGGACTCTTCGGATAGAATTTCAGAGAGAACCATATTTTCTGAGCATGGTTTTATTATCTCAGCATATCTCCAGATCATATCTCCAAGTTTAATTTTAAAATGGCACACCATTTTATGGAGAATTTTGTATGAGAAGAAGCTGATGTGTGATCTTGGGTCCTGAAAGTAAAAGCTTGTTAATTACCCAGGAATTTGCAGAGCAGCAAAATGTAGTATGCTGTGATACTCCTGCAAAAAGGAAGCCTTCTCCAGGGAGTAGCTTTCAACCCAATAATTGCAGCACCTGGTGAGCTTGATTATGAGCATTTGTGGGGTACTCCCCAGGAACTTCCAAAAATATATGGGATGCAGGAGATTTGAGAGAGAGAAAGCTATGATATGAGAGCTTGGCTCCTCTTTTTATGTATTAGAATTAATTTAATCAACTTTATCATCTACCATAAAAAAGCTATTTGAAAATGTGGCAAACTCAAATGAGTGTAAGGAATATTTTCCTTGCCATCCCTTAATTAAAAGCTAACAGAGGAAACAAGAATCACACACTCCAGCAAAAACCATATATAGGTATATGATTAGTAAAACATTCAGGACCACAGATTAGCTTTAGAGCACCTCTGTGGGAACTAGAATAGGGGCCTCTACCAGGACAGTGCAGCTTCATAGACACAGGACTCATTGCCTGAAGACCGGGAGCTGCAACATCAGCCCAAGTTACCCCCTAGGCCAGGTGACTTTATTCAGTTTCACATCTTAACCTCTTGGTGCAGATCTGGAAATGATGAGGATACAGGCAATTAAGTCATCCCAGAGCTCCTAATAGGGGGAAATGCTTTCCTAACCCTGAGGAACTCTGCCCAAGCCCGTATCATGATACCAGATCCAGGCAGGGTAAAGGTGTTGAGACAGCCACTCTTCGGAAAGTTCATTATACCGGAATAGCAAACCTGCTCACTCTTCCTCTAGACCCCATTTCCTGCTGATGGTTTGAGCTGCAATGAACAGGGACAAACTTAATCACATGGAAATGGATTTACTTTGCAATGGTTACAGATCAAGTTTGTCCTATGACTAAATCCTAGATTCAGAATTAAATAAATTTATTTTTTCTGAGGATAGCAGTGGAGGGGTGTGTGTATGTGTGTGTGTGTTTAATAATTTAAAATGTATAAGTTTATCAAGATATGTATATACATATATATATATATATATATAGTTACAAAACAGAGCTGAATTGTTCTGCACAGAAATTATAAGGACTTTTAATCACATCAAGACCTAAGATGTGAGTTGAGCCAGTAATGAGAAGACCAGGGCCATAACAAGTCCAGAGGCCAAAAAAAAATCCAAATGAAGAGCAGGCATAAAACATGTTTGAGCAGGAATGGGTGAGGACTTAAAAAGCCAGA
>CM052442.1:13384749-13401927 GCA_028533085.1 Varecia variegata
TTTTAGTAGAGACGGGGTCTCGCTCTTGCTCAGGCTGGTCTCGAACTCCTGAGCTCAAGCAATCCGCCCGCCTCGGCCTCCCAAGTGCTAGGATTACAGGTGTGAGCCACCGCGCCCGGCCAATAGATGTTTATTTTTTATGCAGTTAACTTTAACATGGTTGCCTATGGTTGGCTGGAAGCTTTCCATCAAGAAGTGCTTCAGGGATTCAAGCCTCTGTCATCTTAAGTTTTGCAGGCCCTTTCCATCTATGATTCATATATTCTCAACTTGTTGCTTTCTAGTTTGATGTCATCATCTACAGTTAACAGAAGAGATAGGAGAAGGAGGATTGAGCATGGATATTTCTTATGGCATAGTTTGGGAAGCGGTGTCAGTTCTACTTATGAGGGGACATCAAAAAGTTCATGGAAAAATATAATTAAACTATAAAAATAAAAAACATAAACTTTATTTTTTAACAGAAGCTCCATCAAGTTCAAGTCATTTTTGTAAATGATACCAGCCATTAAATCTATTCCTAAAGAACCGAGGTTCCTGGGAATTTAATCATGTCAATGCAGTCTTTTTTACACTATTAATTGAGGAAAAAAGGGTGCCTTTTAAAGATTTTTTAAGATTAGGAAACAATATGAGTCAGAAGGAACTAAATCAGGACTGTAAAGTATAAGCCTAATTATTTCCTATTGAGATTCTCACAAAATTGCCTGTGTTTGATGAAAGGAATGAGCAGAAGCATTGTTGTGGTGGAGAAACACTCTCTGGTGAAGCTTTCCCAGGTGTTTTTCTGCTGAAGTGTTGGCTAACTTTCTCAAACTACTCTCATAGTAAGCAGATGTTATCATCCTTTGGCCCTATAGAAAGTCAACTAGCCAAATCCCGAGCATCCCCAAAAAACTGTTGCCATGACCTTTACTCTTGACTGATCTGCTTTTGCTTTGATTGGACCACTTCCACTTCTTGGTAGCCATTGCTTTGGTTGTGCTTTGTATCCAGGATCATAATGATAAAACTGTATTTTATTTTTTATTACAATTTTTTGAAGAAATACTTCAGCATCTGAATATTGCTTGTTTAAAATTTTCATTGAAAGCTTTGTGTTTATCTTCAGCTAATCTGAGTGCAACAGCTTTGGCATTCATCTAATGGAAAGTTGGTTCAACTTTAGTTTTTCAGTGTCAGAATTGTGAAAGCTGAACCAGTTGAGATGTCTATGGTATTGGCTATTGTTTCTGCTGTAAATCATCAGTCCTTTTTAATTAAGTCATGAACAAGATGAATTTTTTTTTCTCACAAATTTTTGTGGATGGTCTGCTACTGTGGACTTTTTCTTCAACATCAGGTCCTTTCTTCTTAAAGTGAGCTATCCATTTGTAAACTATTGATGTCTTTGAAACATTGTTCCCATAAACTTTTTGTAAAGTACAATGATTTCACCATTCTTTTATCCAAGTTTTCCATAAATTTGATATTTGTTCTTGCCTCAATTTTAACAGAATTCATGTTCTTCTGTAGGGGCTCTTTTCATACTGATGGCTTACCCTTATTAGTCCCTCAAACTAGATCCTGTTCATATGTACTATAACAAGTTAGTATGAGCTTATTTTGGTGCAAAACAACCCCTGAAATCCATGTATACTTTTTCCTAATACACATTTTCCATGAACCTTTAAAAACCCCTCATATATTCCATTGCTTAAAACTCAGGCACATAGCCAAAAAAGAAGCAAGTTCTACTACAGAATATGGTCTATTTGTGGTAAAAAAAAAAAAAAAAAAAAAAAAAAAAACCAGTTTCATATCCAGTTAGTCATTTTTACTATACAAAGCAAAGTGTTCATCAAAGAAATCACTATGATTTTTTTTCCTCTGCTGATACAATGGTACTACTAAACTCAAGCTTTACTTTATGATTGAATGTAAGTCTTAAGTTTCAGATCTTTTAAAGTATGACATAAATACAACAGACATTAATAAATATCTTTCCTTAAATAGCCTGTTGAAATTTGTCAGCACTGGATATACCTCAGCTATATCTTCCAGACTGACTTAAGTTCTGGCAGCTTCTCTGATTGGAGATCCATTTCATCCATTTATTTCCAGTCCTTTACATATGTAGCCATTTATTTTCCTAATAACTGTCCATCTGCCTTTATCTAGGCATATGTAGCTTTTAAGTCTAAGTGACCATCATCTTTCCTTATCTTAATGCATATGACTTCAGCTTTTCCCAGAGTAATACAGCACATATTTGATGCATCCCTTCCTTAAAAATGAAATGAACTTTAAATAGTAAAGGTTTCTTCTTATGCCATCTATCAGAACACAACCACCTTGATATTTGCATAGAGTGAGTTTGTCTTGCCCCTTAACAACTCATTGAATCTTAAAGTTTTATGTAGAGGTACCCACATAAGTTATACTATTAGATGTCTGTGTTGATAGTTTGGTGAGAATACTGGCCATGAGATTTTTCAGTGAATTGCTTCTCTGTATAGTACATAAGTTCAAAGCCTGATGGTTTAGTATTACTCTATGAAAGACAAAATCTTTTAAAGTATCAAAATATTTCTAATATTCCCTATGAATGTCATTTCTAATGTAGAAGGCATATTATATTCTACAAAGCTATAAATTAAGTTTGGGGAGACAAAGCATGGAAGAATAATCTTAATGAAGATGGGTCATTGCCATTAAAGATATAGTTACTAATGTGCATGTATTTTATAGATAATGTAAACTGAGGCATAAGAGGTTGAGGAGTTTATCCAGGATAAACAGAAAAATGTTGAAGACAGGATTTGAATCAAGGTCTTCTTGGGTTCAAAGCTCTTTACCTTAATATTAAGCTAAAACATCTCTTATACCAAGTGCTGTATTTTAATGAATCTCAAGTAAGGTATTAGAATGACACTTCACATGAAATATCAAGATGTCCTAATTTCATATTTTTTCATAATTTTTACAGATAATTGCCTTATCCCTCTTTTTTATTTGAAAATACTTAAACAATTAAAATGCACCCAGTGGCTCATCACTCAATTTTCCAACGGAACAAATAGTACCCTCAATTTGGCACACCCATTATCTGCAAGTATTTGTAAACTAAACACTTTTGCAATTTTGCACAGACATTTGAAAACGGCTCTGATTGCTAATAACTCTCTACAACATATAGCAGACAAGGAGGAGTTTCAACTCTTAAGCTTCAACTATTTTCGAATTGCCTTTGTGCCACAGAACTTCACCTTTAAAATTGCTTTTAAAGTAGAAAATATACACTGTCTCCCCTCACACAATTCAAAAGGAGTTTAGAGTTATATTTTCCAAAAAGAGAAAAATGACAACGGAACTGTGATCGTGTCTTCATCGTCTAAGGAACATGATTTGAAAAATTTTGGTGGTGGTGGTGGTGGTGATGGTGTGTTGTTGGGGTGTGTGTGTGTGTGTGTGTGTGTGTGCTGCTTTCCTTTAAAAGGCAGGATATATGGTACAAGTATTTGGAGAAAGTTAGCTGCAGTCTCTGCTGTCATAAATATGTTTGTATGGTATTTGGAGGTCCTGTAAAGGGCAAGACTAAATTATAGAGTGAGGTGAAATGTGATAGCTAGAGCAGCGCTTGATCTTCAGTGGCTGGGATCCAGTTTTCCAAGGTTACTCTTACCTTGAAAATCTTGTCCATTCAAATTATTCTGCTTGAGTTCAGGAGGTAAAATAGATAATCATTTCATAATTTTTATACATTCACACTTTATTAATGGAAATATTGTCACTGTAGTGGTTTAAAACAGTGCTCAAATGATGTCCCTGTCACTTGTTCAACTCCAGAAGAGTCCACTTAGTTTTACTGGGTTCTCTAGTCAAAGACTTAACCAATATCCCAGAGACTCAAAGAACAGGCAATAAAGTAGGAGGAAAATGCAAACTTCTCAATTATGGGGAAGAGGGTAAATGCAGCTAAAATTATGTTCCCTTCAAGTAAAACACAAACTGGTAGATGGTATGTGTCCCATAAAAGCTTGTTTAATGAACATAGAACACATATTAAACAATAGAAAGGCTCATTTATACATTGAGCACCTCTAATTTGCAGAGATACATTGAGATGTAATCACTCTTTCTTAATGTGTTAAAATTATATATTTTTTAAGTAAATTGTCTTTGGAACTCAGAATCTTGGGGTTGAGAAAAGGCATAGAGAAGAGATAAAAGAGATTCTGCCTGTGGAGAACAAACAGGTAGCCTTCATAGAAGAGGTGATACCAGAGCTAACTCTTACAGGATTAGAAGTGAGTTGCTAGACAGAGAGAAGAATACAGGGGCATTCCAGACAAGAGAAGAGTACGTTCAAAGGCGTGGAAGTTGTGAGAAAGCATGTCTCACACAGGGTCTTATGAGTAATTCAAGTTGCAAGTTCTAAAGAGAAAAGTTTAGAGTGAGAAGAACAGAGAATGCAAGGGAAAAGGAGTTTAAAATTCCGTTGTAAAGTAGAACCAGATTAATGACTTGAAGGAATAGCAATAGATTTCAGGGTAGGGCTGGCATGATCATGTGCCTGTTTTTAAGGGAATCCTGGCAGCAAGTGGGAGATGGGATAGAAGAAACTGGAGGTAGGGGAAATCACAGAGAGGGTATCATCTATTGTTAAATAGATTCACTGCAGTGTATTCTATACAGTGCCCGTCCTGACTTGCATACAGTATACTGTCAGAAATACATGAAAGATTAATGCATAAGACCAGCATTCAAACATGAACACCCTTTTCCCACATCACAACTCTTTCCAGAGTAGAACTCCTAGAACAGACAAATATGGGCAATTTCACTTCAGAATATGTTGTTTACTATTAATAAATGTATCAGAGGAAAGGAAACATCAAGTTGTAAGTGAACATCCCTAACACTAAAGTATAGAAAATTTGGAGGGAAAAGCCCTGCACAGTGGTCTGAGCTGCACTGGCAAATTGAAGAATAACACAATTGGGGTACATGTGTGCAAAAAGTTAATACTTTCAAAATCAGCCAGGCACCTTGGCTCTTGCTTGTAATCTCAGCACTTTGGCAGGCTGAGGTGGCAGGATCATTTAAGATAAGGAGTTCGAGACAGCCTAGGCAACAAAGCAAGACTTTTGTCTCTGCAATAAATTAAAAAAAGAAAAGAAAAAAAAGAAAATTAGCTGGGTATGGTGGTGTGTGTTTGTAGTTCCAGCTACTTGGGAAGCTGAGGCAGGAGGATCACTTGAGCCCAGGAGTTTGAGGCTTTAATGAGCTATGACCATGCCACTGCACTCCATCCTGGGTGACAGAGCTGTCTCAAAAAAAAAAAAAAAAATTCAAAATTAATAAGATTAAAAGTTATTTTTTACTATGTAGTTTAACATTAGATGATGGGTATATTGGGTACCTCAGTTGTCTACATTTTCCCATTAAGGATGTTGACTTTCAGCATAATCAGAAAGATCCCAGTGGACCCATGATATAAAACATGTTATGCATGAGTTTTCTGAATCTGTTATAGAAATGTACCTGGTACTAGCTTCACAAAATGATGAAGACCATAAATTTAATAGAGGGGGTGGGCATTCCACTGGCATTGCAGAGATGAAGACTCCCTTCTTGACTTGTCTCTGATGACAATTCTCTTTTGAATGGATTGTTTGATTGATAATTGATCTTCCCAGTGTTTTAAGTGGGAACACCCTCTCAAGCAAAAGATACTCCACTGGTTGGAATAAAACAGCTTCAATGTATGTGCCTTATGGAATGAACTCTGAGGATTGGACCAAATTTTTTGAAGTGCTTTTAGTTTTATATGCCTTTAATTTCATCTGATTGTTTTCTTTTAAATGATATAGTGCCTCTTCCTGTCCAATAAGAGCTATTGAAACATTTTAAATATTTTAATTTTTAATCTGAACAAATATTGAGTCCATGCCTTGAGTCTGGTAAAGACAAAGATACACAAACCCTGCTACCAAAAATTTTAATTACCAAGTAAATATCCTAGAAAAATGCCCACCTTAATTAGCATGTGTACATCAGTAAACAATTTACAAGTACATAAATATGAATCATTTGGAGAATAAATACATTATAGCACAGTCATACAATGAAATTCAAAAATGAATTAACTAGATCTATGTGTATCATATATGTATAAATCCCCCAAACAGAGCTTCCAGTGAAAAAATGTAATTCACAAAATGTTATGTACAGAATGAAGTCCATTACAAGAATATGAAAAGCAGGAAACACAAATGATATTGGAGATGCCTACCTATACAAACATGAATTGGGAGGGCACACACATCTACTTGATTATAATGGTTATCTCTTTTGAGGGAGAGACAAAATTTTGATAAAGAGAAATAATGTTTATCTGTTAAAACAAAAATCTGAAAAAATATTAAGACATGATGCAATATTTTCAATATCTGTGGTGGAGATATGTCAGTATAGTATTTTCTTATACTTTTTTCTGTATTTTAAGTATTTTTTAATAGCATGTTTGAATTCACATTAATGAATCACTAACAACATTTCAACAGATGAAATATAAATTCTACTTATTAATTTTTAACATATTCAAATAGCCAAATTGAATGTTCTGGTATCAAAACCACCAGAGTAATACATATTTTAGCATATTTGGTCCCACACTTACAAAGTAATTGTTTCAGTGTTTACTGTTTCTCTCTCTGCATTTTATAGAAGGCCAGTGGGAATTCTAAGAGTCCAACTATATTCCTAGGGTAAATAAATGCATATAAATGAAAGAAATAGTGGCAGGCATTTTTGGCTCTAAGGTCACAAATATTAAATGCTAAATCAGTTCCTTACAAATTCAGACCAAAAATAAAAGTGAGTTAAAAAGCAGACAATTTGTAAACAAAACAGCTAACATTACAAATCCACAATACACAGACAATTCCATCATATGTAGATGGATTCTTGTTTTTATTTGTTTGTTTATTTGTTTGTTTTGGCCCCAAGAGGCAAAATCTAGCCTGAGCCACATCAGTCAACTTCTTTTTCCTGACAAGGTGCAACACTGGCAAACCATGCTGCTGCATGATAATTAAATAATTACTTTTTGTAATTAATCAGTTTCTGATAAAGTTTAAATTGAATGACGTTTAAGTAGATAGACACAAGAATACTGCACAAGCTTACCTCTGCTAAAAAATAAGCTCACCAATAGTGAGGTTGACCCAGGTGGCAGAGATCCACAGACCTAACTAAATAATTGCTTTTTGTTGGAGTTAATAAGAAGCAAACATTTATTGATTTACTGATAATTAGACATTAGTAACTATTCCATGTGTAAGGAAGCATTGAGAACAGCCAAAATTATTTAGAAAGTCCATGATCTATATTTTGTCAGAGCCATATCTAATGCAATGTTACAAATTATATCAAGTTCTGAAATAGAATAAGTTGTGGTTGAAAGAGCATGCCTTCCAAGTCCCTCCCTTTTTATTATCAACATAAAATTACCTTTTAAATTAAAATATGCAAACTAATAAATCCCCCTGAGCTAAATTATTAAACAAATATAAGTTTAAAAAAATGAGAATGAAGCCAAGATAATAATATAGAAACAAAAACACTTTAAATTTAGACAAATGAAAATCTATAGCCAGTAATTGAAATTATGGATGGGAATTAACCAAGTATCTTAGTTATACAGATACAAGCATGGTACCATGTGAAATAGCAAGACTTTATATACATGTACCTATATAAAAACAGCAACCACTTATGTGAATTTTAAAAATGCATTAAAACATAATTAAAACTATAAGTGCATACATATACCCACAGGCACATATGAGTATACAGTCAAAAATCAGCAAAGAATACTGTGATTATCCAATTGTGATTTCAAAGAGAAATCAGCTCATTTAAGAAATTAAATAATTAAATTTGAAGACCTTAAAACCAAACACTTTAAAACAGCTATCAAAAAGGTCTTTATATAAATTTAAAATATCATAAAATAAACATTTTATTAAATTGTATTAAAGTGAGCATATTTGAGAATATAAAAAAATATTATCTTATTTGAACTAGTCTTATATATGGTCAATGGAAAAAAATCCTTTCACTGTGGTTAATAAAGGAAGAATCAGGCTGTGGCTTACCCTGTGCCAATTTTCATGTGGAAAAATAAACAAATACACTTTGGAAAAGAGGTGAGAAGTAACTTAAATTTGTTGGCTACACTTTGATTAATAAACACACATTAAACTGCATAAATGCTTTCATTTTACATCATTAATTTTATAGTCCTAAAAACATGTCATATTATTTTATAGATTATGTAATTACTAGTATTGGATTGATAATGTTCACCCATAAATACGAGAGCAACTAATTTAACTGAGTAGGGAGAGAGTACAAATATTTATATATATTGATATATCATATATATTTATATGCTACATATAAATGTAGAATAATAAAATATGTATTGAAAAATAGAAGCACTGATTTACAACAACTAGAGTTGTAATAAAGCATTCTAAAATATAGTTTTACTTCATAGTCAGGAACTCTTTTCATTTCTTATAATTTTGCTCTTCATATTAACTTGTCCCTGATGTTTAAATAAATATTTTTTATACATTTCTTACTCACACACTAAAACCAAATTTCATGGTGGAATTTCAGTTTAAAGGAAAATGTTTATATAAATAGAAAAGTTACAAAGTTTATAAAATAAGCATTGTGGTGAATGATTGAGAATGAAGCACTTGAGTCAAGATTTAGAGACAAAAATAAAGTTTATTCCTAAATTATTACAACACATGCTACTTCTAGGATAAGGTGTCTCTGGCCCTGCCTTCTATTTGAAAGGGCAAAATAGTGTTAGTATGGCAAAGTTGCTGTTCAGATGCATAGAAGCAAAGAATATATCAAAACTTTTTCAAAATGTCAAATATGACTAAAATTGTAATAATCTTGGCAAAATGTCAACACAAATACAGTCAATAATATTTTCTAAGAAGGATCTCATTCTTTATATTTTGGATTTTTTTTTCTGTTTTTTTTCAACTAAAGAAGTCAGTGTGTATGGTCCTGGAATGATGGCAGGCCCAAGTTACCAAACTAGTTTTAGTACCAACTCCAAGTTTATTATGTGGCTTCAAACTGGTTATGAATACAAAGCTACTTTGAGCTTGTCTTTTCTCATTCCTCAAGAAGAGCTTAGGAGGTTTCTTTCTACTTTAAGTCTATAGAAACATTATCTAGTTGTGTGGATGGAATACTCTTCATAGTGTCGATCTCAGGAGTAATACCATGGTAATACACTAGAGGTGAGAACACATCAAAATATGTATTGTGTTTTCCACTTCAATAGATGTGTGTGATTCCACAACTCTCATGCATTATGCTCAATTCCCCAGTATCATAGTTTTAGGGAAGAAAAGTGAATACATTTTCATTAAAATGGTTCTCATCTATATAAAATGAACTATGATTTTAATGGAAACACTTACCTTCATTTCATCCATCTCCTTGTAAAACAAATTCTGTTTAATGGAAAATGATTTAATATAGAACAAATAAAATAGTGCATGTGAAAATATTCAGAAAAAAATAAAAAAGCACAATTCAAGTTACAATGATGGAATCATAGTGTTACAATATCTTGGTCAATGTTCCCAAGGAATAATGATCAGGATTAATCTATCAGTGTCACCAGATTGTACAGGATGCCAAAACATAAGGTTATTTTACATCTAGCCAAAACATAAGGTTATTTTACATCTATTTATAAATATCCAGATGTTTGATGTTGTTCAGGGACATTATTGATTTTTTAAAGAAAATAATCTGGATATGTTGGCAATATTTGGCAATCTTAGTCAAAGCTAAGCCTGTATTTTATCCCTTAATGTGGTTCAGATGTTTCCAAGTGTTAACACATTCCCTGAATTACACTCACATAGTTAATGAAAATATTATGATCCCATAAATATAGCAAGTCAAACTAGCACCCTCTTCTCCTAGCTCCTTTTTTCAAATCAAGAGTGGTGAAGTACAACCAGTTGTTCTAGCATGTATACGAATGTGGAAATGGCAGGGTCTGGTATCAGCCAATTCACGGCCTAGCATGAAGCACATGGCTTAACGACACCCAGCCTGAATAGATTTCTTGATTTGAATCACTAGAGATAGCATGAAAAGTCCCTTTGTTGAGTCCTAGTTTTTCTTGGCTTTCAGTAGCACAGCGTGAGAGGGATAAAATTTGGCACTCTCTATCTAAGCTGTCATTTGGAAATTTCAGATTTGGATTCTCTTCTCAGCATTTAGACTTCTTAATTCAAACCATACTATATTCCCTGAGCATTGATGCCTTATCCTCCTGCAGAAGAGGAAAAAGTTAACTCCCAAATCTCACTTGGTTCACTGTATCACCTGAAAACCCTTGTAGCTACTAATAGGGTTTCCAATAACAGCTTTATGGATATCTTCAAAGTGCCAATGAATCCTATTAACATTCTATGACTAAAATGTTTATTGGCCTCTTTTATTTAAAATGAATCAAAATCAATCACTAAAGTATTAATATTTAGATACATTGGCCTCTTTCTGGACACTAAATTTCCCCAATACGATATATTGTTTCTTTATCAGAAAATCACTAGAATTTGTAAGACCATACTCTTTTGTCCATGGCATTTCGAAGTATGTATCCCTAACACATTTGCTAGTTACTTCTATTTAAAACATATTATATTAAAGCAACAATAACAAATAAATAACAAAAATACCCTCATAATTTTAGTCAAGAATATGTCTACAGTAAATTTTTCTTCTGCAAAAGACACCTTCTCTTACACTATCACAATTTCACAATGGTGTACAAGTATGCTCCCCCAACATTTTATTTGATCTTATTCTGAATAATATTATGTACAAATCATAATTACACAACTTGAAAAAATTTCTTACAATGAACAGCCCTAGGAATACAGTACTGAGATCAAGAAAGAGAATATCTCAGCACTCTAGAAGTCCATGCTATACATTTATCTGCACTTCTAATATCATGCATTAATTTTAACTTCACTTGAATTTGACAGTAGGTAACCTTTTGTAGCTGGCTTCTTTGGCTCAAAATTATTTTTATGATATTTGTGCATGATTATGATCACAGTTTGTTTATTCTGATTGCTGTAGAGGATTCCAGTACAAGAACATACCATGATTGACTGGATGTGGTGGCTCACGCCTGTAATCCTAGCACTCTGGGAGCTTGAGGCGGGAGGATTGCTTGAGCTCAGGAGTTAGAAACCAGCCTGAGCCAAAGCAAGAGCCTGTCTCTACTAAAAATAGGAAAACTAGCTGGATGTCGTGGCTCACGCCTGTAGTCCCAGCTACTCAGGAGGCTCAGGAGGCGGAGGCAGGAGAATCACTTGAGCCCAGAGTTAGAGGTTGCAGTGAGCTATGATGACACCATGGCACTCTAGCCTAGGCAACAGAGGGAGACTGTCTCAAAAATAAATAGATAAATAAATAAATATTTTTTTTAATGAAAGCCTAGCCTATGGAAAACAATAACATTTTTAGAATATTGGTAAATATACCTCAAATCTCAGGAATTCACATATTTATATTACTGCTGGCTATGAAAGCAAACTTTCTTTTTCTTTCCAATTAGGAAAATCAAATAGGTTCTCTAATCATTTTCTCTTAACTTTCTTGTATTATCTGGATTTCAGTAAGTCAGTCCTATATGATAGCTGTAGCTGGCCATCACATCTGTTTACTTCTCTGCCTCTAACATGTCCAAAGAAGGTTTGAGGATTTGAATACTTTCTTTCTTTGACCACAAGCAGGGCTATTAACTGCAGAGAATCCTAGTCGCTGTTCCTAAAAAAAAAAGAACAAAGGCAAACAAACAAAGAAAAAAACACATCCAAAGCAAGACAAAACCAGCAAAACAAAATCCTAAAAGAGAAGAACAAAGTTGAATTATTGAGACAACCTATTGCTCTTTGGGTGTTTCTCACTATAGGACGTTTTTGTCCTTCTTCCATTGATTTGCATTCAGGGGATCAGCCATATCTATCATTCAAAAGCTATTTCACATTGCAATTGTGAAATAAATTGTGAAATTTATTGTGAAATTGTGAAATCTCTAATTCACATTACAGATGCCTAAAATATTATGAATGATATATGGAATTTTACATACATGTACTCATTCAATATATGTTTGAGTTCCTGCCTTGTGCTTGGTACTAATAACACAACTGCAAAAAAATAAGACAAAAAAATCACTTCCCCTGCATAACTCATATTCTAGTGGGTGTATGTGTAGTTGCAGTGGGGGCAGATGAGCTATAACATAAATGAATAATGAAAATATATAGTATTTCCTCTAAGTGCATTTGAAGAAAATATACGAGGAAAGGCGTAGAGCATGGTAGGGAAGGTGTCCTAGTTCATTTGGGCTGTTATAACAAAATACCATTGACTGGATGGCTTTTAAACAACAGATATTTATTTCTCACAGTTCTGGGGCTGGAATTCCAGTATTAAGGCACCTACAGATTTAGTGTCTGATGAGGGTTCATTTCTTCCTAGTTCACAGACAGCCATCTTCTGTCTATGTCCTCACATGGCAGGAGTAGGAAGGGAACTCTCTTGGGCCTCTTTTTGCACTAATCACCTCAAAAAGGCCCCACCTCCAATACCATCAAATTGGGGGGTTAGTTTCAACATATGAATTTGAGGGGAGAGTGGACACAAAATTCAGTCTATATAAGGACTTGTTTGTAATTTTAAATCATGGATGGCTTTCTATGAAGGAAGGTTAAAAAACAAACCATGAAGATACCCTGGGGAGAGCATTCCAGGGTAGAGGAAGCTACAAGTAAAGTGTCTTTGATGTCAAAATATACCTGATGTAGTAAGAGGCAAGCAGTGTGCCTTGTGGCAAGAGGAGAGTGAGGGAACAATGTAGTCATGGAAGAATAAGTCAAAGCAGTAATGGGTAGCAAATTATGCGGGGACCTACAGGCCATTTTATGGTTGACTTTTACCCTAGGTTAGATGGAAAGCTACTAGAAACGTTGAACATGATCTGAATGAGTTTTTTAAAGGGATGACGCCAGCTGTTGTTTTGAGGAAAGACTATAGGGGACTTAAGGTAAAACATAGGCTGAGGTTCAAACCAGAGGGAAATGGAGGCATTATCAAAATGCAATGGATGGAAGTTTGCTTGGAGTGCAGTGCTGGTGGAGGAAGTAGTGAGCAGTGCTGCTCAGAATCTGGATATGTTCTGAATAAGAACCATGGTTTGCCAGTGAACTGACTATAACATGAGAAAGAAATGGAAGAACTGAAGATCATTTGTTTTGAAGAAAAGGAAGAGTAGGATTGCCAAGACTGGATTTCAGGGGATTGACCCAGATTAGAAATAAAAGTTGGGGATTAGTGAGTGATAGAGGTATTAACAACCATGGGAAAGGGTGAATTAACCACGTGAGTGAGTGTCCATAGAGAAGAAAAACAAGGGGAAGGAGAAAAAGGAGGAGGAGGAGGAGAAGGATGAGGAAAGGCTTTTTCCCAATGAGGCTAAAATCTAAAGCTTATTGCAGTTAATATCTTCTCTTTCCTTGCTCCATTCATTAATATTTACCAAACTCAACTAAATGGCAGGCACTGTGAAGAAACTGGATTTATAATAATAAATTAGTTATAATCCTTGCCTCAAAGCATTTTGAGTCTAGTTTTGGAGGGAGACTAAAATAATCATAATAAAAATTACCTTAGATCATTATGTGAGGGTTGCTTAAAAGATGAAATTTACTGACATAGTTATTGTTATACAAGTCCTTGTGGTATGCCAGTGTAAAACAGGATCTCAGAAATATAAATAAAATAATATTGTGTGACGATGCTGATAACAATGATCCCAACAGCGGTGATGATAGTAGTTAATCCTTACTTGGTGCAAGGGAGAGCAGCAACACTGGTGAGTCCAGGTGGGAAAATGAGGAGCTTGGAAATGTTGAATTTGAAGCATTCATGGAACATACATGAGGTGACAAAGACGTGAATGAACGAAAAGCCAGAATTCAACTGTCACTGCCCAACCTGCACATATGCCCTCCCAAGGAGCAGATTTAGAGTGAAACAAAAATGGATCAATAAAACAATCACGGAGAAGACCCACATTTAAGAATTGTGTGAATTCAGAAAGGAATAGTCAGAAAAGGAGGGGGAAAGCAAGAGAGTTTTAATGACAGCCAAGTCATCAAAAAGAAGCAACAGAGAACCAGCTCATACGTCCAGTAAGATAAGGGCTGAGATTTATGAATCAAATTTGGCAATAAGGACATTATTGGCAATAACTGCCAAAATAATTTCAATAGAGTAGAGGTAGAAACTATAATGCAATGAACTAAAGAGCAAATGAGAAGAAGAATCAGGGCATGTTAGTGTAGACTTGACTTCTAAAAGCTCGCCTGAGCTGGGAAGGAGGGTTATGTAGCAGCAGCACAGTAACGGGAGGCATCTGTTGCGGCTGCTCTTTAGATTTGAGAACATATGTAAGGCAAAGGAAAGAAATCATTAGCAAACCTAAAACAGAAAACATAGATGAGCAACAAGATGTGATGAGTAACTACTGAAGGTGAGAGAATAACTACCAGAAATATATCTCAACCTCTGAGAAAAAAGAGGATGCACTTAGAAATCTTGAAACTTGAAGGTGGTCAGAAATTAAAAGAGCACAAACTTACAAGGCCTTAAATTAATCTAAGTTGTGTGAAGACGTTTTCTGGGAATAAAGAAGATAGAACTGGGTAGGGAATTAGCGTTGACTGGTAATGCTTGATGTTGGAAATTACAAGAAGACTAATCCATGTCCAAGGGACAGGGGTTTTAAAGGATAGTGAGGCAATTTTGGAGGCTGGAGATGACAAATTTACAATTTTTATTGATTTGTTTGTTTGTTTTTGTTTTGTCTTGGTTTTTACCCAGAAGTTTTTATAACTCGAAAAGAAAGGATATAAAACTGAAAGATAAAGACTGACAGTGTCCTAATGGACAATTGGACCCTTCAATTGAGTCAGGCTCAAATTCAGTGGAGTACCTACAGTGTGTCATTTGGGGTCAGTAAACTTCTGGACTCTGTAGTTTAGAGTCAGTAAATTAATTTTTGCTTGAACAATTTAAGTCAAGTTCCTGTTCTTACAACAGAACATTTTCCTATTCCTGAAAGTGTCTCTAAGTTAAGTAGAAAATATGGAAGATAAGAAGGAATGACAATAAGAAGAAAAAGGGATAAGTAATGTCCACAGAGGCTAAAAGCAGTTTAGGTAACAATAAAGCTGTGACAATGCTAGCATGACAAGAGATTGTGTAAGAGATACAGTATTAGATCTCTGATGTGAAACAATTGTAAGAAATAATGCCCAGTTCTGGAGTGGGACACTGGCATGGAGAAGTTTTAGGAATAGTAAAGTTAGAGTATTGACTAGGTTGCTTTCACGTGGTATGGGCTCATCCAGAATACAACAACATTAAAAATTCAGTTACAGAGTCTCAGATATTAATTTAAATCTTGTCTCTAATACTAGAGAGGTTATTTAATTTAGCTGAAATTTAATTTCCTAATACTTAACATGAGTATAAATATAATGCTCACTTCATAAATTCTATAGGGATTAACTGAATCTATCTAAACATAATATATCATGGATACATTTCAGTTTATGATTAAATATTTTAAAATATCAGCTCATAGAAGATATAGTCAGGTAACTCTATGTTTATTGGACATGGAAGAATCTATTAAAGTTCTCTTTAGAAGTTGGTAATAACATCAATATTAATAGAATCAAAATAACAATAGGAATAAAAATGACTTCTATGTCTAAGGTCTGAGTATTTAGTGATATCCTTTAGAATGGTAGAATATATCAATTAATTAATTCATTTATTTATTTCTTCATTATGACATGTTAATTTAGAGTGCACAAAATTCCAGGCACTATCCTGAAACTTCTTTGCGAGGTCTATAAAGAAGTTAAGTCACAAAAGCCACATAGTGTAGTTGAAGAAAATAAGAAAAACAGAGAGATAAAGACACAGCCTTGGAGCAAACTGACATTTCAGACTTTGAAAATGATGAAGTTCTTTATATTTTGGCAAAGAATTTATTGCTGATAGAACAAAATGTATTCATTCATTCATTCAGCAAATATATTTTAGCATTTTGGCAGGAAAGGATTGCACAAAGCACTTGAAATACAAAAGTAAATAGTGCAAAGTAAGATGACAGGAAATCCATGCATCCTTTGTGTTGTCTGGGGTCCAAAGTACTAAGCCCTTCTTCTGCTGTGGTCGGCTGGCTCATGTTCTCCAGCAGAAAGCCCTTTGGTGTGTACGAAGATAGAGTACTTATGTCCTTACCGTAGGATTAGTTTATAGCTGGGTCAAAGCCTGATTTCTCATTAAGGAATCTGGTTGTAAAATATTCAGGTAACAAATTAGCAGTTCAAAAATGCAAAGCAGTGTTTGTTACTTATTACTACAAATTTTCTAGTGATTAAACTCTTCTACTAGTATTTAGTTTAGAAACAGTCACAGAAAATTCTTGGATCAATTTCTTCTATGGATATTCTTTTTCCTCTTCTTTTTCTCTAGCTGGTTATTTTTGCTGCTGAATATTATGACATTAAGGACAGGAAAACTGAAGAATTAGAAAATGTGTGGTGCTTATTTAAAAATTTGTAATTGTGGTGCTTTGTTTTATTATGATTATTTTATAAACTGTCCTCATTTTTCTTTAATGGAGACAGAAAATTATTTTGGCATCCCCAGAAAATGTACAGAACCTAACCTAAATATTTTAAAATTTAAAATATCTGGTATGGAACAAAATAAATGATAAACATAGTGGTTAGATAATTTGAAAATCATTCTATAAAATCATTCTTTTTTTTTTTTTTTTTAATTCAAATGGTTTGTCTTATTTCACCATAGGAGTAAAGGTCAGAAAATTGTGAAGTCTGCATTTAAGTCCACATTAGTTATATTTTAACAGTATCCAAAATTCCATATAGGAGAATGGTTTATTATAAAAGATTGTACATAAAATTTAGACAACAGGTTATATACAAATTAAGAGAACATTCCACTTAAAAAAACGAA
>CM052442.1:13402427-13428008 GCA_028533085.1 Varecia variegata
CTTCTTTTGAAAAATTTCTATTCATGTCCTTTGCCCACTTTTTGATAGGGTTGTTCAATTTTTTCTTACTGATTTTCCTGAGTTCTAAATAGATTCTTGTTATCAGTCCTTTATCTGATGTGTAGTATGCAAAGATTTTTTCCCATTCTATAGGTTGTCTGTTTATTCTCATGACTGTTTCTTTGGCTGTGCAGAAGCTTTTTAATTTAATCAGGTCCCATTAATTTATTTTTGTTGTTGCTGTGATTGCCTTAGGTGTCTTCTTCATAAATTCTTTGCCTAGGCCAATGTCTGTAAGAGTCTTTCCTACGTTTTCTTCTAGAATTCTAATAGTTTCGCACCTAAGGTTTAAGTCTGTTAACCACCGTGTTTGATTTTTGTGAGAGGTGAAAGCTGTGGGTCCTGTTTCAGTCTTCTACATTTCTGTATTTTACTACAATTCTAGGACAAATAATAATCAATAAAATCAATTCCATGTACATATTCTGTTTTATATCCAAAACATGCATAACAAAGGAAGGGCTTGATTTTCCCAAGAGCTTTGTACATGATGAAGTAAACCTATAGAAGATGTTACAGTGTCACATCAGGTATTAATCACAATATTAATTGTACAAGGATAGATACATCTCAACAGAATTGGGACATGAAAGAAATCATGTGCTTATGTTTTCCACATCACATAATTTAAAAAACCTTTATAAGTCATTTGAAGTGAGTAGTTATGTTTTCTTTTTAAATTTTTATCATTTTTAAAAGTATTAAGATTAAAATAACAAAATAAAGAATATTCAGGCATAGTTATCTCAATTATTAAAAAAGTACCAAAATATCTTGTTAGATATAATATCTTACTTTTCAAACTAAAGACTACTTTTACCTGCCCTGTTATTTTAATAATTGTGACTTTATATCAATCTCCTCTCCTCATAACTATAGTCTTTTACATGGATGCGTCAGTAATCCCAGTAGTGATTTGTTCGTGGAGAACGGCATCTTTTACATTAATCAAGCAACAACAAAAGAAACTCATAAATACCACATCTTCATTATTTTTCTTTTTGATAATCTAGAAAACAGAGCTGCAAGGAAATATTTGGTGGTGCCTTCCTGCTGTGCAATTTTGAGTCCCTTTTAATAGACTCTAAAATATCACTGAAGCAGCCAGTGCAGGAGATTGAGACCTATTAAGGCAGGAAACGCTTCATTTTCCACAGGCCTCTTGTTGAGGAGAGGTCATTAAAGAGAGAGAGAGGGGAGAGAGAGAGACAGAGAGAGAGAGAGAGAGAAAAGAAACAGCACTTTCTGTAATGTAGTTAACATTTGACATTAAGTGAAAAATATTCATTCCTTTCCTATCCGAAGCATAGCAGTCCTCACAAACAATAACACACTATCTACAAAATATCCTTAAGAAAACTTGCCTGAAGGTCTCCATTAATCCCCTTTGGGTGGGACAACTTTAAGGGGAACTTAAGTTTACCCCAGACCCCAGGGGATACAGAATTTGTCTGGAAATCTCATGAAGTCTGGATCCCTTGTGAGAATTTTCAGCACTTCAGCCTCCAGGCTCAGCTGGAAACCCCATAAGAAGGTCTTTCATGTTGTTTCTCACTCCAGCCTCTGAAAGAAATGGAAAGAACCTTGTCTGTGTTTATTATAGCCCTAGAAGGGAGGTTGAATTTCAAGACTGTTCTTCCAGGAGGGTGAAAGGTCAGTCTGGGAGTGAAAAGAAATAACAAAAGTTATTCTCATCCCACTTCAGTTCTTCAGTCTGATTTCTTCATTCCTAATGGGAATCCATGGTGTCAGCAACATGGCACTTGTGCAAGTGATTACTTTTCCATGATTATTTTCTTCACGTTTACATACATGTCTGCTTGGTGTGCAACAGATATCAGGAGACATAGAACAAAACTAAGAGGAGTTCTTGTTTATAAGAAGATCATATCTATATGTAAATTACTGTACTCAAATGGATTTTCAAAATCACATTGTCATTTCAGTACATAAATGTAACTAAGTATTATATTATCGTGCTTTGAGACATCATAATAAGTGCTACCTCTCATTCTTATTTTCAAGTTAGATCTTTTAAGTTCTTAACTTGGCATATGCTTAAAGCTTAAAGTACTTTTATCTGTATTATCTTGTGTGATTCACACTATTCTAAGGTAGAGAGAGTGAGTTACCACAATTTTACAAATGAGGACAATATTGCTTCTTCCAATCAAGTAACTTGCCCAGGAAAAAAATAGTTTACTGAGAATAAGAGCCAGGATTGGACATAGGTAATCAGACTTTATGTAAATGGAAATATTTCCTGAGGATCTATTAAATTCAAAATGTATATTGTATTATTTACACAGAATTAAAAGTCCAAACACTTTCCCTCAAGATACTTACTGCAGAGTTGAAGCATTAGGACATATGCACATTTATGATGACAAACAATGCAAGTCAATGGTAAATTAGTGAACAAATAATAGTCACGATTATTCTGAAAAGGAAGAAATCCCATCCCCTGAGGCGGTGAGATAAGACTTCACAGTGACCATTATTGTGATGCATTTTCCACCCTGCAATGTAATCTCTTCTACACTTGCTTATAGGACATAGGGAGATGCTGAGAAAGGAAGAATACAGAATCAAACATTCTGACCACTTACTATGTAGCAAAGATTTTTTTATGAATTTTGTTAGGCAAATCCAAACAATAATTCTGTAGTGAAAGAATAACGTTACCCTTGTTTTGCAGACAAGGACTATGTATTGGGTATGCTACTACCCTCTTTAAGCACAGAAGAGATTAGTCACCTGACCAATAAACAGGCAGGAAGTGAAGCTTCAGACCTGGGATTGAGCCCTGACTGACTCCATAGCTGAGCATTTTAGCTACAGCACACACCATCATGTATGCAGGGAACAAAACAGAGAGATTATGAATTAGCCTTTTAAGTGTAAGTCAGTAATGCTGAGAGACTTTCCACTGAGTCTCTAGTTCTCAATGTAAATACATCTTCATAAACATCAGCAAGCATGCTATCCTTCAAAGCTACTAGGATAGAACAGAGACTATATGGGGAAAATAGTCTTTTTATTACAAAGATAATAATTTTTGTGAAACAATGAATTTAATCTGGATCCATTTAATTTTTTATATTAACTGTTAATGATTGAATATACCTTTACCTTGTACATACAAACCTTAACTGTTTTTAGTAATTCTATAAATGGAACCAAGTGACTTGTCTTAATCACTTGCCCTTTTTATATGTTCTGTGTTTCTCTAAAAAGAAAATAGAAATATTTTCCCTAAATTCCTCTTCACAATTCTTTGGATGCCAGAGAAAAATTACTATTCCAATAAGAAAGAAAAATTTGGGAACTGGGAGATCTCTAGTTCTGGCCCAGCTTATTTCTTATATTACCTTGGCTCTATTTCATAAATGATTTCCCTCATTTGTAAAATGGAAGTAATATTAGGTCATGTTTCCTGAGACATGAGATAAGGGAGAATAAAGTTCTCCATTTCTGCTTTAAAGGAATATTGTAAAGTAAGTCATAATATCCACAATTCTTTTCTTATTGAGATCTAATCTGCCAAAAATAGAATGAAAACTATGCAAGGCTTGTGATGAGAAAGTAAAGCAAGAGTGTAGGTCTACACCACAGGCACTGATCCTGAGGCCAGTCTTATCATTGGCTGTTCAATCTCTGTCCACATTTCTAGAATTATCATTACATTCCAAAGCTGTGATGAATTCACTTTGGCACCATAAAGATTATCTAATGTTCAACTGACAAAATTCCTCACTTTTCGCTTGGTTTCAGTGTTTTTGGATGTACGCAGACACAACTATATCATCACAACATCCTTTGCCAGAGGCATTAAAATCAGAATGTATGTGGATACCAAAACTGATTTAATCCTTAAATTCCTCTTGAGCACACTCTAATGCTTTTCCAAGATCTTTAACATTGTACCTGGAGTCACTTGATTTTTTAGATGAGAAAAGAAATCCAGGAGTATGAAGCCATTTTGAAACCTTTCCATATTTTTAGACAGGAAGTTACAAGTGCATGACAAGTAATTCTGAAGAAATTATTCTGAGGACTACCTTCCATAGTGTTGTCAATCTTAGACTAATAGTTGAACTTTGTAATTACATAGTTTTGTTGGGGGGCTTTAGAATCAATTTCTCCAACCACCAATAGATAATTAGATAAAACAATAATGCCAGTATTTTGTGAAAAACACTTTAAGCTATTTGATTCTCAAAATAAGGAGTTAATGATATAAGAAGTTACAAAGTACTGTAGGCCATTCAACTAATGAGAGGCAATCAATCGATTATTTCTTCAAGCAGCATTGTGCCTCCTCTCCTTAATTAAAAGAGTTAAACTTGCACAAAATATTTTGAAGTTAGGAAGATATCAGTGCCCTCTTTGTATACTAAATTAATGGGATTAAAGAAAGAAACATAAAAAAAAAAATTTCAGATGAAAGCACTGCAAATAAATAGAGCATTTGGATGATCATCGAGTGACCTTTCCTGTCTCTTTCATGTGTTGCTCTGGGAATGTATTAATCTTTAAAGCCCTCTTACATTATAAATATTGCTTATGGCACAAATCATGCAAATGTATCCCCCTTTTATTACTTCAGAGCTTCCTAGGTCAAAAGTTATCATTCAGACAACATCAGCTGTTTCAACTAAACTGTGTTATATATCTATGTCAGCTCATATTCAAATACATGATGTAGCACCACGATAAATCCCTCCTAGCCTTTGGCAAAGGTAGTGATGTGACGCTCTGTTTAGAAGAGAGGTCTTTTATGGTTTAAGTGCACAGTTCCCAGGGAGTTAAGCAAATAATAAGCAATCTATCTCTATGACCCGAGAACTTTTAAAATAGCAGGAAACAATGTCAATGGTAGAACCAGAGTGTGTTAAAGAAAATTGTCCAATGTCAATGGTGCTAGGACCAGAGTGTAATTTAAAAAAAAAAAAAAAAAAACAACAACAACAAAAACTGCCCTATGGATACCCATTAGAGAGAGTGGGAGAATTTTCCACTCATAATGAGCTGTCAAGGTGTCCAAAGAGAAACAGCATACCGCAGCAAAATTTATGATAAAATGGAATTGAAAAACACAATCTAGAACTTCTGTTAAAAAAATTTATGAAATCATCATGTCAAGTGTCAAATGTTCTCTTATGCCTGTATCTCATCTATGGCCTCTCAAGATGCACATAACCAGTGCAAATATCCAACTCTTTCATTAAATATTTCAAATATTTTTATTTTTTATTTTTTTTGAGTTGATTTCTTTGTGCCAATTGAACATACTGGGTCTGTGGACTTAAACTTCCATTGAAATTTTAGAAATTTGCAGCCATATTGCTGCTGCTTCTCTGAGACTACAATTACATACATCCTTAATATTATCAGCTGATTCGTTAAAGCTCTATTCTTTATTTTAGTCTTCTTTTCCCCATTGTACCTCAATTTGATAGATTCTATTTCTGTGTCTCCAAGTTAAAGATCTATTCTGTTTTTGTCCTTTCTAGATTGTCAGTTTCGAGACAGGGCAGGGCAGCCTCTCTCTCTCTTAAGCAGTTGAGTAACAGTTGTAACTAAAAAAGTTAAAAATGTAATTTATTAATCAATATGTCAACAGAATAATTATAATGCATGTTATCTATTTTGTCATCATAATCTTGGAAGTCTATATACTTGTTCCAATTATGGATTTCATTTTGTGGATTACCCTTGAGAAATTCCTCTAATTCCAGAAATAAAAACATGTTTTATTCAACCTTAGTATTACTGAACCTACCACATATTACTCAACTTGACTTAGAATGATACAAGCTGGCGCATACTTACTCTGATTAGGCACTAGTCCCTTTGTTATTTTATTACTCTTAACACTCTATTGGGTTAGTTATTTTTACCGCTTGATGGTGTTGTTTTACAGGTGAGACTATTGAAGCTCAAGAATGTCAAGGACTAGGTTAAGGCCAGGTAGCCTATATATATAATGACTCTGGGAATTTGAGGACCCATGGCTCTGATCTCATTTCTGTAAAGACTCAAGGGAACCATAACAAAGTTTGTATTGAAGCATGAATATTCACCCTCTTTGAAGATATTAAAAATAATTTATTGAGGCTAAAAAAAGGGTTTCAGAGCAAGAACATCCTCATTAGAATAAGTACCTAGTTGCCACCAGTTAAAAATAAAACTCTTCTTAGATGTAAAGCTTGATACTTTTGTGAAGGAAAGAAGCATATGACGTTTTATGTGCATTTCTTATAGTTCCTGTGTTGGCCTCATGTACATGTCAGTGCTAGGAAGGGTTTTATTTTTTATTTTTCTAATGATAATGTTATAATGGTAATGCAAATGAAAATGATGAAGAAAATAAATTCCCATTGTTAGTTATAAACTAAACATACACATGGCTTGTTAGATGACATGAAACAAAAACATTGGCAGAAAATTAATCTTTGCATTTTTGTTTGTAGATGAGAAAATACTGAAAATTTGGAGAGCAAAACTGAATTAAACATGGTCCAAAATACACAACATCTTAATGACCTGGGGCTGCTTTGCAAAAGCTTATCAGTGCAGTAATGTATTGATAATTTATTGTCGAGAAGATAAACAGGGTCAAGTTTGTCATTCTACCCCTTAGTAGAAGAGCTATATCCCAAACAGAGAAGTTATATAGTTTAAACATTACTATGTGGCCTGAGAAGAATTTGTAGCAACTCTTGGTGAAGTTCAGAGACCAAACACAAAACAAAGCAAAAATAATGATACTAAGAAGAACCTTCCTAATTAGTGATTGGCACTTAATAAGTGGGTTTCCTTTTCAATTTGTTACTACATATGGGCCAACAATACAAATTGAAATAACACATGATTTAACTTTGAAGCAAATGATCAATAACAATGTGTTTATTTTCTAAGATACACATTTAACTTGTTGCTGTGTTCAATTAAAGGGTCTTCTTGGAACTATGTAGTTTCAGTTCCAAGTTTGGTTCAAGTTCTCTAAAAGTTTTCTGCAACAATTTCTTTTTAAATTACTTGAACTTCCCAAACTTATTTGAAATAGTAGTGCCTGTTTGATCTGTTAACATTAAACCTGAAGGTCCCCAGACTTTGGTCTCAGACCCCAGAAGACCTGCAGAGAGAACACAACTGGAGGACTGGATTTGGATGTCTCAAAAGACAACGGGCAGCTGGGAAGTCTTGCTGCATCTCCACCCTCTGCACACTGATCCTTGCTGAATGAAGAGGACCAAGGACCACTTCCCCTTATGCTTTCTACTCTGAAACCACTCCAACCCCACGTCTAAGACCTTCTGCTGATAGACATAAAGGCACATCTCCTTGATCATATGACCAGAAGCTGTTTGGACCTGAGAAGAAATGTTAATAGGCTTTTAATGGACATTTCTCATTTCGAAAAATATAACTGAAGATTCACAACACTGTTCTCGGGGGGAGTGATCCACTCATGTGTAGACATCCGAGTTCTTCACCTCCTTCTCTGGTAGAAGGGAGCCAGGAGGCCACCACTGATCCTCCATTTTATATAGACCTTTGGAACAGGACTGAGAACCCAGATACAAAACCACCCTCCTATTGTCATCTAATCTTTGACAAAGCAGACAAAAATATACACTAGGGAAAAGAATCTCTATTCAATAAAAATGGTGCCGGGAAAATTGGATAACCACATGCGGAAGATTGAAACTGGATCCGTACCTCTCACCTCTCACAAAAATCAACTCATGATGGATAGCAGACTTAAACCTAAGACGTGAAACCTTAAGAATTCTAGAAGAAAATATTGGGAAAACGCTTATAGACATCAGCCTAGGCAAAGAATTTATGAAGAAGACCCCCAAAACAATCACAGCAACAACAAAAATAAATAAGTGGCACCTGATCAAATTAAAAAGCTTCTGCACAGCCAAGGAAACTATCATTAGAGCTAATAGACAGCCTATAGAATGGGAGAAAACATTTGCATGCTACACATCTGATAAAGGGCTGATAACAAGAATCTATAAAGAACTTAAGAAAATTAACAAGAAAAAATAAAACAATCCCATTAAAAAGTGGGCAAAGGACCACGAATTAAAACTTTTCAAAAGAAGACAGACTAATGGTCAGAAAACACATAAAAAAGTGCTCAACATCTCTAATCATCGGGGAAAATCAAAAGCACAATGAGATATCACCTAACTCCAGTAAGAATGGCTTTTATCAAAAAGTCCCAAAGCAACAAATGCTTGCATGGATGTGGAGAGATAGGAATACTCTTACACTGCTTGTGGGACTGCAAATTAGTACAACCTCTTTGGAAAGTAATTCGGAGATATCTCAAAGAACTGAAAATAGAAATACCATTTGATCTAGTAATCCCACTACTAGGCATCTACCCAAAGGAAAAAAAAAGACATTTTACAATAAAGATTGCATTCAAATGTTTATGGCAGCACAATTCACAATTGCAAAGATGTGGAAACAACCCAAGTGCCCATCAATACATGAGTGGATAAATAAAATGTGGTATATGTATACCATGGAATACTACTCAACTGCAAAACTCCAGCTCTTGAAGGTAAATAACCCACCTTGGATATTGGCTAGGATAGGAGACAGATATAAAACAGAACATATTTGTCTAATTTTGTATTTGTGTCATTTGCATGCTGACTAAATAATCTTCAGCCATTATTTAAAACCTAATTAAATAGTTCATGTACATATGCCATGCTTCCCACACAGTTCTATAGAAATTTGGAGATGCTCCCCAGAATTTCTGTTGTTTTTAAATTTATGTGGCATGGAAACATTACAGTCTGTGCCAGCCTGGGGAAAAAAGTGGTTTACTCTAAAATCATAGTTAATCAATCACTACTCCCAGAATAAATTATAATTTATTTTAAGGTGTACTTGTTTATATATGTTTTTATTCTTTTCCTCTGTCTGGGATTTTCTCTTTCCTATATTCCCTATCAGCTTAGAAAATATCTACTCATCCCTTCAAGGTTCATTTATACTAAACACCATTTCTTTGAAGAAATCTTTTCTACCGTATTCCTACTAACGAGAACAGTTGTCCCTTTTTAGTTAGCACCAGATATCTTTATAGCATTTGTAAAAGCATATTGCAATTATTTATTTACATGGAAAATACTCTTCAAAAGCAGAGTATACTTTCTCCATACTTGATTTTTTTAAAACCTAATTTTTTCAAGCAATAACCAATACTCAGTAACTTAGGAAAGGAGGAAAGAAGAGACAGAGGATGAAAAAAGAAAAAAGAAAGAAAGAAAAAATGAAAAGGAAGGAAGGAAGGAAGGAAGGAAGGAAGGAAGGAAGGAAGGAAGGAAGGAAGGAAGGAATAATTAAATTAGTGCCGATTGGGGGAAACAAAGGTGGAATAAAGGACCATGAATTTAACAATACTAACACTGTGTTATTTTGAGACACTGTAAATGATATTGTCAGACACTCAGTATACACAAAATAATATTGTAACATGAAACTTTTAGAGAAGCTTAGATTTAGAATAACACTGCTATTATTTTATAGAAAGCAATGGTGAAAACTGCTCAATGATCATAAATAGTATGTCTTTTAATTCTATTAATTAAAATAATTGATTACAAACAGAATACTTTTTAAGCGCTCTCAGCACCAAAAATTTTTTCAAGGACCTATATATTTGTTGGTGAGTAAATTTACTTACTGACTAAACATCAATTTTCTGTTCTATTACTTTTAGGCTAAATAAATTTGCATACTTAATCACTTTTTATGTTTTTCAGTGCTTTCTTCTAGATCATCAGTTAGGTAGAGCTGAGATGAAGAAATACTAATTTAGAATATTTTTTATGAATATTTTTAGTATTTTAATGAAAAGTCATCAACTTATAGAATATTTGTTTATCTTTGATTATCAAAATTGTTTAAGCAGGTAAGAAGCTAAAATCCGAAAAAAATTACTCAAATTAATACTGTTTTTATAACTCCATATATATATATACACATATATATGTACACATACATGTATTGTGTATATATGTATATGTGTATTTTTTTCTCATCTTCCTTACTTTTCCTTAGGCTGTTTTCAACAGAAAACATCGTACTGAAGATAGCTAAGTGCTGTTAATTATTGAAAATAATAATAATTATTGCAATAATAAAGAGAAAGACAACAGAAAATATGCTTTATAAAAATATCCTAGTTAATCTTTCTCTAATTAATCTGCCAGAAAAATAATTCTTAAAAAATATATTTAAAGATTTTTTTGTCCATCTTGAAACAACATTATAATAAATTGCTACCAAAGACATCTTATTGGTTTTACTTGCCATTCAAATTCTAGTTTACTTCAAGCAGTTACATAGCAAGAAAACAATGGGGCAAAAAACTTGTTAGTATCATTTAGTATGGAATATAGCAATCTCAGTCTTGTCCTTCCTTATCTGTGTATTGATTAAAATTGTAAACTTTGTAGGATTTTAGCTTGTTTTATATTTTTATTTACTTTCATTGTTTTGAGTCTTGAGAAGTACAATAAAAATATTTTCTTCTCCAGAAAACTGTCCTAACCTTGCTCCAGGTGGTCTTAACATCTCCGTGGATAGTTACATCCAAAGAGAGCCTGGCTATTAGAATGCTCTCTAGTGTAATAGCCTCACAGGCTGTGAGCTGCCTTCTGAACCTCATTCCACTCTCAGAAGATGTTGAGTTGGCAGTTCTTGTTGGCTGCTTGCCAGTTTTCTCAATACTCAGAGATTGCATTTGTGCTGAGCCAAGGTGCCCACTTTCTATTTTACATTTCAAGCCTTTATCTCTTCTGCCTTCAGTGATTTTTATGGCTGAACAAATCAGGTCAACTAAGATAAGCCATTGTAGCTTGCCACTAAATCTTCTCACTTTTTAAGAACTGTCCTGAAACTAAACTTCTGCTAAGAATTTCTGATTAGGACAGGGACACTTGACCATATTTTTAGCAGTGTTTTCTTGCATCAAGGAAAAAAGTTGAGGTTCTATGTTTCAGCACTATTTAATACTTCTTTGACCATGAGGAAGTCATTAACTTCTCCAAGTCTTAGTTTCTTGATTAAAAAATGAGAATAACAATGTCTGTCCTGCTCACCTCCTAAAATCCTGGGGAGACTTAAATGAAGTTATATCTGTGAACATACTCATAAAACGTGAAGCACAATAGAAAAGAAATTACTTTTTTGTTTTTTCCAGTGATTCATAAATGATGCAATAAACCTTTCTCCTTAAAGATCTAATTCCATTTTGTAGTTCCAAAGAGATTTTGCCCCCCTCATCTTTCAAAGAATAAATGTTGACACATATCCTGTTTCAGGGGAAAAAAATGTAAGGTGTGGACATTGTCTTTGATTCCAGGCATAAGAAACTATTGGATTTTTAGCATGTTTTCCCTGACTCCATTTTGTGACTCTTACACCTCAATTTTTGTCACGACCAATAAAGACCACAAATTGTGCTTGCTGTCAGAAAGACTCCATAATATCAAACTCTGTGGTGTGACAGGATATATTATCAAAAAATATTGTTACATTTGTGGCTATGTGAAATACAAATAATTTGATTAGCACAGTTAATTCAATAGAAAAGACAAAGAAAATAGTAATTACTTACTTGGTTAATTGATCCAATTGCTGTAGCTACTCACCACCTGAAGATATGACTCCCATGGGTATACGGGATTTTGTTTACCATTTTTATACCTTTATTAAGGTATAATTGACACATAATAAACAACATATTTAAAGTGTGCTTTGATAAAATATGTCATATGTATAAACCTCAATAAAGATAACCTTATAAGATATATCTATTCCTCTATCCATCCATCTATTCATTCATTCATGTTTTTATTCATTTATTCAATATTTATAGAGTACCTCCCACGGGTAAGGCACTGTTGTAATTGCTGGAAACATAATACTAAGCAGAACAAAGTCCCCACTATTTTGCAGCCCCCTTTCTAGTGGGAAAAATGAGGCAGCATGAGAGGAATAGGAGGATGTAGAAAGGGAGTAGTGGTTACTATATCATGAAGGATGATCAGGCAACTCCTTACAAATAAAATATTTGAGCAGAGAACTGAAAGAAATAGAAGAGTGAGCCATATGACTCTCTGGTGTTAGGGTGAACAGCAAAGGCAAAATCCTTGAGACAGGTTGTGCTTGCAGTTTTTGAAAAACAAGATAAGGCCAGTGAAGCTGGAGTGAGGGAGGAGGAGAGAGATAGTCGATGCAAGCAAGAGATTACGAGAAACCAGACTATGTAAGTCTTTCGAGCTCTTGGAAGAACTCTGGCTTTTACTTTGAGACTAATACTGTCAAAGATTTTGAGCAGAGAAATATTACCTCATTTATATTTTAACATCATTACTCAAGGCACTTGGTTGAGAATGGAAAGACTAGATAGAGCTGCTATTGTAGTGATCCAGAAGTGATGGTGGCTCAAGCTATGGTATTTATGATGCTAGAGGTGGTAAGGAGTAGTCTCACTGGGGAGATATTTTGAAGATAGATTTAACAAAATTTTTTCATCATGTTTTTCATTTCCAACCTTTATTTGTTAAGATGTAAACTTTAACCTAATTTTTCAAAATACCTTAAATAATACCATAACTTATGTAAAATGATGTATGTATATGTAAAAATATAACATCTTTAGCCCTCTAGTACATATTATTTATATAGGAAGCCCAACTGAGCAGCTTGATCCAACTGAATGAACTGTATGTACCTCTTGGGCTCAGAGAACTCATAGCCCAGATCCCATCCTGTTCTTCTTCCTCCATGATTCAACCAAGTATTATGTGCTGTGGAATGTATCTTGGAGAAAAAATCACTTATACTTTAAAAATTTGGAAAAAAATATTTTTGAGGGGTTCTCTCTTAAGCTTGCATGAAATCAAAGTCCATAATTATGCCATTTTGTTTAGGCAAACTTTAAATGTCCTTTAGGGAATATCTTCCTGTAACATATAGAGTACACAGTCTTAATTAATTATACCAACTTCCCTCTTCATATTTTTCTTACTTATTAGACATGTAACATTTATAAACCTATTTTTTTATCTTCAAGATTTGTCTACTTAGAAATATCTTGATGAAGAACTATATTCTAGAGAGAATCATGAAAGAATGAGTTTTATTTTAAGGAGATTGATATGACACAATGCTATCTCTTAAACAAAGAAAACTTATCATTCTGTAACAGCTGATGAAAAAATATTTCCCAATATTCTGAGCATAGGTAAATATATGGGCCTGTTCATCATTAATTTATTAGTGACATAATAATCCTAAGTGCATAATATTAGACCTAGAGTGCAAGTATTTGCTTTTGGTTTTATCCTTCCAATAGTCAACATATATTATTTTTTCTTCTCATCTTGTGCGAAAATACAACAGAAGAGAAAAATAATAATGACAAAGGAGAAATCAGAGGAGGTAGCAGCATTGATTTTATGTATCTAGTTTCAAGAATATTGTCACAAGAATTTTTTTATTTTAAAAAATTTCACATAAATTATTTTAGGTTCCTATTGAAAAGTCATAAAAAATAAACACAGTTTTCTTTTTCAGAAAAACCTGGAATGGATTTGACTTTACTCTTTTAGTTTGTTTGTGTGTAACTTTTCCTTATGTCTTTTCACCACCATCTTAATATATTTATTGAAGTGATTTTTATAAATCTTTAAAATCATTCTAGGCCTTAGCAAAAGGAACATTGAAATGATAAATTATTTTTTTTCTTCTCCCATTCAGAGACTTTATTTTCCTTTTGTTCCATATTACAAAAGAGCCACTTGTATTTACTTATTAGTTTCTATTATGAATTGCTACATTGACAACATCTACTTTTTTCCCAAATGTATTCGATAATAGTTAACTTAATAAAAACACCATATCAGCCCACTGTAACATAAAGAAATAGGGGAAGACCTCCGAAAGCTAAGTCAAAATGCATTGTTTGAAACTAGAGGACTAAACCACAAAATGCAGGAACATACCATTGTTTTCCATCTCACTGGACTACTGAGACGATTATCAGCACAGTCTGCACACCAATCCCAAGGACTTTCCCTGGTTAGAGTATTCCACCCCTCCGCACTAGGTAGACATGCCCTTCCAGCCTGATTTTGTGATGCTAGAACTCAGGATTCTTTCTCATCCAACCGCTTTCCAATTTTCCTTGTTTGTACAGAAAGCTCAGGTTGTACCTGCCCATGCATTAAATGTGGTGACACCCACAAAGAGCCATCTTTAGACTACCTCATCTCTTTCTTTACTCTTTTCTTTGGCAATCCCAAATGCATCTGAAATATTAGCCATAACTTCTGGGAAAATGACTCACAAAATTTGAGGTTCAGCAAAACCTCTCTTCTAAGTTGTAAATACCCTTTTGTAAAGCATGCAAGATACTTCCATCTTAATATTCAATATACACTCCAAATTTTACAAGCTTCCAATATTTTCTGCCATTAATACCAAATAAATATTAAACATAAATGTGATGATTGATTCTATTCATCAACTGGACTGAGCCACAGTGTGCCCAGATTGGTTAAACATTATTTCTGCATGTGTCTGTGAGAGTGTTTCTCCCCAGTGTGGGTGGGCCTCCTCCAATCCTTTGAAAGCCTGTATAGAATAAAAAAGACATTGTTCTTTTCCTGACTTCAGACTTGGACCCAGACTGAGACTTATGCCATTGACTCTCCTGGTTCTCAGAGCTTCAGACTTGGACTGGGACTATAATACCAGGTCGCCTGCATCTGCAGCTTGCTGACTACAAATCTAGGACTTCTCAGCCTCCACACCCTGTGGACCAATGCTTTGACCTCTTGGGCTTAAACCATTCTCCCACCTCAGCCTCCTGAGTAGCTAAGACTACAGGTGGGGCCACCATACCTGGTTCTGTACTAATTTTGGTGGTCCATTTTATATGTAAAATGGTAATTGCTAATTGATCACAATGGAAGAATAAATTCTGATGAACTTGAAAATATAAGTTAAATTCTACTACATCACCATGAATTGCCCATCTCCTTCGGCCAAACCACTAGGTACCTACTTTCTCACTCCCACTCATACAAACGTAGATATGATAAACACACACACACAGACACACACACACACACACACCCTACAATTACTTATATATGTATATGTATATATATATATATCATTTTTGGCTCACTAACATTTGTAAAAATGCAAAATGCCAACAAATTTTCAGTTAAGTAAATCCAACGCTCTCTGGATTTCTTAGCTAGTTTCTCAGTTAAAAAAACCTAAAATATAAAAATCACCTTATTATCAGAAATCTTAGTATTTGAAACTTTAGTAGAAAATGACTGTGGAATGATGACGTAATGCCAGGGAGGTCAAAATGTTTATGAAATGTTATCGCCATCCAAATATCTGTTACTGGGGATAACAGAAATAAGACAAAGCTTTGTGTTTTCATTGTTTTTATGTTTTATTCATTCTGTGAGATCAGACAAAATGTTATAGAGAAAGTACAGGAAGGCATAATTGCTGTGGGATTTTCTCTCTTACAACCGTGGAAAGGTAAACATTTTATGGCACTCCTTGCTTTTTACGTCATTTCCTTGTGATGAGGTTGTGGATCAGATCTAGCACGGAAAGGGATAATGCCTTTTAGATGCTGCATAAAAATAAAACTCAAAATTTTGAGCATACACTCTATTCATGTTTAGAAGGGACAGCCAAATGTTCAGAGTCAGCAGAGGAGAAGTAAACACATTAACTCGTCTCTACTACAAAAGGACAAATAACTCTCTGCATCCAAGGTTCTTGGCACGGAGGCCTACATGCTCTGACACGTTCATTAAATGAGAGACCTCACATACTTTCATTAAAAGCCTGATTTTTTTTACCATCAGCAAAACACAGAAATTATAACTCAAATTACAAATAGTTGCTATATGTTCCAATGCTGCTCAAATTCTCCATTTTGGATTTGTTTCCTATGCTGGCTTTGTCTCTTCTAACCCATGGCAGGTCACTAGGACATTTAATTGCTAAACTAGCCTATATCATTTACAGCATCTGCACCTCCTGAATAATAAAGCTGTTATCCAAAAAGGAGGCAGTCAATTAGGGATGGTTACTAATTACTCTAGATACCTATTAGAGCTGCCTCAGGGAGGTCATCCACTCATTATATGGATACATTATAGATGCTTTTTTGACTATCTGCATAAGTATAAGTGAAATTCAGCAACTGCAAAAATAATTCAAATTATAACTTAAGATAGCTCATTTAAATATACTTATGTACTTGCATTACACAAATATTACAAAACTGAATTTTTAATTTATGGTTATATAATAAAAACAAATCAGAAACAGTTTGTTTATCCTGAGACATCTTCCCCTTTTTGTTCCTCCCTCCCTTGCTCTCTGGCATTCTTTCTTCTTTCCTTTCCTTTCTACACATCACCAGTAAAACTCAAAGTCTAGAAAGTTGAATATGTAAGAACCCAGTGGATTGAAATTGAAACATTTTGGTCTTAACTTTTCCTTACTTTATTATATTTTTCTATTTTTTATGTTAAAATAAGTAAAATGTGCTCATTGTAAAGTGTTCAGACAATACAGAAGTAACATTCCCTGGTTAAAGCACAATTGCATTTTGGATTAATGGCTTTCCTGACTTTTTAAATGATTCAATCAATCAAACAATGTTTATTAAACATCTAAATCACACTGGCCTCTGATAAATACCAAAGGAGGAGAGGATCGTCCTTGACCTCACAATGCCAACCACATAGTACAAGGAAATACATTTATTTACACTAATACTTACTGTGTTAGCTAAGAAAATATATTGGAGAATGGCACATTAAATGGGTTTAAGTGTCAGAAATAACATTTAAATGACACTTCAGTGATCCTTTCTTATAGAAAGTGGACATGATTTCTGTAAAGATAGGAGGAAATTGGCTTCTTTCCTGCAGCCCCTCCCAGGTGAATTCCCACCCCACCATCAATCAGTTCTCTTACCTGTGCTAAGCAGATGCTAGGAATGGCGGGCAGTCAGGGCTTGGAGAATGCAAACAAAGACGTAAGACTGAGAATGCTCAGACCAGGAGTTAATCCAGGACTGTCCCTTCCTGAGTAGGAAAAAGTATAATGACAATTGCCATAAAACCTTGAAAAAAAAATAAGAAGAGGATGGATACCAGAAAGTTTGACTTCTTAAGACTCATGAACTCCTACAGGAAAAGAATGAGCACCCCATGGAAAGAGGAGTCGTTGATCTCCTGCCCACTAGAAGCTGTGGGAAAATTTCTCAGGTGGAATGAAGTTGAGAACATTTCACTTGGATCTGGGAAATAGATAAGTCCTTCCTAGTGCCTCAATAGAAAATGGGGGACACAGGCTACCTGATGCTGGTCCCAGGGTCACCTCTAACTGTAGAGGTGTAGCAACTATGCCTAAGCCTCAGGGATACAGCAAGAAAACATTTAACTAAGGAAACACTAAGGAAACCCAACAACCAGAGACATGTCATTTAAGCAAAACTCAAGAAGAGGCTACTGTTGGTGGGAAAAAATAAACTGCTGGAGGAAACAGATAACAACAACAACAATAAAAAAACAATAAAATTAAAATAATTTAAAGTATTTCCATTGTAGCTCCAAAGAACCTTTCTGAAATGAAAAACTCATGACTTTAAAGCTACAAATTTAATAAGTAAATGGAAAGGGATATGGTTATTTTGTATATATATTAGTGTCCTGAAATACCAAATATAAGAAAAAGATTAAAGCAAGCCAAAACTTAAAATGAGATAGAAGTCACAAGGTAAAGGGTGAAAGACTAAGAAGAAGATATAGGCTACCTACAATGAATTATAGCAGAACCATAAGTAGATAAACAAACAGCATAGGTGGAAAAGAGGTTATAATTAAACAAGAGTGAAAAAAACTCTGGACTGAAAAAACAATATGTAGACTAAAAGGTTTTTCTATGTGTCAGCAAGGTTAATGAGGAAAAAAAAACCCACAGCTCTATACATATCCCTGTAAAATGTCTAAATTTCAGTAAGTATAATAACAACACGACAACTTAAAATCTTGTAGAGAAAGGCTGAACAAAAAGAGCTACTACCTAAGAATTTCATGTCAGGCTAAGTTATCATTCACTTGTCAGGGTGGAAAAAGATAAAGCAATATTTTTGAGGAGTCATATGATATCTAACCCACACATCCAACCTAAAGAAACTATTTAGGAATGGATGCTAACCAAACCAAACATGAGTGAAAGAAAAGAGATCATTATAAGGGCAGATGAAGAATAGAGGCACTATAGAGAGAAACCTAAAGTAAGTCCAGAACATATATACAACAGAAATTGTCATTTTATAAAAAGCTCAGATATCAGCAATGTCATATGGTTCAAATCATTTCAGTAAAAAGGGGCTGAGAGTTGGGAAGGGAAGATAAAGGTTTTATTTTATTGAGATGGAAGAGAAAAAAGTAGGAGTAGAAACAGAGCATGTTGATTGAAGAGGATAGATGAATCTTATTTCCATGGAATGGTGGAGAAATTCATGTTGACTCTGAGTTATCAGAAGTGGAAGATAATGCGGAAAAGAACACAAAATTCATAACAACAAAAAAACCTATAACAACAAAAAACCTACATAATAAACCTAGAGTAAGATGGAACGGATAAAGCAAGGATGTCTGTTTTTATACCAAATACAAATGTGCTGAATTTTATCGTGAAAAGACTATTAGACTGTGCTTAAAAATACAGCTCATGTGCTTTATGAGAAATATACTTTAAAGTGTGCAAAATTAAAACACTGGACTTACAAGACCAAACATTATTCTTTGGATTTATCTCACTTCTGATGCTCATTCCTGGCTGATTGCGGTCATGACCGACAATCTACCAAGGGTGTTGTCCCATATCCAGTCCTGATTCTAATCCCATGCTACCACCATCAGCGATAGTTGGGGGTAAATCAGGGATGGGAAAAGAACCAGGGTAAGGATGAGCTAGCCTCTTGTGCCAAATAAAAGATTTTAAAGGCTAAACATTTTTTAGGCTATCTCAAATTAGCTGAAACTGCCAACACCAAAATAGCCACTGAAAATGGTTGTTTCAAAATGTCATGTGCACAATAATTTTAGTTATTCATCTATTCAATTCATAGTCAATGACTCATCAAATAATATTCTTTTATACAAAGGATTTCACTAGAGACATTTATATTGGATATCTCAAAAAAAAAATTACAGAGATAGAAGTAAAGTAGTTCTTAAAACATGGTACAGAAAGACCTTAACAGTACATGGATGAAGGTTGCGGAGAGTATGTGGGAATGAGGAAGAAGTAGAGATGATAAATTGAAGGGGAAAGGAAGATAGAGACCTTATTCTTAGAATTTACATTGAGAATCTCTCCAGTTCTAGAAGGCTTTGGTAAGCTACTAAGTATGGGGTTAAGAGCTATTTTCTTCTGTATCCATCCCTTTCTCTCTTTTCTTTTACCCTAGGCCTCAGTGCCTCTGCGTCATGAAAATTTCAATATACAATAGAGCTATATTAGTTTCTTAGGGCAACCTTAACACAGTAGCTTAAAATAACTGACATTTACTGTCTCGCAATTCTGGGGGCTAGAAGTCTTAAGTTAAGGTGTCAGCAGGGCTCTGTTCTCAATGAAAGCTTTGGGGGAGAATCTGTTCCATTCCTTTCTCTTGGCTTCTGGTATGATCAGTGACACTTTGCATTCCTTGGCTGGTAGGTGCGTCACTCTAATTTCTGTCTCCATTGCCATGTGGTATCTCCCTGTGTGTCTCTGCCTCTATGTCTCTTCTCATCTTCTTAAAAGGATACTAGTCATATTTGATTAAGGGCCTACCCTATTACAGTATGACCACTACTGAATTAGGTACATCTGCAAAGAACCTATTTCCAAAGAAAGTCACATTCTGAGGTTCTGGTAAGGACACAAATTTGGGGGTGTTGAGGAGGAACATTATCCAGCCCAGTACATGAACTAACAGCTCAGTGGATCTTTGTTAACTCACAGGGATTAGCTTTTGAATACTTCAACCTCTAACAGTAGAATAAACATGAAGAGTGGGATAAAATAATTTTTTCTATCTTTTAAAATTATTTGGAGTATCAACATTTAGAGAGTTATCTTAAGGTAGAAAGAAAAGAACAGAAGGGCAGTCTTAAGTCCTTAGAATCACACCATTTATGCTCAAATCCTCTCTACCTACTTGTTCGTTATTAAAAGTATGTATATGTCCTCGGGCCACCCTCTCAATGGTATCACATAGAGAGCAAGGACATCAGAGAATTCACAATGGCCTGTGGAATAATTGCTTGACCCGATGGTTAGGTGGTCTGTAAGCAGACTTGCAAATTGGCAAGCAGAGCTTAAGTGTCAAAAATGGATAGTAAATTATATCAGATCACAGAGGTAGTGCCGTCATCAATTGTGACTTACAATGCTGCTTAGGTAGCAAGAAGACAATATAAGTATGACCCTTACAACTTGCACAAAAGCGTCAGTTGGGAAACAAAGCCTCCGTTTTCAGGGCATGGTCACAACGGGGCTGCTGTTCAAAGATGGGCATAGAAACCATTTAAGCCTATGGAAAGATGAATAAAAGACCAAGGTCTACCTATCTCCGAGAAAACAGAATCCAAAACAAAACAAACCAAAACATCTGGCTTCCAGTGCCTAACTGTCAGTTTCTGCTCAGCACTCTCCCAACACTAGAAAGAAAAGGAAAACAAAAAAAAAAACTACATAAAGCTCACTATTTATAAAATGTAAAAGAAAAAAAATTAGGAGAGAAGGAAACGTAGGAGAATTGGAGCAGGGGTTTGGGACAGAGTGAGTTAGTTTTGGCAAACAGATTGCTCCAGGGCTCCAATGACAGTGACTACTAACAAATGCTTTGAGCTCCTTGTTAAATAAATGCTTGTTTGGTTGCTACATCTGAAGTTGGAACTGAAAAATGATCCAGTTGGCTGGATGTTGAACAAGCCTCACTTTGGGAGTTCAGCATCTGTCAGGTGAATCAGAACAAGGGTTTCTCTTATATTAAGCGGGAGAAAAATTATATCTAATGAGCTGCTAACACCAAGTGTTTATTGAGTTCCCCAAGGTATGTTCAAATCAGGAATAAGTTAAAAGGCTAATAAGAATTTTTGATGATCTGAGAAAACTATTCACGGAGAAAAACTAGAGGGAAATTTCTATTAATCAAAAATATTTGTCAAAGACATGCTATACGACAGATGTACTACTAAGTGCCTTATCTGTGTTATTATTTAATCTTTGCAACTACCTTAGCCTGAATATTTCTATTGCATTTCACAGATAAGGAAACAGGCTGTGTGAAATGGAGTAATTTGCCCATAGTCACACCACAAGGTGGAATTAGAAACTGATTGACTTTAAAATTTTTGTGCTTAATCTGTTCTAATGCCCTCCCAGAAAATGATGCAACAAGGAAAAAAGAGTCAGAGAAAGTATTCAATTCTGCCCCTCCCATCATTCTACACATAAGGGCATTTAAAACCTGGCAGGAAAGTGATTGCACATAACTCACACAGCACACAGAACTGAAAATAGGTATTCTGACTCTGTCAGAGGAACCATATTGCTTTTTGTAACACTACTTAACATAGGTCATAGATAGAGATTTAAATGTTTTCATGGAGAGAGTTAGTAACAAAACGTAGTCACTCATTTCAATCCATGCTAATGTAGACCACCATCCTTGTTACTTGTTACTTGGTTACATGAGGTGTTATGGTTGTTTTATTCTACATTATCTCTCAATGGATTTCAAACTAGTATTTATTATTTTGGATCTCAGATGTAGAGAGAACATTCCTCTGTTCATCGCCATTGGTGATCTTTAACTACATACAATTATTTATTCCCTTTAGTCATCTCAGCACTCCTCTCTTATTCTTATCCCCTGTCATAAGCACCCCTCTAACTTGTTTCTTATATGTTCTTTAATATTGCTGCATATAAATGTAATGCTTTGTATTTATTTGTTTCTCATCTACATAAATAAAATTGTGGCACAAAATTTATTTTCATTCCTACTTTTCTTACTCAACATTTAATTCTAAGGAATTTCAAATGCACAGAAAATTTGTAGAAACTTTGCTATGTGTATCTATATACCCATTAACCAGATTCAACTATTAATATTTACTACTCTTCCCACACTCCACGTATTTCTCAGAGATTTGCAAGTGTATACACGTTCTTTTGAGCATCTGAGGCATCTCCAAAATTGGATCAGAGAGAGTCACATTAGCCCATGATTAATTTCTATCTTGTTAGGAATTGGATACTATAATATAATAAATGGAATTTTCTTTTTACCATTGTAATTACTGTTACATAAGTTTTTGTCAATTTTATCACTAATTATGGATATTTTGTCATCTAAAATGCATGATAAATATTCCTCCTACTGGTAGACTAATATTTAGTTGGATAAATATACCATAACTAATTTAACCATTTCCAAAAGTTTTGGACTTTGAACTCCTTGACATTTTTTTTTTAACTTTTATAAATGATGTTATGATAAACATTTTTACTTGCATGTATTAGTTTGCTGTGCCCACTGTTACTAATTACCATAAACTTGTTGACTTAAAACAACAGAAATTGACTCTTTCACAGTTCTGGGGACCAAAAGTCCAAAGCCAGTGCCAGTGAGCCAAAACCAAGGTGCCAATAGGGCAGCACTCCTGCTGGAGGCTCTAGGAGGAGGCTTGTACGACGTCACTTCTTCCAGCATCTGGTGGCTGCTGTCATTCCTTGGCTTGTTGCGACATATCTGCAATATTCAAGGCCAAGGTTTTTGAATCTGTCTCTGTTCCACTTTCATATCACCTTTCCCTCTGTGTGTGTGTGTGCTGGATTTCCCACCATCTTCTAACAATATAATTTCATCTGTAAAAAAATAGTTTTATATCTGCTTGTGTTACACATAGAGCCCACCCAGATATTCCAGGTTAGTATCCCAATCTCAAGATCTTTGACTTAATCACCTTTGCAAAGTCTTTGCCATAGAAGGTAACATTACCAAATCCCAGAGATCGGGACAGGATATCTCTGGGGGTTGTTATTCAGCTTCCTATGCTGCACTGATAGTTTTCCTTATCATTTCTTCTCAGAATTAGCAAAACCATATCAATAGGGCTAAGACTTTAAGGTCCCAATATATATTGTCATTGTATTTTCCAAAGTCATCATTCTCATCTACATCCAGCATAGCAATATATGACAGCACCCTTTTCACTGCTTAGTTGCCTGTATTCTTAATTATTTTTAGGTGAGAAATGAGATATGTATTTTATTGGTTTCATTATCAGTAATGAGGAATAGTTTTCTGTCTGCTTCCTGGCTAATTTTCTGCTTTTTAAGTATTATATGTGCTGTCAACTGCTTTTTTTCTCAGCATGTTGTACAGTTTTTAAAATTGGCAATTATTGACAGAATATTCTATTTTTTATGTAGACTGATCCAGGATTTTGTCTTTTCTTGGTTGTTTTTGTTTTATTTTTTCCCACTTGTAAGCTTAGAAATGCCTCTTATCTTTAGAGATTAAGAGCATCAAACCCAATGCTATTGTCTTCAGTCTTTTTTTAAATACATTTTAAACGGACAACGAGAATGTGCCCACCATAAGATAACCCAAATACCGGCTTCATTCACAAATCAATGAATAAGAATATAAGGAAAAACATTTTCTAAATTTTTGTTAAAGCATAAAGATCACATTTCGTCTCTAATCCCTCTGATTTTGTAATTAAAGAGCGATTTCCGTGCATATTTTAGGGAAATACTTTTTAATGATCAATTGGAAATTGATATGATATAAATTATATTTTCTATCTTAAAATTATTGAATTCACATAGTTATTGAATTCTTGCTGTCTGTATGTTTTGGGCTGAATCGTGTCCTGCACAACACATATGTTGAAGCCCTTAACCTCCAATGTGACTGTATTTGGAGATGAGACCTTCCCAGAGGTAATTAAGATTAAATGAGGTGATAAACGTGGGTCCGTAATCCAAAAGGACTGGTGTCCTTACAAAGAGAGAAAGAGACATCAAAGATCTCTCTCTCTCTTTCTCATGATGCACACAGAGAGGAAAGGCCATGTGAGGACACAGTGTGAAGGCAGCTGCCTGCAAGCCAAGAAGAAAGGCCTCGCCAGAAACCAACCCTGAGAGTGGCAACTTGATCTTGGACTTCCAGCCTGCAAAACTGTGAGAAAATAAATTTCTTTTATTTGAGCCACCCAATCCATGGTATTTAGTTATATGCTACAGATAATAGAGTTATATTTAAATAATATCTCCTGACTTTTAGGATTGCACAGTTCATTCGGGAATGCATAATGCAAACATGTTTGCCACTTAACAAAGCATAAAACGTGACATATTTCTTTTACATATGTACCCATGTGTTCTGTTTACTCAGGATATCTGTTTACGTACATGTGTATGCTTGCCTGCTTTTTATCTTTAATAATCAACTCTTTCTAACCATGTGGTTGCCCATTCTATTATACCCAGGAGTCATTTTAAATGAAAAAGACGTTTTTGAATTTGAAAAAGAATAAAGAAAGTTGGTTTATTTTGATAAGTTTTAAAAAAATGTGTTTGCAGGACACTTGAGCACAATATCATTGCAGAAAAAAAATAATCTATAGCTGTAACATTTTGCTTACCTTAGGCATTTCTCTAACGTTCCTCACTCTGTGATGAAAGGTATTTGACTCAAAAATCAGTTCTTTAAACTCTTTTCCTTCACTTCTTTAATAATGTCTATTTTCTCATTTCCTACTGTGGTGTTATTGGATTCGTAACAGTGGCCCTGCATAGTCTTTTACCTGTAAGCTAACCCAGAAAATTCAAGGAGCTTCAAATTATGAAATTTGATTTGGTGGTTTTATGCTAAATGGCAATCAGATGGAAAAGACACTGAAATGAAAATGTACCGAGAAAAATGCACCAGTAGGGTGTCATTTTCCTTATAAGCAGAAATTTTATTGCCTGGAGTATGATAGCATAAATTGTAATAATGTCAATCATAAGTTCTAAGATTATAAGGGAATTTTTTAAAATCTCATTTTAGAGAGAAGAATATGAAGATTTAGAGAGACGTGCTATACTAGAAAGAGCACAAATTATGAATCACAAGTTAGGAACTAGGTTTATGGGCCAGTTATAACAAGTATAATGAAAGGATCTAGACAATGTCCTTAACTTTCTGAGGTTCAGTTTGCTCTGACTACTAAGATGGCTTGCTATAAAATAGTAGTATGCTATATTCTACTGAATAATAGTGTGGAAAACAGAAACAACTCTAGGTAGGCTTATGAAACTGTTGGCAGAGCCATAGCTATAAGGGTCAAGAAAACTGCTGCTAGC
>CM052442.1:13428508-13451265 GCA_028533085.1 Varecia variegata
GGTGCAGGTGTCTTTATTATAGAATGACTTTTGTTCTTCTGGGTAGATGCCCAATAATGGGATTGCTGGATCGAATGGTAGGTCTACTTGAATCTGTTTAAGGAATCTCCATATTGCTTTCCACAGAGGTTGCACTAGTTTACAGTTCCACCAGCCGTGTATGAGTGTTCCTGTCTCTCCGCATCCATTTTGGGACTTTTTGATAAAGGCCATTCTCACTTCTACTGTTAATATTACTTTTCATCCAAGCTATAGTAAGGGTGCAGTCATCCTCATCTTCTTTGGGTTCTTCTAATAAGTCGAGTTTGTTTGCATGTGTGGGCCCTTATGCTAGGTCAGGGGGCAGCAAACTAGTAGCCCAAGAGCTGAAGTAAGCCTACTGTTTGATTTTGTAAATGAATTTTTGTTAGAACATAGTTATACCCATTTACTTTTGTATCTTTGATGACTAATTTTGTGCTACAAAGCAGAGTTGAATGGTGGTGACAGAGAGTGGACAAAAAAAAAAATTAGTATCTAGCTATTAATAGAAAAAGTTTGCCGACCCCTGTGCTAGCTGGCCCCTCTATTTGGAATGCTCTTTCCCTCTTCTTTGCATAGGTTTTTTCTTTTTTCTTCATTTCATTCCCATTCCTTGATAAATGTATTTCCCTACAGAGATGTCTGTGAATAGCCAATATAAAACTACCCCACTTTATATCTTTATATCTATGCATAGGATGTGTAACTATCTGGTATGTCATTTTAATATTTTACTTATTCATGTATTGATGTATTATCTCCCCTTATTGGAATGTAAGTTATCTGGCAGAAGAAAGTTTTTGGTTTTCATAACATTATAACACCACTAAACTTTCAGTGGTGTTATAGTGTTTCAGAGTTATATGTTTCAGAGATTTTAAAAAAACATTTATTAAATAGATAAATAAATAGAAGAAAAGAAACAGCCTTCTCACAAGAAATATGTTGCTCTAATCTAACAGACTTCTTGGAGTATGTATTGCAGAAGCAAAATGGAAGGCAAAACAAATAATTAAAAGAGAATTTAATTAAACAAATTGGATGAATGAGAGAAACTAACAAGTCCCCAAATTCCAGAAATCTCAAGAAATTCACCACCATGCTGAAAGCGAGAAATAATCTCACATGCATCCTAAAATATTTGGTAAAAATTCATTTCAGTCATTCAAAACATGATAAGGTAACAAGAATCAAGTTTGGATTCAGTGACTCTTCAACTTAATTGGAAGGGAAATCTCCTTGATGCAGAGAATGAATCTGCAAATCAACAGCTGACCCAGGTGCCTTAGATTCACAGACATTGACAAAATGTCAAAGTGACAGTAAAATCATCTTGGCTTTCACATAGGCCCTGAGCTGGCGTGGATTTGAGTCATTTAATTGTTACACTGGTAAGCACTGGGATAAAAGCATTGACTCAAAAGCAGTAGATCTAGTCTAAAGAAAGCAATCTAGAAAAACGAGTCACTGTTTCTTTCCAAGAATACTTTAAAAAGTTCAGTCTCACTGTACACAAAATGACTTAGGCAGTGATTCATTTATATATTTATTCATTCATCTGGGTACTTGTTAAAGGCAAAGAACACAGATTTAAAAGAATGTCCCTGCTCCCATAGAATTTATAGTTGAATTACAGATTGTCTATTGACAGCTGAACATCATATTCTCTCTCGTCTGTATTTTCCACGCATCTGAAGGAAGACTAAATAATGTGATATGTCTGCCAGATCTGGGAGATAACCTAAAACAAATCAAGAGTCTTGTCATTTTGGTAGTTTCTAGGCATGTGGTGATGAGGAGCATGTCAAGATATCTTTTTTAAAATAAAGGACAAGATGCTGTAATTTCCAAACTCACTACTAAGCAAGAGGCACAAGGCTTGATGTTCTTGAGGTATATGGAGGGAGAAAATATTTTAGTGTGCTGAATCATTGATTACATTATGAGAAGCAAGAGAAGACGCTAAAGTAGATTCAAAATCAGTGAAATCTGATTTTTCATTTAGGCCTTGCTATGGTTTGATTGAATCCCCCCAAAAGCACGCAATGGAATCGTAATCTCTAATGCAACAGTATTGGGACGTGGGGCATAATGGGAGGTGTTAAGGTCAGGGGGGCTCAAACCTCATGAATGAATTAATGCTGATTGTATTATAATAAAGGGGCTTAAGACTGCAAGTCTCTCTCATTCTCTCTTGTAACTGCTCATGCACCTGCTCTCTGATGCTCTTTTGCCTTTAACCATTGGATGACATAGAAAGGAGGCCCTCACCAACTATGGGCCCCTCAGCCTTGCAGTTCTCAGCCTTCAGACTGTAAGCCAAAAAAAATTCTATTCATTATAAATTACCAATTCTCAAATATTCTGCTATAGCAGCACAAAACAAAGACAGGCCTTATAACTAGGCAATTCACTGTGCTCGAAGTGGCTCTAGCAGATATGGATCAGTCTTTCAGGCCACAATAGTAGAATCACAGGGCACACCCTCTTCTTTATATGATTATACTACAAATAGCATCTGACATACTACCAGGTCCTGGTTAAGACTAAATTCTGGCCTCAGAGACACTAGGCAATTATGGAAACTGAGCTGCCCATCATGAATGGAGTGTCATCTGATCTACAAAGCATAGATTCAGCCATTCTAGGGAACTCTGTCACCAGAGTAGAAATGGTATATGTGAAGTTGGGTTTCAGTACATACCAGTGGTTCAAGTAAGTTGCATGAACAAATGTTTAGATTCCTGTGGCTCCTAAACCAGCAAAATTTCCATATCTTCTTCAATCTATATCTAATGTTATCTGGGGGATTTTCTTGTAGTAAATTCACTAATTAAAAAGAAAAGAATAAAAAATACAGATGATATTCTGGCACCACCCAAAAGTGGTCTACTACAACTTCGCATGCTTGCACTGGAGAAGAAAAACCAATGGGAGAACTTTTAGCTGCACAATTAGTTATCATCTCCCTTTGACAGGAGAAATAATGAGAGGTAAGTTTCCACTTTGATTCATGGCAATGATGAATGTTTGTCCGGATGGCCAGGGAAAAGTAAGAACAAGATAGAATACTAATATAAGAAGCTCTGGGGAAAGATGGATATGAATGGACAGCCTCTAATGAGCACTAGATATGAAGATCCTTGTGTCCTAGTTTAATTTCCTACAAAAGCCACCCCAAAAGACATGCATTGTGGAAATTGTGGTCAGGAAAACTCATTCTGAAGGTGAAAGCTTAACTGCTTCCAGCTCCACCCCATGCTTGTGAAAGTTATATTGATAGGAAAAATGGAGATGATCCATGGCTTCAATAGCATGCATTTCTTCTCACCAAGGTTGATATGGCTACTGCCATCACTTAGTGCTAACTTGTTGTGGTAGTCTAAATAATGGCTCCCAAATATGCCCTTCTCCTAATCCCCAGAACCTGTAAATGTTACCTTATGTGGCAAAAGACAATCTGCAGATACGATTAAATTAAGGATCTTGATGTAGGGAGATTACCCTGCATTGTCTGGGTGAACCATTACCAGAATACAGAAGCTCAGAAACCAAACAGTTTTGCTATCTGTCCCTGCAGCTGTTGATTTGGATCCTATTATTTTAGACATCTTATTGCACAAAGGTGGAATATATCCACAACAAAATAATGGTTGTAGTGAACTTGAAGTTGAATCTGACAGCTGACCACTTTAGGTTCCTCAGACCTTTGAGGGTGACTGAGGCTGATAGGGGGACAAAGCAATATGTCTAGATCTGAAGAAAATTCCCAACGTGACTTCAATACTTTTATCACATTGTGGATGTTTATAGAAGATCATAGCAACTAAATATTAGCAGAACTTATAATAAGTCAAATTTTCCAGAAGGAAACTTTGGAAACTACTATGTTCATAGTTTTAAATGCATATGAACTATTTCCATTTATTACAGAAAAGGGATGCAATATGAATTCCTATTAAATATCAGGCACTGGCTAATTACTCCATAGAGGTAATATCATTTTGTTTAAAGAGTCAAATATTGCACCATGTCCTTAGGTTTAAATGAAAACTTGGTTCTGGGATCAGTTGCAACTTTACTGACTATCAGATGTTTGTTAATTTATTCACCACGTCTATTGATTTTCAAGATCTCTGTAATAAAAGGCAGCTGAAAAGTCTCCCCTGTTGCCACATACTATCCTATTGTGCTATCTCAAAATCTAGTCTAGTGCTTGGGTTATAGTAAATCCTCAATATTAATTGGTAAATGAGTTAATGAAAAGACTTCCCGAACCTTTTTGATTGTAGGAATTCCACTCTTTCCTTAAAGTTTTGGAAAAACTATTATCGATGATATGTCTGTCATGTTACATAGTCCTGCTGTCCTATTTTGCACAGTCCCCAGGCCCTAAGGCAGTGCTTTGCATAAAAAGAATTCTCAATGTGTATGAATAAATTGGAAGGGTGGTTTAGATATGAAGTCTGCTAGCTCAAAAGGATAATGTAAGGGATGATATAGATGCATTACCATAAGTAGACATTAGCTCAATGATTTGCCAAAACTATAAGACACAACCACTCACTTGTGAAAAAAGAACATTCCTTCAGAAAAATCAGTATTTTAGGCACACAAAATACATTATATTTGTCAATATCTATCTATCTATTAGCATATACCTATCCATCCCTATACCTTATGGTGGTAACTATTTAGGAAACTCAGTATGTTTTATAAAATACTATTCAGTGCTTTATTAAAGAGCCTCTTACTGGGATAACCCAGCTAACTTAATTACCCAGAACCTATACCCTTCATTGAACTGATAAAATTAAATTTCAGGACCTACTAAAATGAGGACCACCCTTGTGCTACACATAAAAACTAAGTCACAACTGGAGTCTCTCTTGTTAATCTTAAATATAACAGAAACCTTCAGGGTGAGATCCTTTGCTTCATATTATCTTAGTTTTCCTTCTAAAATTCTGGCATTTTTAAAAGTATAGGTATCAGAGTTCTTCTCTAGATGCCTAATTATTGGAATATTAATATTTTTCCTACTCAACTTAATATTCTTGTATCTTCAGTAGTCAGAAATACTAAAGTAATGCAATTCTTACTGAAAATAAATTGGACCTAACTCTACAAATGGAGGCACCTGTTCACAATTTATATTTATTAAGGGCTTAAATAGAGAACATTATGATCAACCTATTTCATTTTCCGTGACCCTTCTTAAGAGTCAAACTCTTTATATTACATGGGGTGCTGACATTACTGTAGATAATTTAGGAATAGTATATACAGAGCATAAGTTTGAAGCTTAAGAAATGCTTCAATTCAAGTGAAACAGAAACCACGGTCTCAGCTAGTGAGCCACTTACCATTATGCAGTATTACCACTGGAAAGTTAGCCAAGGTATGCATTACATTTTCCTCATTGTCAAATATCACAGAAAGAGGCTATATGATACTTTCCTAATCCCTAAATATAAGATTGTTTTCTAATTTTTTCATAGTTTTATACTTAGAAAAATATGATTCATTTCAACTGAGAAAATATCATTCTTCTGGTATTTTAGTACTCATTCAAAATATATTTGAGGGTTTTTTTGATCAACATAATATATATGTAATAGCAGTAAAGAATAAAAGTCATCATTTGATCCCCACTGTCCCAGGAAGTGATTGGCCTATTGACATTATTTGACAAGTGAAAGCACCAGGAAGTATAGAAGAGGGACTCTCTCCATTCTTGGAGCAATGATCTGCCAGAAATTCGGTCTTTCCTACAAATTGATCAGTTTACTGATGAAAAATAAATATTTCTTCACAAGCTGGGGAGAATCATTGAAGATTCTCCAGAATCTTCATAAACAAATTCATAAACCAGAGAGTTAATAGTATTGTCATGAGTATTCTTATTCCTCTGCTCACTCATGAGGGTTTACCTTGCATATGTACTTAAGAGTGGAATTGCAATTACTGCATCATACCTACTATACTCTCATCAAATTTCTCTTGTCCTGTACCAACCAGCTAAATGCCTTCATTGAAAGGATAGAAAACTATTCAGTTAAAAATCCTTCCTTTTCCAAACATAAAATTCACCAACCTCCTTGTTTCTGCTCCCATAATATTCCCTTCTTCTATTGCCCTTAAGAAATTGTCTCTTTCAAGTTCTAAGATAACGCCTTAATCCACTCTTTGAATTCCAATTTCTATCTATCATCTATCTAACTATCTATCTATTATCTATTATCTATATGTTTATATATTTTTTAAAGGAATACACTCCTTAAGTTAACTCTCATTACCTTTTAACTCTGTTTTTTCTATATTTAAGCACATATAAAATTTTGTTGCAAAAATTCTTTGCTTCTCTTACAACCAGGCACGAAAACTTGACTGTCTCAGAGACACCTCAAACCAAAGCATTCCTCAAAACATCCTCTCTTGATCACACTAAACTACCTCAATTAGATTTCTCCATTATGGTTTTCTATGGTTCTGTGTTTTCCTTTAAATAAGTTCTCATAATTTTGAACTACATACTAGTTCATGTACTTATTTGATATTTATCATCTTCTCTTCAGCTCTAAACCCAAAAAGCAAGGACTGGTTCTTGCTCACCCGGCTATGCCACAGAGCAAGCACTAGGCCTGACATGTGCTGTGCCTTGGTAACTATCTGTTTAAATAATAGAATTATTTAACCAGTGAGATAGAGCAAATTTCATGATAAGCATCCACAGAAAGTACACAGGGCATATGTGTCAGAGGAACTATTTAAAGGTCAAGCTCAGGAAATTAGGCCATAAGGGAAGGGGTGAGAGCACTCAGCAGGACAGGAAAACACATTGTAAAAGAAAAATAAATTACCTTCTCCAGAGAATGAAATGTGTCCAATAAAATAACGCAGGAAACAAAGATTGTGAAAAGGGGCTTTTTTACACACTTGCGAGCTAAGCTGCAAAGTTCTCATAAGTAGACAGCATGGGAAGAACAGAGAACATCCCACGCAACTTGTATGAGAACAGAGAAGCAGGTAATGACGGCTGGCCGGGGGCAGCAGAGGAACCAGCGCCACTCAGCGCAATCTCGCCACCTCACTGTCGAGGGACTCCGGTGTTCAAAGCTGCAGGACATGCTTGTGAGCTGCCATAAAATTAGTTTCAACCATTCGTAAACTGAAGTTGGAGTTTTTGCATTCTATGATTTTCACGCTCCTGAAAACCATGAAAACAACTTCTTGTTTCAAATCCCAATATGGTAACAATAACTAACATTTATTGGGAACTAAATTTTTTCTAGTCACTGTTCTAAAGGCTTCATTTGTATAGATTTATTTAATTTTAATAATAACTTCATGAACTAAGTAGTAGTATTCTCTCCGTTTTACAGTCAGGGACTGAAGCACAAAGAAGTTAAGTATTAATAATTTGCCTTTGGTCACACAGAGAGTAAAAGGAAGAAACTGGATTTGAACAGCAGCAGACCTGATTCCAGTAACTGGCCAGTTAATTATATCCTGCTGCCTTTCATTTCAAAGAAAATATTTAAAAATTAGAAATAGAAAAAATACAGATATTGAAAGAGCCTGACAACCTTTCCAGACAAGTAATGAACTTGTCAACCACATGTTGTTCGCCTGAGTAGCTACATGAGACACAGTGAAATGTCATCTTCTAACTCCTTAACCCCTCTTTGTATAATAGTAAGTTTAACAAATAACCATTTAAATAAGACTTAATATTTGAACAACATCCCAACCAACCATTAATGAGCATCCATCTAATTAGCATGCCAGAAGTTTAAAACCTGTTTAGATAAATAAAATATATCTTTATGAAACAAAGAGTATGCAAGAGAGCATACTATAAGTAGTTAGAGGATAGACCATGGACAGTTATTACTGAAAGAATTAGAGAGATAAGACACAGACTCAAAAGAAGTCTTCATGTATGAGCAGAATTTGAGCTGATTTTAAATGTTATAGATTTAGATATGCCAAGAGAAAGAAGAGGGCGAGGAGAAATCCATGAATGATAGCAGTGACTGGTTTCGTGAATTGAAATAGTCCAAAAAGAAAATGATCTTTGGTTCAGAAGATGAACATGATTTCAGTTCCATTCACTGAAAGGCATTCCTGACCATAAGAAAATGTTATACCTCTATTAGTTGTTGCATATTTTATTTATATGACCTCAGGTAACAGGTGCCTCTTACCTTTGACAGCTAGCTTCATTAAAGCGTATATTCCTAAAACATTAATGAGTTTTACTGTTTCCAGTCACAATTAGGCTGACCATATGCTGAGTCTATTTGTTCTTTTCGTTAAACTGCATTTAGCAGGAGAGAATATCAGCGGGATTCAAAGACATGACTCCGGCTGGGCAGAGGACATTGCCTATGGTCTTATTTCCCTCTCACCCCACCCCCGTCATTTTATAATATCTGTTAAGAGAAGATGTTGGCGATACAGGGTTTATGATCATGTTGTGTTCAAATATTCAAAAGTTAACAATACTATTTTCTAGTGATCTGTGAAATTTACTTAATCTCTATGTATAATGCTCTTTGATATTTTAAATATCTAAAAATAGTCTTTCAATTACATTTTGTGAAAAAATTACAAAATTGATGCAACTTGAAATTTGAATTGTGTTTGTCTCCTCCACTGGACAGTGATTTATGAGGACAGGAACCTGGTCACCAATGTAGCCCAACATCTACTCAAAATGTCAAAGGCTATTAATATTTATTGAATTCAAAATAAGCCCAATTAAAGCAAGGCAAGAAAGATCTTAAAACCCTAAACATATTGCTCCTTTCAAAGCTAACAGCAAAATATATAAAAACGAAAGAAATTTCAAATAAAATGAAGGTATATTTAGTGGCATATATGTCAAGATGACATAAAAGAACTATCAAAATATAGAAAGAGCTTGGAAACTGTGATTTAAATTTCTCATTTCACAGAGGAATCAAAAACTCAGAGGGGAAAGCAACTTGCCAAGGAAATACATATATATGTCTGCCAGAACAGGGATTACAAATCAAGGCTTCCACGTTCTTGTCTATTCAACATGTCATCAAATGTATGCTGTACTTTGAGCTTCACATAAATTTGATTTTATTCACACCCATTGAGATGGAAGTCGCATATTTCCTCTGCTTTACCTGGGGATACTGGCTGTGTAATTTATATTTTGCCTAGTTGCCTTTGATTTTGAGCTCTGCATATGCTGAAATAATTTCATTTATAAATCACCTCACCATTCCACATGACTGCCTTGTTCAAACTAACTTGACCCAGGTATAGATAATACTTTTTCTTGGATTTTTCCCAGTCCTTTCTTTTCTCTACCTACTTCGGCCCTCCTATCTCCAATTCCTATTTATTCATTGTTATTGAAACATAATAATTATATGCATTTATGAAGGTACATGTGATATTTCAATATGTGCATATAATGTGTAAGGATCAAATCAGGGTGATTAGGATGTCTAGCACCTCAAACATTTATCATTTCTTTGTGTTGGAAATATTTAAAATCTTCTCTTGTAGTTATTTTGAAAAATATCAATACAACAAATTATTGTTAACTATAGTCACTCTACTATGTATGCTATTGAACATTAGAACTTATTACTTCTATCTAACTGTAAGGTTTTACCCATTAACCAGCCTCTCTTCCTCCTCTTCCTCCCCTCACTGCCCTGGTAATCAACATTCTATACTCTATATCCATTAGATCAACTATTTTAGGTCCCACCCATGAGTGAGGGCATGAGATATTTATCTTTCTATATCTGGCTTGTTTCACTTAACATAATGAACTCCAGTCCCATTCATGTTGCTGCAAATGACAGGATTTTATCATTTTTTATGGATGAATAGTGAATATATCACATTTCTTTTTCCATTCATCTGTTGGTGGCACTGAGGTTGATTCTTTGTCTTGGCTATTGTGAATAATGCAGTAATAAACATGAGGATGCAGGTATTTCTTTGATATACTGATTTACTTTCCTTTGGGTAAATATTTACCAAGTAGTGGCATTGCTGGATCATATGGTAGTTTTATTTATAGTTTTTTGAGTTACTTCCATCCTGTTTTCCATGACGATTGTACTAAGTTACATTTCCACCAACAGTGTCTAAGGGTTCCCTTTGCTTCACATCCTTGCCAGCATTTATTTTTTGTCTTTTCAATAATAGTCATTCTAACTAGGGGAAGATGACATCTCATGGTATTTAATTTGCATTTCCCTGAGGTTTAATGAAATTGAGCATTTGTCCATATGCCTGTTTGCCATTTGTATGTCTTCTTTTGAGAAATGTCTATTCAGAACCATTGCCTACTTTTTAAGGGATTATTTGGTTTTTGGCTGTTGGGTTGTTAGAGTGCCTTGTGTATTCAGGATAGTATTCCCTTGTCAGATGAATAGTTTGCAAATATTTTCTCCCATTCTATAGTTTGCCTCTTCACTCTATTGATTGTTTCCATTGTTGTATAGAAGCTTTTTATTTTAATGTAGCCCCATTTGTTTATTTTGCCTGTGCTTTTGAGGCCTTAGCTATAAAATCAATTAGACCAATGTCCTTAACCGTTTACCCTGGGTTTTTTTCTAATAGGTTGATAGTTTTGAGTATTATATTTGAGTCTTTAATTCATTTTGAGATGATTTTTTTTTCTGTTGAGAGATAAGGGTCTAATTTCATTTTTCTGCATATGGATATCCATTTTCCTAGCACCATTTATTAAAGGGAGTATTTTTTCCTCAATGTATCCTTTTGACACCTTTGTCAAAAATCAGTTAACTATAAATAGGTGGATTTATTTCTGGGTTCTGTGTTCCATTGGTATTTGTGTCTGCTTTTATAACAATACTAAATAAATTTTAGTTTATTATGAATGGGTATTGTCAAATAATTTTTCTGCATCTATGAATATGCTTTTCTTCTGTTTTAGTTCATTAAGTTTGTAAGATACATTAATTGATTTTCAAATATTAAACTAAATTAAATTCCTGGGATAAATCTCATTTGGTCCTGTTGTGTAATTCCTTTTATATAGTGTTGGATTTGATTTGCTAATATTTTCTTTCAATTTACATGTCTATGTTTATGGGAATGTAAATGTATAGTACGCTTCTCTTGTAATGTCTTGATCTAGTCTTGGTGTCAGAAGAATGTAGACCTCAAGAAAATGAGTCAGAAAATATTTCCTTATTTGGGTTGATTTTTTTTAGAAATGATATTCTTTCTCCTACAAATATTGAGTAGATTTAACTCATGAAAGCATTTGGGCTTAGAATTCTCTCAGCTAAGGTTGTGAACATTTAATTTAATTTATTTAATATATAGAGAATCTTTGGTAAGCAGAATAGTGATCTCAAAAAGATGTCCATGTCCTAATTCCCTAAACCTATGATTATGTTACATTACATAGTGAGGTAGAATCATGATAGCAGTTATTAGCCAGCTGATTTTATTATAAGATAGGAAGTTTATTCTGAATAATCTGGACAGGCCCAATGTAATCATATGGGTCCTTAAATGTAGAATAGAAAGGTAGAAAAGCCAGTATCAGAGTGATGCTATTCAAGAATGATTCACCTGGTCATTCCTGGCTTTGAAGATAAATGAAGAGGTCATGAGCCAAGTAATTCAGGTGCTTTATAGAAAATGGAAAAGACAATGAGAAGATTTCTTACCTAGTACCTCTAGAAGAAAGGTAGCCCTGGTGCTATCTTGATTTTAGCCCAATGAGACCTATTTTATATATCTGACCTATAGAACATAAGATAAATTTTTTGTATTAAGTCACTAGGTTTGTGGCAATTGTCATACCAGCAATAGGAAATTAATATGAGCTCTTTATATTTTCAATTTATTCTTGCATTCATCATGGTAATTGTGTTTGTCCATCAATTGTTCATTTCATCTATGTTGTCAAACGCTTTGGTGTAAATCTGTTTCTATAACATTTATTTATTAATTTTTATTCACAATAGATATCTAATAGTGTCTCGACTTCATTCTCTGTATTGGTAACTTTTACTCTCCCTTTTATTGCTTGAATTGTGTATCTAGAGTTTTAAATTTTTTAGAAAATTACCTTTATTTTATTAATGTTTGTATAGTATGACTTTTTTCCTATTGCATTTTTCCTGCTCTTCATTAGTCCTTTTCTTTCTTTTACTTGAGTTTAAATTGATATTTGTTTTTGTATTTTCCAAAGATGAAAGTTTGTATCTTTGACATTAGATTATTATTCTCTTTCTCATAAAAGAAGTTAAAACCATGTTTTCCTATAAAGCACTGTTTTAGATTCTTTGTCTAATTAACTGAAAGAGGATAAAGTTTCCAACTATAATTATGAATTAGTATACACCTCTCTTTAGTTCTGACAATTTTTGCTCACTACCTTTGATAGTCCTTTATTATGTTCATATATGTTTATAATTATTATATGTTTAAGATGTATTGATCCTTTTATCATTACAAAATGTCTCCTTTTTTCTCCCATAATGATCTTGTCTTGAATTTGATTTTGTCTGATATTAATATAGTTATCCAACTTTCTTCAGCTTACTATTCTTTGCATGGTATTTCTTTTTCCATCCTTTTGCTTCAATATTTTTGTTTCAAAAATATATCTCTTATATACAGTATAAAAATCTTTCCTTGCTTTTTTATTCAGCTTGCCAGTCTTTTCCTGTCATACTTATGAATCTGATTTTATTTAGGTCTTCCAACTCCTATTGTTTATTTTACTTGTCTCATCTTGTATTTTGTTGTTTTTGTTTTTTAATCTGTCCTAACTGTTCTGTCTTCTTTTGAGTTATTCAAACATTTTTTGGTATTCCATTTTAATTGCTCTCGTAGATTTCCAGTTATACTATTATTGTGTTTTTTAAGTGGTTACTCCAGGAATTACAATGTGCATTGTTATTAATAACTTATCCTAATTAAGGGTCTTCAGTTAGGCAAGGACTGTATAAATTTGTGTGTATATCTAATTTATTTCTGTAAATTTCTTGAGATCTATCTAAAATAGAGTTGGTCTTAAAGAACTATACTCAAAAATATGAAGTAAAACCCAATCTGAGTTTATGTGTATATAAAATATAATAAAGTTAACAATGATAAATTACAAAACTCAGAGAAACTATCCAGAGCTTTGTTATTTTAGCAACTGGCAAATACATTCAAAATGTAAATATTAGAATTCATACAGAATACCGGATACATACCCCACCAGTAGCCTTGCCCAGAAACCCTATATTTAACAAAAATAAAAGCAAAACAAAAAAACACTTTCATAACCGATGCAATGAGTAACACAGATCAACATTAACATTCTAATAAGACAATTATAATCTATTACTAAGTAGGCATTTGAAAATAATGTGCAACAGATGGTTATGAATAAATACTTGATAATTTTTGAATTACTAAAATACTAACCATTGAAATATATTTCTTTCTAGATTAAAAAGAAGAAAACCTCATGTGTTTTCAGCAAATCACTTGATTCTTCATTATTTTTTCTAAGAGTATAAACATGCAAATATTTGAATCATTTTCATTCTTACATAATATTAATTTATTATTTACCTGTGCAAATATTTTTATGTAATTACTTAATTTATTAATATAAAACTTTACTCAAAATGTCTTTATTTTTTATTCTCATTATTCTAGCAATCATGGAAATATAAGCATTCTAGTTTAACTTTCAACAACTCAGAATACACTAATTTATGCTAATCTTGACTGAAAACCTAAATTCATGTTCAGTTAAAAAGTTCTGGCTTTACTAAAAAAGAATGATAGACTTAAAAAGGGGACAGAAAAGGCCATTGTTTCATATTCTCAAGTTTATTAAACAACTATTGGTAATAAAAGGGAGTATTTAATGAGCTAATACATGTGAAATTGTCTCCACCCGGCCAGGTTCTATTGCCCACTGCACAGAAGTAGGCTGATACACTGAGACAGCAAGGGTTGCAGTGGAGAAAGAGTTTATTTACTGCAGAGCAGCTGAGTGAGGAGACAGGAGAAATTTCTCAAATTCGTCTGTCTGAGAATTTGGAGGTTAGAGCTTTTGAAGGATGGTCTGGTGGGGAGGAGGCTAGGGAATCAGTACTGCGGATTGGTTGAGTTGGGGGTGAAATCAAAGAGGTGTAGAAATTGGCTTCTTGAGCTGAGTCAGTTCCCCGCTGGGGGTGGGTGGTGGGGGTTGCAGAGGTGTTACAAGACCAGTTGAGTCAGTTCCTTGGCATGGGCCACTGGTCTGCTGGGGTCAGTTGGTCCACCAGAATGCAAGGTCTGTAAGATATCTCAAAGACCAGCCTTAGGTTTCATAAGGGTAATATTATCTATGGGAGCAATTAAGAAAGCTATGAATCTTATGACTATCAGTTACATGACTCCTGAGTAGTAAGCAATTATAGAAAAGCAAGCTAGGAAGCAATGACGGTTTTTCTTTTTTAAATATGCCTATACCTTTGTAGAGTTCAGGTCCCTACCACAGTTTCCATCTTGTGGCCCTTTATTAATTTTATAAAGGATCGTTTCCAAATCACTTCTTTAAAAGACATAAATTTAAAATACTATGTTCAGTTGTCATTCGAAATAAAACAAATGGGTTATTCCCTTTGTTTTATGTGGCTATTAGGTTAATTTTTGCACGTATCTTTTGAGGTCTGCAGGCAGTTTTTGCTAATCTGGTTTTATAGAAGAGGAAACTGAGAAATACACAGTCATACAATTAATAATCTGTTGAGTTAGGTTCAATTACAGATATTTTGAGCCCAAGTCCATTGCTTTTTAACTGACTCACACAGCTTCAACTAAAATATAAATTGTCTTGATTTTGACTTCAATCTCACACAATAAATTGAAGAAGTTCCTTTTAGAATCTGAAGGCAGCAACAATCTCATTAACTAACTCTGCAAGACAGAAAAGTTCCTGGGTAATTTTCATGCTGATCAGGAACACGTCGACCAAAATAAAAAGCATCAAAAACCAAAGGAGGAAAAATATAAAGAAATAAGAATAGACAAGAGCCAAAAGAAAAGGAGCCCTACCTGGGAAGAGTTTTGAAGATCAAGTTCAATGCTGGTGGGAAGTTGGTGGTATACAGGAATGATACAATTGGTGTTGTCCAGCCAATGTCTCTGCTGTTAAGTTAAAATATTTTTTTAAATAAAATAAAAAGTAAAAATAATGTGTTTGGTAGTTGAGAGGGAGCTCTGATTTTAATTGGAACATTTGAGGTATATTGACATTGTACCCAATATAAGAACATGTCTGCTGGGTTTGGATGGGGTGAGGGGAGATAAAGAAGAATTCAGTAGGTATATTTTTAAAGGCTAATTTGTGTATTGCTTTGTTTTCTTTCCTGCAAAGAGGGTAGAGGCAGCAAATAGGCCACTGCTCAAGGCCTTTGGGTAATCCTATAATTTAATTAAGACCAAATTACAAATTCTAATTATCTGGCACCAAAGAAGCCAATGTGTGAATGCATGCCTAGTATTCAATACACTGTTCAAGGGTTTCTCTTGGATTCAGCTCATCTCCCATCAGAAACAGACATGCAGATTTTATGTTAGTCAATTTTTCCCATTCTTACTTAACAAATTAAAAATATATGTTATAAGACTACAAAACATAAAAAGGAAGAAGGCAATTAAAGTTTTATCTTTATAAAAGAAATTGCATTTTTAATTGTAAATCAAGTTTATAATGTTATATTTAGGGAAGAGAAACAAGGGGGATTAATATACATTCACTATTACATTGTCAAGCGTTTGGCTAGAAACTAGAGAGATATATTCTTTCCTTTGAACACTACAATAAATGCATGCAGTAGAGATGAGAAAATCTGAGTGTCCAGTAGATAGGTAAGCTAGAAATCATTGAGCCCAGATGCAGACCCCAGTCATCTACTTTTAATGCCCATATTCCTTTTAACCCATTGCCACCTTGCATTCCTTTCTTTTCTTCTTCCACCCTATAAATAATAATTGCAGTTTAGAGGCACTTTTTTTGTCTTTCCTTGATGAAATACAATGCATTAATGCCCTCTTTTAACTAAATCTGGTTATAATGGGGTGAGGCAGGAAAGGAAGATAGAGCTTTAAAAGGAAAGCATTGCCATTTAAAGGCCTATGCCAAAACCACATGGACACACTCTTTTTACATTTAATCAAGCCTTCTTTAAAAAGAGACAAGATTATTGTATTGGGGTCAAATGATCATTTAAATCATAAAATGAGAAAATGTAGCTCACAAAATCCTTGATCTCTACGGGAAGTTTATACCACAAACCTAGAGGAGGTCCTTCTCGATTTTTTTCCCTCCAAGTTTTTCTCCATTTCAACACTAATATAAAAGCTATTGTTCCACTCTGAGTTTACAGTTATTATTTGTTTTTGTCATATTTTTAAAAGATCAATGGCTAGGTAGCCATACAAATCAACAGGGCTTAGTAGTTAAGATTGTCACAACTGGCTCTACCTGAAGAAAAAGAAAACCGAGTCCTTATCTAATACCACATTCAATGTTGAAATCCTGAGAGCACCAGTAGATTAAATGTCTGCACATGAAGAGACAAACAATGAATTTAATAGAAGAACAGGTAGTGTCACACCTTGTGATAGAGGAGTGAGGAAAGATTTTCTAAACAAAATCCACAAACACTAAACTAAATGGAATTCAGTTACAGTTCAAAATAAAGAATTTCTCTTCAACAAAGGACACCAGGAACAGAATCAAGAAACAGATGATAAGAGCTAATACCTATATAGTTTTTACTGTGTGCTGGAAAGTACTTATATTATTATGCCCATTTTGCTGATGAATCCCATCCCCCACTAAAGAAAAAAAAATGAAAAAAAACATGGATAGGTAACTCATGCAAGATCACCTATGGTGTAAATGAAGAGTCTGTGTTCTTTATCACTATGGCATTCAGTTTCCTCATGGAAAATTAGGAGAAATATTTTTACTATCAAGACCTAAGTAGAATATGCAAAGAACTCCCGCAAATCATCATCATCAACAAGAAAGATTAACAGAAATGAAAAACAAGCAAGGGTTATATTAAAATAATTTACAAATCATCAAAACAATAGATTCACATTAGCAAACAGAGACATGTAAATTAAAACAACAAAGTGGGCAAAAGACATGAACAGTATGTTCTCAAAAGAAGACAGACTAATGGCCAATAAACATAAAAAAATGCTCAATGTCACTAATAATTAGAGAACTGCAAATCAAAACCACAATGAGATATCACCTAACCCCTTGGCTTTTATCAAGAAGTCCCAAAACAAGAGATGCTAGCATGGATGCAGAGTGATAGAAACACTTACACGCTGTTGGTGGGACTGCAAACCAGTGCAACCTCTATGGAAAATAGTATGGAGATTCCTCAAAGAACTGAAAGTAGAACTACCATTTGAGACAGCAATCCCCTTACTGGGAATCTACCCAAATGAAAAAAAAAAAAAACATTCTATAAAAAAGACACTAGCATTAGAATGTTTACTGCAGCACAATTCACAATTCCAAAGATGTGGAATCAAACCAAATGCCCATCAATTCATGAGTGGATTGATAAAATGTGGTATATTTACACCATGGAGTACTGCTTAGCCACAAAAAAGAATTAATACATTTTGCAGCAACAATCTGGATGAAAATGGAGACCATTCTCCTAAGTGAAGTATTGCAAGAATGGAAAAACAAATACCACATGTACTCGCTGTTACATCGGAACTAACCTAGCAGCACTCATGTGCACAGATGGAAATAAAACTCCATGGAAATCATGCAGGTGGGAGCAGAGAGGAGAGGATGGGTGGAATCATACCTAATGGGTACAATATACACTATCTGGGGGATGGGCACACTTACAGTTTTGACTCAAGCCGTACAAAAGCAATCCTTGTAATCAAAACATTTGTACCCTTGTAATATTCTGAAATTTTAAAAAATGGAAAAAATAAAATAAGAAGATGTTGCTTTATACTTCTTAAGCTGGAAAATTTTAAAAAGCTAGATGAGTCAAGTTGGTGTTGAAATATAAGTGGATGTTGTAATATAAGAACTCCCCTCATTACTGGTGGGATTCAAGTATGGTGTAGCATTTTGGATAACTATGGGGCAATATTAAGTCAATTTAAATATTTGTTTACACTGGAGCATATATCCCAGAAAAATCCTCACCTAGGCCCTTCAGGGGACTTGGGTGTAGATGTTAACCACAGTTTCATGTGTGAGGGATGGAGTTTTGGACGCAACGACGTCGTCTATCACTGGAGAAGTGTATTTGTAAAATATGATAGACACACCATAGAAGATAATGCAGCAGGGGACTAGCTAGACAGTCATCATATAGACATAGACAGAGTTAAAGGAGGAAACAAAGTGGAAACCAAAAATAATGATAATAATAAGGAGGAGATAAAACCTATAATGTAATACATTTTATAATTAAAACCCTATGTACCCAAAACAATAATAGACATTGTATAAATGCATATACCAACAACATAATACATATAAAATACTTTTGAAAAATAAATGTTGAATTAAAGTAAGGAATGGAGTAAAAAGGGAATAAAACATTTAATCAATAAGAGAGAAGTCTTGCATAAATACATGATGACAAATTTTCATGAAATAGGAGGTGTAATTATTTCAGACAATTGCACCCAAGGTCTAACTAGAAAAAAATGAAAGAAAGAAAAAGAAAAGAAAAAGTATAAATATTTTATTTATATTAAATTAGTAATATTTTGTTAATCATCTACTTCATTTTTAGTTACTGAATTGAGTAGTTTGTATTCTCTTATCTTTATATATAAATGTACACAGTATGAACAATATATATATTTCACATAATATATATATAAAATTTTATATAAATGATGTATCAAAAATATTTTCTATTATGTATATTTCCTAAGATTTATTGTGTTGAATTGACCCATTTTTCCTACTTCTATAAATTTATAAGCTTTTTAATGAATCAATACTTTTACATATTACTGATCTGAGGGACTACTTACAATGTGTAGGCATAAGTTATTTTTAATCTCTCATTTTTCTCTCTCTAGTTATATTCTAAAATAAATAAGTACATTACTGACTTCAAATTTCCCACCTCCTTATTTACGATATTATAGACTTAAAATGCTTCTGACTGCACAGATGCATATTTAAGGATCTAAAAAAAGTTTTGCTTATAGTGAAAATTTTTTCAATTGGAATATAGTTTCTCTGTTTTAACAGTAGGTAAACTGACTTTCTGGTTCAAGGGTACATTTCATCATTCATTTCAAATGCCTTATAGTCATGAGAACTTCATTTTCTCAGCTTACATCTTTTCTTTGTACCTCTTCCCCTCCAATCTCTCTAACTGCCACCAAGACCAGGAAATTTCCAGGTTTTAAGTTATCTTATCACTATCCTCCTTAGATTAAACTTTCCATGAATTTATTTTCATTTTAGTTTTTCCTTTTTTCATGTATAATAAACACCATTTGAAGTCACCATAATTCTGCATTCTAGTACTCATAAATGATTTAAGAGTTGGAATTCATTTTTTTCTCCTTCAATAAATTTTAGGAAGAAAAAGAATATGATGTACAAACAGCATTCATCCACGTAATAAATTATAAATTCACACATACTTGAAAAATATTCTATTTCCTAGCAAAACAAATGTGTGTACATTCACACCCATAATAGAGAGTAACACACAACTATGTTTCCTATGAAAAGATCTTTATGTACTTTATAGGGTTTATGAAGAGAAGTCCTTTTAAACACCACTGAATGATACCATCTGTGGGTGGAAGTACAACAGGTAATTCAGCAGTGCATCACAGAGGAAAGGGCAATCTGACCTATAGTTAGGAAATGTCACGTATCCCTGGATAATTAGAATGAGGTGTATAAAGTTTTTAAACCCAGTCACACATATTTATTCTGAAATACAAATATGATGCAAGAGAAATTATTCATAATATCACCATCCAGACATATTCAATTTTATTGTATGTTATCTTACACAAAATGCTTAGTGTAATTAGTGTTGTGTACCAAAATATTAGTGTAAAATTTTAGGCCAAAAAAATCTGGTATTTTTCAGTCTACACCCTTTCTGCCTTTACTAGGTTACCCCAGGATCCCAGGGTGGCCATGACTGCATGAGGGGAAAGGTTTGTCCTGGAGGCCACCGACCTGGCATAAACAAACAGCTGAAGCTTGGGCGATGTAATTGCCTTTAATCAGCTCTAACCTCCTCTCAGACAAAAGGAGGATACTGCCTGCCACAACATAATCATATAATATTTTAGGAAAGACATGTCAATGCTCAATAATTATTAGAAAGCTTTATCTCCTATATTTTACTGCAAATTCTATATCTGATACTTACCAAAGCTATGCCTTCTTCAAGACTCAGCTCAAGGCTGGACTTGGTGGCTCAGGCCTATAATTTCTGCACTTTGGGAGGCCAAGGAGGTAGTATCACTTGAGCCCAGCAGTTCAAGACCAGCATGACCAACATAGTGAGACCTATTTCTACAACAACAACAAAAAATTAAAAATAGCTGGGTATGGTGGTGCATGCCTGTAGTTCCATCTACTTGGGAGGCAGGGGCAGAGAATTGCTCGAGCCCACCAGTTCTCCAGACTGCAGTGAGCTATGATCCCACCTCTGCACTTCAGCCTGGGTGACAGAGAAAGACCCTGTCTCTGGAAAAAAAAAAAAAAAAAAGACTCACCTCACTCTTTTTTCTCTACAGGAAATGTTTTCAGTTTATTCCAATTCTCATAAATTTCTCCATACCTGATTCTTATTCCCATACACTGTTCAATGTTTATTCAATTATTAATTGTCACCTTCCTTCTCAATCCTTGTGTTGCCTTGAATTTTAAATTACTTCATCTATTGTTATTTAATTGGGTAGAACTTCATTTTGCCTCCCCAAATCCTCTACAAGTATATCAATAACAAAAATAGTGTGTTACATTTGTTTGTTGTTGTTGTTTATTTCAGCATATTACTGGGATACAAATGCTTAGGTCACATATACTGCGTTTGTGACCTAATGCTTAGGTCACATATACTGCGTTTGCCCTGCCTGAATCAGAGCTACATCCCCCAGACAAGTGTACACTCCACCCATTAGGTGTGAATATATCCATCCTCTCCCCCCAACCTGCCCTACACCTGATGAATGTTACTACTATATGTGCACATAAGTGTTGATCACATAATACCAATTTGATGGTGAGTATATGTGGTGTTTGTTTTTATATTTTGTGATACTTCACTTAGGAGAATGGGCTCCAGCTCTACCCAGGGTAATACAAGAGGTGCTAGATCACCATTGTTTTTTGTGGCTGAGTAGAACTCCATGGAATATATCCACTACATTTTATTAATCCACTCATGTATTGATGGGCACTTGGGTTGTTTCCACATCTTTGAAATTGTGAATTGTGCTGCTGTAAACATTTGAGTGCAGATGTCTTTTTTACAGAATGTCTTTTTTCCTTCTGGATAGATTCCCAGTAATGGGATTGCTGGATCAAATGGTAGTTCTACTTTCAGCTCTTTGAGATATCTCCATATTACTTTCCATAGAGGTTGTACTAGTTTGCAGTCCCACCAGCAAAGTGTTCTCTCCCAAAGAAGAAATGTAATATATAAATAAATGAATAAATAAATATTGTCAATTGGTTAAAATATAACACATTCCTATAACATTGAAAATGAAATCTTTTTTATTGTTGCCTACTTCATAAGATTCTTGTGAAGAGACGCTTTTATATCTGTATGTATTACTAGTACTAACTTGATGAAATGTGACACTTTAGTGGATAATTTAATAATTTATAATTATAAAGTACTTGAACTTTGAAAATAGAGGTATAAGAAAATACCACTTTTACTAAAACAAGTTACTTTTTCAGGTTTTATCACACTTTGATTTGACATCAATTGATTATGAGGAAAGCCATGAAAAAGTGACAACAAATTCTATTTCCAAAATTGCCTTGGGACCTTTGTTTTAAAATTGACGGTGGCAGAAAGAAGGTTCCTCTCTGGATTAAGTGTATATGATTATATCTAAGGTGACCTTGATTTCACTGTCAAATTTTATTCATCTTAAAATTGAAAAGATGTTCTTTGTCTTCAGGAACAATTTACAGTTTATCAGAGGTAAAGTTATAAAAAAAAAACTAACAGAGTGAAAAATCTAAAAATGGAAAAATAAAGCAAAACAAAACACTGGTAAGAGTGATAAAACTATATGGATGAAATGGGCAGGCTAATTATTCACCACTCAATTATCAATAGGTTTATACAGAGATGTGAAGCATTCTTACTTCTACAAGTATAACATTTTTATAACTTCAAGTCCCCCTAGATTTTTGCTTATTCTGATACCGAATAAAACAAATTATCCTAGTGCTTGAAGGTCAGGTACAAAGCAAGCACCTTGTAAGTTGAACCCGTTCCTTAAGGACACCGAGGAGTTAAGAAAGCAGCTTGGGGGCCCGGGCGTGGTGGCTCACGCCTGTAATCCTAGCACTCTGGGAGGCCGAGGCGGGCGGATTGTTTGAGCTCAGGAGTTCGAGACCAGCCTGAGCAAGAGCCAGACCCCCGTCTCTACTAAAAATAGAAAGAAATGATCTGGACAGCTAAAAA
>CM052442.1:13451765-13527459 GCA_028533085.1 Varecia variegata
TAACTAAAATTGGTAGCACATATTGTAATCTTTGTTTTTTGCCTTTTTTATTTTTTTGGCTTTTTTGTTTTTGTTGCTGTTTGGCTTTGTTTTTTGCTTTATGCTGTTACTCTGCACTCAAGGAACAGATAGCATGTTTGGGAGGTGCACTTTTTACAAATGCTTCAAATCTTTCTGAGTTAAAGTTCTCTGAGTTCTCCATAATGAGGCAAATAGAACTGAGAGGAAGTCTCTTGGAAAACAACAAAAGCCCTTCCCTCCAGAACTGAAAGTGGTGTTGGTAATGAAACCCAATAGCTTGGTGTTTTTGTGACTTTCATAGAAGCATACAACCCACTCCCCAAACTGTCATGCATAATTTGATACAAATGGGTTACCTGCCTTTTTTGGTTTAAACACATAACAGAACAGGCAGGGGGAAAATATGTCACCAGTAAGTTATTGTGAAGGTGGTTGACTCTCTGGGACTCAGGATAAGGGTAATTAGCTAGGAAGTCCACACTCTAATTTGCCAGAAGAGAAACAAATGAAAAAAATTATACACTCTGTGTGTGTGTGTGTGTGTGTGTGTGTGTATTTATATGCCTGTTCACATTTTCAGCATGACTGTTGCTTTAATGCGCCAGGATTCAGTTTTCTCTCCCCCACTTTGAGTAAAATCCAGGTGCTGCTGCCAATATTGTAATACTTATTTAATAGGCAGCAGTGGGTGGCAGCCTTTTTTTTTTAACCTCCCGAATCTCTCTTATTCCTTGCCAGACACAGCTTTCACCCCTTACGTTCACTGACCTTTGAGAACAAGTCAGATGTAAGGAGATTTTTGCATGCCTCTTATTTTTCAGCTCCTCATAATTTGCTCAACAAATAACAGAAAACCCAGTTATTTGCTGCTAGCATGAAGGCAGTTTCCATGACTTAGAAATACAGGATTCATCATGTAGATCTCAAATCTTAAGTATACTACTATATTTTTCAACATTTAAGTTATTTTCTTGATCAACTATAGTCACAGTATATTTTCATATTTCACCTTTTCCTTCACAGTTTCTTCTCATCGTTTTGTTAAGAGCAATGCATTTTGTATTTACTATTTCATTCAAAAAGCATTAACAAATTCATTTCTGTCTCCTAAAATTGAACCTGTGGCAGAAAAAATATATAAAGGAAAAATATAAAGTGTAAATGTATATGTCCATGTACATTTTATAAAGTAATCAGAATTATAGAATGTTTTTAATAAAATTGAGCAATTCATGTGAGAGGTGAGTGTAGCTGTCAAAGATTGTTTGAAAGACAGGCATAGAATGTAGTAGAGTAGATCCTTGACATCCACGTAAACTCTTAAACCCATGGATGCCAATGCCGTATTTCATCTTTAGATGCAATTATATGCTAAAATATAACTTTATTTTTTTGGCAGTTTTTGAGTGAATTTATTTCTCTGTAGGTCATATATGCTTTGAACATAATTCTTATTATCCTCCATCTTTTTATTTTATTATTTTTTTAATTTCAAGATATTATGAGGATACAAATGTTTTGATTACATTTTATGTCTTTTTCTCTCAAAGGCAGTAGTATTGAGGAAGCAGAAACATATGCAATGCAGATTTCTCCTCCTCCCTGGCATCCTCATCAGATCCTCCTCTTGCTGGACTCTTGCCCCTGAGGACTAGTACCCTGGGGGTTGGTCTTCCATCACTCCCTTGCAACTTCACTATAGCGACCAACATCTGCTACTGCATTAACCTCAGAACAGCTACCTCTTGGCCCAGGGTCCCAACTCCCTCCCTCTGACATGAAGGTGGCAGTAAACATAATGCCTTTCTTCCAGTTTCATTGAGAAAGGATATGCCACATATCTCCCCCACCTTGTCTCTCTCTCTTTCAACACAGTCTGATGTAAAGTGGGAGGCGTCCTATCCCTTCAGGCCCTGTTCTTCTTCTCCTCTTTGCCACCAGATACCATTCACATCATACCCTCTGCTCATATTCACAGGGAAAGTGAATCCTCATTCGTGCCTGGCAACTCTGGATTCAAATTCATATTTCAGGAATGTGGCAAATTTCAGGATGTTACTAGCCCTGGGAGTGTCACATTCAAGAAAAGAGGTATTCTTTAATAGTGATTCCTCTCTATCTGGTTTAGAACAAGTTCTTTCCTATCTTAGGGTACAGATCATTACTTGAATAACTTCTAGAGAAGTCCGTGGCAAAGGAGGAGAAGAAAATTATGTTTTGTTTTATTTTTTTCCAAAAGCAAGAAACTTGTTTGAGACATTCCTCCGTCTTTTATAGTATATAATACTATATTAAGCATATGGCAGATGCTTAATATTTAACACTGTAAAAAGGAGGCAAAACAACATCAGGTGGAGGAACAAAATAGAGTTTTTAAATAATATCTTGATTCCATTATATTCCTGGAAAATGAAAAGAGACAACACAAGGATCTTGTAAATAGAGAATATTCAAAGCATGAAATACTACCAAGTTTATATTTATCTATAAAGAGTCTTTCTGTTTGGAATATATGCATATACTAGTTTAGTAGCCTATTTTTAATTTTTGAAAAAGTTTTAGGAAAAAAACTAAAAAGGAGTTATTCTTGTCCTTTTAAGAAGTAGAAATTGATAATTTGCCATTTTTCCCTCAAGCCTGGCAAGACACTGAGAACCAAGTTGAAAATCACAGAAACTACTTTGTGGGTAGTTCAGCCACATAGTAAGGCTGCAATACGTTAATCAGGGGAGGCATGATGGATAGTTCTACAGATGTTGACGAAAAATAGCATCTGTTCATTCTAAGTGGGCAACAGGTAAGAGAGGTAAGGGTAGGTTTATTTGTTAGAGCTCTGTTTAGAACATTTGTTTTCAGAGGAACAAAGAGATTAATGTTGGTTATATAGTGCTCAAATTAATTATTAGACATTTTCTGAAGTGTAGGTGAGTGAAATGTTTGTAGTATATATGATATTCTGTTATCTACGTATGACCTGAACACTCTCAAGAGACCACCGTAGTGATCTACCTACTAGGGTGTCTTTATACCTATCCCTTAGTTTGGACACAGACACTGAGATCTACATACATAGATATTCCAAAGAAAATGAAAAATTTATTTTCCAAAGCAAATGGAGTCATAATCAATATTTTTAGGCAGAGAGAGAAAATCATTCATAAAAATTTAGTAAGTTCAATTTCATGATTTATGTACATCAAAATACAGCTGGCTGACCAGATGTTTTATTTATTTTGTTGAGTGTATTATTGCAATGTGGTTAAATTTTTTCTCCAGTGCTAATATAGTTCAGTTACTCTTTATAAAAGATAAGTTAATCTGATGCCAACTACAAATGTTGTGTGTCAGCTTTTTGGTAATGATAATAATTTATGATTTACTATGAAATAACTTTTGGAGGAAAAATATAAAAATTACTGATAGTTTTCTAGTAATACCATTAGAAAGTCTACGATGCTAACTCATTACTTATTAAAATATTTCACAGTTACACAGTTCTGAATCTCAGAGACTGCAACAGCACATTCGTACAGCCATCTCACGAGATAGCCTTGAGAGACCGCAGAAGCTAAGCACCTGGAATATTGATGCTTTTGCCTTCATGCTTCTTAAGCTCAGGGGCCCCTTCTCTTTATGTCTTATCACCTCCCCTTCCCCGCAATGTGATTTACTCCAGGCTTTAAGCCTACTTCAGGTTTGGCCCTGAATGGTGCCTTTGAAAGCGAAAGGAGGTCCAGATGAAAGAGGGGCTGACTGAAAAAGTCCACAGAAATGCATTACAGAGATTAACACACCACAACCTCTTCATCAAAGACCCTGGGCAAAAATCAACAGGCAACACAGCCTGCATCCGGAAGTTGTAGAAGTTAAGAATGTGGAGAGAGAAGACATCTGGACAGGAAGGAGGGGTTGAAATAATTTCTAGAGCTCTAGTCTGACTAAAGGAGAGTTAGAAAATTCAAAAGTCTAAGAAGGGTAAGAAAAATATTAAAGTAGACTATATTAAGTTTAATGGGAGAATTATTTTTATGGATATACATATTGTGTAGCAGTTTCATAAGGAACTATTTTTTGTACATCTACAATGTTCTAGGTACTGTTATTTGTTGCATAAATACCTTACTTAACCTTTATATTAGTATACTGAGGTAGGTTATTTTGCCCCATTTAATGCATGAGAACAAATACTGCCAGGGGGAAATGGATTTGATTAATCTTAAGTGTGAACCTGGGACGGATTATAGCTGAAAAGGATGAGAGTGAAAATTCAAACTGAAGTCTGTTTCCAAAGCCCAGGCTTTCTGCACTAAACCACACTACCTTCTAAACTTTCCTACTTTAATCTGGGAATATAAATTATAGGCACATTCATGACAGAGAAGAGACCTAAAAACTATTTTTATGTAAAAACGACATTAAAATCACAGATCCAAATATTCATTGTTCATCAGAATCATCTGATCAAAAAAATGCAGATTCACTGGTTCTCTTGTTAGGGTCATCTGTGCGGATGTTCCCTGGTCCCCCGGTTCCGAGTGTCAAGAATGAACACTAGCACCGAGTCAAGCTGATGACGGAGTGATCACAAACACAAAGCAATTTTATACAAACAGTTTATCACATGAAAGAAAGAATGAAAGTAAAGGAAGCTGCACAAAGGGAAAATACGTACCAGAGACAGTGGAACAGGTCAGTCTCCAGGAGTGGAGAATGACGCTGGAGGCTGAGCACATGTTGCCTTTTATATGCCCCCTAGTTTGTCCCGCCTTTCCCCTGGCAGGATTGGTTGTGTTTCCTGCCTTCGGGATGATTGACAGATTGGTGTTCTGTAACAGATCACATAACAGGCTACATAATAGGAGAGGTCATGTAACAGTTTCCCTTTCTGCACATGCGTCTTTTCTAGAATTCTCCATGAAGCTCCACCTATATCATGCTAATTAGATGGTAATGAGTTCTAACTTACTGGAAACTTTTTACCGTGTATATTCCCACCCAGAACAGTTCCTAGCCGCAATTTGGTTCCTAGCTACAATTCGGTTTCTGCTCTCCGCCCCTAGCCACCTGCTTGTCACCTGTTTACCCACCACCAAACCTAGTGCTCTTTCAGACAATCCTGCCTAGCAGGTCTGCAGTGGTCTTTGGTTACACTGAGCACACTTTTAAAACTCTGGTGTTTCCAACATGGTTCTTGATTACAAACAAGTGAAACTGACTTTGGGTCATATAATCAGAAAGTAAACTTGTTGGAAAGTATGGTAAACAGAATAATGGACTCCTAGAGGTGTTCAAATCTTAATCCCTGGAAGCTGGGTATGTGCTATACTATAAAGATAAAGGAACTTTGCATATGTGATTAAGTTAAGGATCTTGAGATGGGGAGACTCTTTTAAATTATCCAGGGAAACTTGGGGTAATCACCAGGGTCCTTGTAAGTGAGAGAAGGCAGAGGAGGATGACTCAGAGAAGGAGATGAGATAAGGAAGGAGGAGAGAGAGGACATGAGGATGGACGTTCTTGTCAGAGTGCTGTAATTGTGGACTTTAATGATGGAGGAAGAGAACCTTTAGAATGGCACCTTTAGAAGCTAGAAAAGGAAATCAAACAGATTCTCCCCAGAACCTCCAGAAAGAAGGCAGCCCTGTGGACACACTGATTTTAGCCTAGTAAGACCCACTGGGGACTTCTGGCCTACAGAATTGGAAGATGATAAATTTTTGTTACTTAAATCACTAGATTTGGGGTAATTTGTTACAGCAGCAACAGAAAATTCCTATGGAAGAGAATTGAGGTGCTTAAATTTATTTGCACTTCTAAAATGCATAGTGATGCTTCTGGATATAGTATCTATCCTCTGAGGGATGGAAGCAGACCTCTTCATATTTCTTTACCAGTTTAGTGTACCCATCCCCCAGCCTGTGCTTCCTTCCAAGGACTTCAGTACTTGGGAACTTTATCAGAGGACTGTCCTTGGGCTCCTGAAGAATGTAAGTGTCCCAGACCCCTTCTAGATCCCAAGAGGCATACTGTCACATTCAGTAGTGACGTCCTTATGAGCTTTCTTTTCTCCATGCAAATTTACTTAGTTCTCCATTAGGCCTGGTAATCACCTGATTACATCATATCTTTCATGTCAGATGTTCAGTTAATGTATTTCAAAGACATGCATGGAGGAATGTAGAAATGAATGGGAATACCCCTCTCATGACTAGCTCTATTTAGTTTTGACTGATGAAAAATCATCCCAATAAATGAACATTATTGCAAACAGAGTACTGTAAGAAAAATAAGACAATTTATCTCAATGGTTTGTGTTTTTGTTTTACTATTAATGGGGTGTGATGAGCGAGAATGTGCTTTGGATCTCTCTCTGGCATACTTACACACATGAATAACACCCACTGAAGTTTCTTCCCAGCCAAAAGTTGCCCTGAGAGAAATTTCATCACTGATGAGATGACAATAGTTGTCTGGCTCCACAGTTAATTTGTAAATCATTCACAAAAGACCCATAAACTGTTCAGTGTACTTAGCTTTAAATACTGCAATTGAGGAAATCATGTCCACTTGAACAGAAAATGACAGAAAACCAACAGACTGACATCCAAATTACTCAAGCCAGCTCAGAATATGGCCATGCTTTCCTTGGCTTACTAGAAAGGATTCAGCTTAATGACAAAAGAAAGCTACAATGATTTTTAATTTACCCATGTCTACCACACCATCCCTAATTTCATTATTTTGTACTTCTCTCAAAATGACTTGTTTGAAGATATAGGAATATAAACTATTTTATAAGCTAGCAGCTTTCTTCTTATTTTAATTTAATGAAAAATGAGGATCATTGTTTATCATTATAATGAGAAAAACACTAGTTACTTCAATTATTTGTAAACCAGTGTGTCTTTACAAAACTATAGTATTTATCTTGGGTTGCAATGATAGCAAAATCAACAAGAGAAACAGAATGAAGTAAAATGATCGACTTGTTTAAAGAGTTTAAAATAAAATAAAGGGAGCCTTTCCAATAATCATTGCTTAGTCAACAATTAGTGGAAAATTGGTTATAAGTTTAGAGAACAATTCGGTTATATCCCTACCCTATGTCATACAGCAATAAACACCTAATGGTTTAGAGAACCAAAATCCAAACAGACTACCGTTAAAGGAAAATAACAAATAGAATTTTAGGTAACTTTGAGTTATAGAAATTCTCCCTAAAAAGAGCCCAAACCAAAAGCCATAAAGGAATAAATCAACAGAATTGACTATGTCAAAATTTAAAATTTCATTATGATAAAGTCAACTATTTAAAAATTAAAATATAAATTTTATATTTTATATAAATATAAATTTATTGTATATAAATTAGTTTGAATAAAGAATTTGTACCATATTTAATAAATGAAGATTTATTATCCAAAATACATAGGGTTCTCATAAATAACTTAGAAAATAAAATGTACTGCAATAGAAAACTAGTATAAGATTTCACCAGTCAATTCACAGTAGAACAAATACAAATGACAAAACAATACAAATATTTCATTCTTATTCATACTCAGAGAAATATATATTAAAAATAAAATAAGATATCTCATTAGAGAGACAAAAATTTTAAAGAGTTGGAAAATGATGTGAGGAAATAGGCACTCTCCTCTACTGTGGATGGAGTGTACATTAGTAAAGGTGTCATTGAGCCTGTTTGGTAATAACATACCAAAAATTTAGATGATTCTATCTTTAAATTCTTAAGCTCCATCCCTATAATTCTATTCTTGATAAATATTTTCACATATGCACAATAATAATTTTGAAGATTTTTACTGTGATATCATCTCATAATTCTGAAATATTGGAAATGACTTAAGTGTCCATCAAAAGGGGAATTACATGTTTCATTCATTCATTTCATTGTAAAATATTCATGATATGGAATATGCTGCAATTAAAAATAATCAACTAAGTCTTTATGAGTTGACATCAAAAAGTCTCCAGAACATATTGTTAAATGTGAAATCAATTCTCACAACACACATAATGATCCTATTTATGTCTATCCTATTTATGTTATTTGTGTAAAATGCACACAAGTAAATGCAGAGAAAGAATGTTGACCCATGGATATCTCTTGGGAGGGCATTGTATGAGGAAAACAAAGTGGATAGTATTCCATAATTATGCTTTTCATTACAGTTTGATTGTTTTATACTGTGAAATATATGTATTTTACTATTAAAAAATCAAAAATAATCTCTTTTAAAAAGCATTTCCACATTTTGAAGTTAGGATCAAAAATCTGCTTTGAAGTGAAAATATTCAAATTTTTAATAACTTTGAGTCATGCCATTTTTTTCTTGCCAAGAAAGCAGCAGCAGGGCTCTGATCATCAAATAAATTATGTAAATTAAATATATGACATACAATACATGATAAAGGTAACATTCTCAAGATGATAGCTACTAAGGTCTTGTAGTCTAATTTGCAACACGTAGCTTTCCACTTGAAACCATTCTAAGATTCCATGATTCTATTAAATTTAATTACAATTTTAAATTTTTGAAAGTGAGAAGAGAAATCCGTTCATTGTTCCTATTTCTCCTCTGTACCAGATTTTTAAATTCTTGATCAATTGTGCCTGACTTCACCTTGGTGTTGGTCCTCCCTTTCCTCCGCAAAGCAATCCAACAATAAGATTGAATTTAGGAGCACTTCCTCCCTTTCATTCTAGCTTTCCTTGGCGTGATTTTACATCAGTGGGCACATTATATACTCCTAGGGCCCTCTAAATAATTTCCTGCTTTGCTTTAGAAGTATTCGACTCTCTTCTGTTTGGCCATTCCTTCTAGGCTAAAATTTAAAGCACACCTAAGATAAAATTCAACCTTAAGAAACAAAGCGCTTACAAGGACATCTCAAGAGTAAAGACAAATATCATTGAGTTGACTTTGCATATAATATTTCTATGATTATAGAAACAGAAGGAGGGATTTCTTCAAGACCCAGTGCAAGCAACAACAAAATAAAATGACTGGTGAGCTTTAGCCCAACAGCAACTTCCCGGGACACTGACAGACCCGAGGCAGCTCCGAGGACGTCACCGTAAAGGTTGACAGAGCCTGCCAAGGAGCCAGATGCTGCTGTCAGCCAGACACGGGGAAAATGGACCGAAGTTTGGTATCTATTTCCCATGATTAGCGTCAGCGGCACCTGTCACTCCCTTTTTCAGATTAATTAGTAGAATCTGATGTGAAGAATTTCAATAAAATGTTTGTTCAAAAGGGGAAAAAGAAACATGTTTTAGAGTTGTTTTCCCGTTAGTCTGTAAAGCGTGCATGTCTGTTGTTATTTAAATTTTGCTTCTGTGCCTACATTTGTTGGACATTAAAACAATGCTCAAGCACAGTGAAATGCAATACAGTTTAGCTCCTATTTTATGAGATAATTATCCCAATATTAGTCCCAATGTCAAGATTTAATTTTTTATACAGTTTTCCTCTTCCTTTGTATTTCCTTCCTTTATTTCTCTTTTCCTTCCTTCTTTCTTTTTCTTTTTTTTTTTTAATTTTGGTTTGTTTTAACTACAGAAGCAGATGTTTATGTCATGGAGCAGTTTAATTTAAGGAACAAAGCAATAGATTAACACCAATAACACCTTCCACAGCTCCAAGCTCAAATGGAACCACACTATATTGTGAAAAGCAGAGGAGTTTATGACCTAAAACAATGGCTTTTTACAAATGCCAGGGCCATGTGAAAAATGCAGGTCTTTTTTTCTATCTCTGGGATGACTGGTTACTGGTTGATTAGAAAAATAACACCAATTGGCCAAAAGCTAGAACAAATTGTAAACGAGTTTACAGTTTGTTAATTAAAAACCTATTACATAATTAAAATTTTTCCTCCCTTCTATAAGGACGTGATGAAAACAATTCATACTCGAATAGAGTTTTACAGTCTGCTGTACATGTGTATTACCTTATTTAGTTTTTACAACAAAAATGAGAGGATAGGAAACTGCATATCGTAGACTTGCCCAAAGGCAGCTGGCTTAAAAGTGGCAGAATAGTGACTCGAACCCTGGATTTTCTTTTTCAATTCCAGTTCTCGTTCAATTACAAGACCAAATATTGGTGGAACTGTTCAGAAGGCTGGAACAAGTACAGTTCTTTCTTAAGAAAGAACAATTAGATGAATAGCCACATGCACATTACTACAACTGGGAGTTTCATTATCTTATTTTTCCCATGTGGTTTAAAGGATGTGTCAGTCTGCATTAGGATTATTTAAACAAGGATGTGTCATTTGAGTCACTAGTATTAGATTACTTGGGCATTCATCATCCTATAGGTTTTACAGTCCTGTTTTATAAAATGGAGGGTAAGCAATGTTCTCAAGGTCAGTTAGGAGTGTTAGAGCCTGCACACACAAGATGCATTCTTCATCTGAGTCCCTTTCCTGAGCATCTCTTTCTCTATCTTAGTTATGTCTATCTCTATCCATCTACTTATAAATTTTTCTATTTTGCCCCTTATCTAGCAAAATATAATTCAGTTCAATATCATTTGCTAGAAAAATTATACACAGGTACTTCCACCATCTGTATAGAGTGCACATGTGCAATATCTTCCCAACACTGGCTAGAGGGGTGACCTCCAAGGGGTCCTTACTTGTAACATTTTAAGTTTCATGTCTGTGCCTTATTAGCCAATAGCCAACGACAGAAAAAAACTAATTATGTATTAAATCAGATACCAATGTTTTAGTGTTAATGTCTGAACACATTAGAGCTTATTTTAAAAGAGACACCATCTCATGTACTTTTCTGAGAAAGGAATACTCCCTCCAGATAGTTGAAATGTTTATAAGCATGATTTTTTGGTGAGAGTATTATTTATGGTTTGAAGATCTGCCTTAAGGCCATTTCAAAATGTTTATCAGTCTTTCAAAGGTATCTGAAATCTCCTATCCATCTGCTTCTCACATGATTCAGTAGAACAATTAAGGACATTTTAGCACATTTTTTCCTAAATCCATGTCATGCCCATATTTAAGTGGATAAGGGTCTGCAGATGAAGAAGCCTCAGAGTAGGTGATATCACCTCTGTGCAATACAAAATCAGAGCAGGCTAGACGAAAAGGCTAAGAAGCTACACCCAGGGGCTAAGAAAGAACAGTAGTCACCGTGATGGTCCCAGCATTTACCTGCAAATTTAAATCTGGGGGACAAATGTTTTGCCAGCTAGAATTACTTTTTTAAAACCTAATTGTTTAGTTACCTAAATCATTCTGATAATCCAATTAGAAATGTGTAAGGCATGAAATTCTAATAGATGCTCTTTAATTTTAATGACATAATGAATTTGAAGATACCTTAAATTTACTCTCTGTGGTATGAGATGATGCATCAAATGATGAGAAATCTATGGCTATATTTACAACTGGCAACGCCTATTAGGGCACTTTAAAAAAACACTGGTTATTCATGCTATATACACTGTGTACAAGGAATCCAAGTGACCAAACTAGAGCAAATATGACACTTCAGTCAGCTGGAAATAACACTGAATGCAATATTGTTATCTGACAAGTAGCTCATCGTCTTTGCACTAAATTTAGCTTCAGTAATCAGATTTGATATTTAAATAAAGGATTTCACTCTATAAATATGTTAAAATTTAAATAAATATATTAATATTTAATATTGACCTCTCTAATCATTTAATTTTAATTTTAATTTTCTGTTCTTTATCTGCCATAGTTTGCTCAGGCCTCCAGAACAAAATACCATAGACCGGGCAACAGGCTAGAAGTCTGAGATCAGGGTGCCAACATTGTCGGGTTCTGGTCAGTCACCTTCTTGCTATGTCCTTACATGGCAGAGAAAGAGCAAGAGGGAGAGAGAGAGAATGAGCACATTCTGGTACCTCTTTTTATAAGGCCATCAGTCCCATCATTGGAGATTAAGGGCATTAATCCCCACCCTCATGACCTCGTATAAATCTAATTATCTCCCAAAGACCCCATCTTCAAATACCACGACACTGGGGATTAGAGCTAGTTATAGCCTGAATGTTTGTGTCCTCCCAAATTTCATGTGTTGAAACATAATCTCCAATGTGTTGGTATTTGGAGGTGGGGCCTTTAGGATGTAATGAAGTCATGAGGGCAGAATATTCATGAATGAGATTACTGCCCTTATAAATGGAGCTCCAGAATGGTCCCTGACTTATTCTGCCATGTGAAGACACAGGGAATAGACGGTCATTTAGTAACAAGGAAATAGACCCTCACCAGACACTGAATGTGAAGGTGCCTTAATCTTAAACTTTACAGCCTCCAGAACTTTGATAAACAAATTCCTACTGTTTCTAGTTGCCTAATCTGTAGTATTTTGTTATAGCAGCCTGAGCTGTCTAAGACAGGCCTTCAACATATGAATTTTGGAGAGGCAAAATTCCAGCATGTCACCCTGGACTTTAAAAGTAATGTCCTACCTCCTTCTTACCTCTAAAACACATTCATTCCATCCCAACAGCCCTGAGAGTCTTAACTCATTCCGGCATCAACTCCAAACTCTAAAGTCCAAGTTCTCATCTAAATATAATCAAAATCAGATATTTGTGAGATTTGAATTGCAGTTCATACTGAGGCAAAATTCCTCTCCAGCTGTGAACCTGTGAAACCAGGCAAGGTAGTTGCTTTCAACGTGCAATAGTAGGACAGGCGTAAAATAGTCATACTAAAAGGGAGAAATCAGAAAGAAGGAGGGGGTGATGGGTCCCAGGAAAGTTCAAACTCAGCAAGGTAAAGTCCGTTAGACCTTAAAGCTCAAGGATAATCCTCTTTGGCGTGATGTCCTGTGTTCCCAGCCTGCTGGAGAAACAGCATTATCCCCGCAGATGTAGGCAGTGGTCGACCCCTGTAGCTCTGCCAGGTTGAGGTCCTGTTGGGCAGTCCAGCCCCAGGATGCCAGGCAAAGCCCATCTGGCCTATTGAAACTAAGGCAGTGGACCTAGTGATACCCGAATCACCTTCGGGATAATTTTCCCCTCTTCTTGAAACAGTAACACAGGTTCACAGCCAAATAGCTCTATCATCCTGTCCTGTCAAATCCAAGAAGTCTAATAGGCTTCCTTGATTTCATTCTGTCTCCATCCCCTTCAGTTCAAACTAGCATTTTTGTTTTTTTGTTTGTATAATTCCATAAACTTTTATGGCATGATAGTTCAGTCACACTCTTGATATTCTCCTCAGAATATGCTTTCTCATTTCTTTCTTTTTGCAATATGGATAGGCTAAGAATTTTCAAAATCTTCAAGTAGCGGTTCCTTTTTGCTTGATAATTAATTCTTTCTTCAATTTACCTCACTCCTTTCACATTTTACCATAAGCAGTCAGGAAGAGCCAAGCTACTCCTTCAACACTTTGGTTAGAAATTTGCTCAGCTAAACATCCCATTTCATTACTCACAAGTTCTACCTTCCACAAAACACTAGCATACATTTCAGCCAAGTTTGTTGACACTTTATAACAAGAATTGTCTTTTTTCCAGTTTCCAATAATGTGTTCATTTCCTTCTGACACTTCAACAGAATCCCCTTAGCATCAATCTCAAAAATCTTTCAACTCTACCTATTTCCCAGTTCCCAAGCCTCTTTCACAGGTTTACGTAGCTGTTCCACCAGCACCCAACTCTTGCAACCAAAATATGGCTTAATCTGCTCTGGTTTCCATAATAAGTACTATGGACAAAGTAACTTAAACAATAGAAATTTATTTTATCACAGTTCTAGAAGATGAAAGTTGAAGTTTGGGGTGTCAGGATGGTCAGGCTCTGGTGAGAGCCACCTTCTTGCTGTGTCCTCATATCACACACACAAACACAGAGAGAGAGAGAGAGAAAGGGAGAGAGCACGCACAAGTTTTCTGGCACCTCTTCTTATAAGGACACTAATCTGATCATGAGGGCCCCACTCTCATGACCTCATCCAAATCTAATTATTTCCCAAAGGCCTATCTCCAAATACCACCATTTTGGGGTTTGGGGCTTCAACATATAAATTTTCAGTCTGTTTTTTAGTTCAATTTAGTTCATAGAAGTAGCAAAGAGATTTTAAAATGTCCACATGTTTGGAAAAGAGCCAAGACATTTACATGCTGAAATCAAAAATTGTAACATAAGATGTCATGAAATCAGTTTTTAAAGGATTTCTTTAAACAACTTGTCTTTTATTTAACTACATTTTAAAAATCATTTCAGATATAAAAATATAATTATGTGATATTTAGTTACATGTGTATTTGAAATAAATGTAGGAGAAATTGATATAAAAGATGGTCAATATGACTAGCTTTAAAAATGATCCGATTTCTGAGGAATTATTTGTATATTAAGAACTTACTATAAATTTCTGTCACATTTTTAGTAACAAAACAAATGAAGAAATTTTTCATGAGGACTTCACAATTCTAAAAATTGAAAAATTTCTGTAAATAATCTATCTGGATTTTGAAATAGGTTAAGATATAAAATGTTTGAAGTCAAAATAAGTAAATTTTATAATGGGATTTGTAAAATTCCTGCATATTAATATTTGTGGGAACAAAATTTAGTCACTGAGCACAATATTGAAAAGAAAGAAAAAATAAATTTTGAGAAAAACAGGAAAAGTATAGGAAATATTAATATAGTAAAACACATTTGATACTATTTATGGTAATAAATAAGTACCATCAGTTTTTATAACATATTATTAACAATCTACTTTGAAAAATATTTTCCTTATTATTATGTTTTTCTGGACAAAACACAGAAGCTGGATTACAGGTAAAGTTTTAGCTTCTTGTCTTTCACTACTATTGAAATTTTTTTCTCAATATGTAAGATCTGAGTGTCAATATGAAATAAGCCATTCATGATTAAGTCTTTAAAAAGTATATTAATAATTCTGAAGATTTTCAGTAATGCTTTCATTATATTTAGTTATAAAAATACCATATTAAAATCTGTTGAATATTATTAGATACATGGAATTAATTTTTAGTTTTCTGCTTGTGAAATACAAAAATATACAGTTATTTACATATTTTTTAATAATTTGAAACCAATGGAAACTCTTTAGCATCCCTACATATGATAAGATTGGGAAGCTGACAAACGAGAAAAGACAACATCCTGGATATTAAAGTAGTGAATTGGCAATATGAGCAAATAAATAAGGGTATATGCTACCCTTATTTATTTCATATATTTTATGATTAAAACAATGTTGGAAACAACCTAAATATAAAATAATTGGGGTTTATACTTTCCTAGGAAATCTATTATGATTATCAAATTATACTTCCTAAGAATTTTGATGATATGAAATCAAACATAATATGCAATGTTATGTTTTTAAATGTAAGAGCACAGAATGTGTGTACATTGTAATTGTGTATGTGTGTGTGTGTGTCACAGTTAAGAACAACTGTATTTTAAATGTAGTACAGTTTATCCTTGAATAATGCAGGGGTTAGGGGCACTGATATCTTGTGCAGTTGAAAATTTATATAGAACTTTTGACTCCACAGAAACTTAACAGCCAATAGCCTACTTTTATTGACCAGAAAATAAATGTCAAATAATGCATACTTTGTATGTTATATGCATTATAATTTGTATTATTACAATGAGACAATAGAGAATATTAAGAAAATAATAAGAAAGAGAAAACATATTTACTATTCATTAAGTGAAAGTGGATCATCATAAAGCTCTGCATCTTTGTCATCTTCACGCTGAGTAGGCTGAGGAGGAGGAGGAAGAGGAGGGGTTGGTCTTGCTGACTTAGGGGTGGCAGAGGCGGAAGAGGTGGAGGAGCTAGAAGGGGAGGCAGGAAATGCAGGAACACTCAGCATAACTTTACAGAAATACATTGTAATTTCTATCCGACTTTTTGATTTTTCATTTATTTAAATATGTTTCTACACAGTACCAACCCATCTTCCACTGTTTGGTTTTAGTGCCCATATCATAGAAGCATCCATGTTGTAAAAGAAGTCAAAGCAGCCTTGAATAATCAGAACCCTTCTGCCAGACTAATGTCAATTTGTTTTCTTGCACTGCTTCTCCGCGTCTCCTTCCTCATCCTCTGCCACTGGTTTGGAAGCATTCATCTCTGTCAATTCATCTTCTGTAAATCCCTCTCGTGCAGTATCTCCTAGCTCTCAAATTTCTTCAAGATCTGTATCTCAAAACCTTTTACCTTCCACCATTTTTGCCATATCCACCATCTCTTTCATAATTTCCTAGATTGGCTCAGTTGTAAAACCCTGTGAAGTCATACTAAATATCTGGACACAGTTTTCTCCAGCAGGAATTTATTGTTTTGGATTTGATGGCATCCTCAATGTTATAATCCTTCCAGACTTTCATGATGTCCCCTTTGCCAGGGTTCTCGTCCATAGTGTTGAGAATTCTTCCCATAAAGTATCACGTATAAGGAGCTGTAGGGGTCCTTATGACACCTGATATAGAGGCTAAATCTGAGACATTGTGCTTGGGGGCAAGACTATCACTTTAAAGCCTTCAGTGTTGAACTCTGGGGTTCTGGGTGTCCAGGGACATAGTCTAATGTCAAAAGAAGTTTAAAAGGTAATCCCTTACTGGCAAGGTATGTCCTAACTTCAGGGACAAAGCATCGTTGGAAAATCCAGAAAAAGGGTTCTCATTGTCCAGGTCTTCTTGTACAACCGAAAGACTGGCAGCTGGTGTTTATCTTTTCCCTTCAAAGCTCGAAGTTTAGCAGTTTAATAGATAAAGATAGTACCAATCATAAACCTCACTGTATTTGCATTAAACAGTAGATATGGCCTATTTCTTCCTTCCTTAAATCCTGGTGCTCACTTCTCTTCCTTACTAATAAATGTCCTTTGTGGCATGTGTGTTTTTTTGTTTTTGTTTTTACCAGATTAGGGTACTTTTGTCTGCATTAAAAACCTGTTCAGTCAGATATTCTTTGTCCTCAGTGGTCTTCTTAATGGTGTCTGGGAACTCATCTGCTGCCTCTTGGTTGGCAGAAGTTTCTTCTTCTGCTATCTTAACATTTTTTTAAACCAATCCTCTTTCTAAAATTATCAAACCATCCCTTGGTGGCCTTAAATTATCCAGCTCCAGCTTTAGATCCTTCACCTTCCTTTTACTATATGATCTCATATAATGACTTTACTTTTTCTTGAGTCCATAGGTATGCCTTTTTTTATTTTTTGTTTTTTTATTGATACATAATAATTGTACATATTCATGGATTACATATTACATCTTGATACAACCACACAACATACAATGATCAAATCAGGGTAACTGGGACAAGATTCACCTGAAACGTTCATCATTGCTTTATGTTGGGAGGTATGCCTTTCTTATAGCAATCTTGCACCCACATAAAAGCTACATTTTCAACATGAGATAAAAAAGCATTCTGAAAAAGGTACAAGGTTTTTGCACTTGATGATGTAGCAGCAGCGATGGCTTCATGAATTTCCTTTTGTTTTTTTTTTTACAGTGGTCCTTACCCTTATTTCATTTGACTTTTGAAAGGGCAGGGAACCGCAGCTGCAGGCCTCAATCTACAGTACATATCAAGAAATGCAACTTTTTCTTGTAATTTCATGACTTTTCTATGATTCTTGGGTGCACTTCTGGCCTCACTAGTGGCACTTTGTATGCGTCCCATGGTGTTATTCAAAGTTTATGATATTGCAGTATACATGGTAAAAAATACACAAGAATGACAAGAGATCACTTTTTACTGTGATAGGTAATTTAGTGGAAAGACAAATTGCTCACATGGAGATGATTAGCATCAAACAGCGTTTTAAGTAGATACTTGCAGCACTTAAGCTCACTGCAATAACAACAGGAGGTGGCTATGAAATGATTTAATACTGCATCTTTACATTTGTTTACATTTCTCTCAACTGCAAATGGTGTCATGTGGTCTGCAAGTGTCTGTGTGCATAATTTTTGATAAATTTTAACTTTTTATTTTAAATTTATTTTATGGCAGTAAATGTTAAAGACAGACTAGTATCTACATATATTTTATGCACTCATGACATACCTAACTTTTTCTTAATTTTTTTGCTATTTTTAGACTATTTGTTTCCTATGTGAGTTTTTTCAAATTTTCACAAATCTCCAAAAAAAATTTTCAATACATTTATTGAAAAATATCTGTATATAAGTGGACCTGTATAGTTCAAATCCAGGTTGTTCAAGGGTCAGCTATATATAGTTCCAAATATTAAAAGAAAATCCAGGAAGATAACAGAAATGCTTGTCTAATCTTAATTTCTTCTATATTTCTTTTTTCTAAATTTTCAACAAGGAGAATTTATTTAATAATGAGCATGAATTATTTTTGATACAAAATATATGCCACTATATTAATCAGATTGTTATAACAAAAGATGCCTGATATCCTGGTAATTTAAGAAATGCAGGTTCATTTCTTCCCATATGTTTTCTACCGCATGCCAGACACAATTCGCCTTGTGATACCAAAGAAATGGAGAATGCACATTGGCTTTTAATGATCTCAGTCCAGAAGTGACAAACAGAATCTGTTGGCCAGTAGTAGCAGACAGCTCCAATCTAACTGTTTGGGAAGCTCTGATTCACAAGGAACAAATAGATACTCCCCAAATATTAACTCTCCCTACCACAAACATCTATTCTTTCTCCCACATCTTATGATATTAGAGCGACAAGTTCACAATAGTGTTTAATTTTCTAGATCATCCCATTCACAATGTTAAATCTGATCCAAATCTAACTGTGGTGGTTAATTTTGTGTGTCAGCTTGACTATGGTGCCCAGTCATTTGATCAAACACCAGTCTAGGTGTTGCTGTGAAGTGTGTGGGTGTGTGTGTGTGTGTGTGTGTGTGTGTGTGTGAATACTATTTAAATCAGTAGACTTTGAGTGAAGTGAATTACTCCCCATGCTGTGGGTGGTTCTCATTGAGTCAGATGGAGGCCTATGAGAAAAGACTGAGGTTCCCAGAAGAGGAAGGAATTTTGCCCTCAGACTCAGGACTTCAAACCAACTGTTGCCAGAGCCAATTCTTTAAAATTTCTTAAAATCAATCTCTTTCTCTCTCATTATTTCTATCATTCTTACTGTCTCTCTCATTCTCTCACTCTTTCTTTTCACCCCCCACTCCATGCACAACACAAACATATGCACATGCGAGTGCGCACATGCGCACACACACACACACACACACATCTTACTGGTTCTGCTGACCCTGCAGAGAACCCTGACTAATACACTGTGTCTCAGAGAACACCAAATGCTGAACTGTCTATTGTACTAAACCTCAAACTTTGACTCCTGGTCTAAAACAGAGGAGAATATTTGAAATTAGAACTCTCAGAATATCCAGGATAAAAAACACTCCAATAATTTGCCACTAGAAGAAAAGGAAAAACTGTTTTCTACAGACACGATCTGCGAAGGGCTTTATCCCATCCTCCTACAATTATTCTTCTGTTGATATCTTGTTTCCTACAAGGGGGAAAAAAACGAGCAAAAAACTATTGAAAAGCATTTTACTCTATACCAATCCTGTGTTTGTACTTTTCAATTATAGGTATGATTATCTGTGAAAGAAAAGTACCCACACTGGTAAAATTCCTTATGAAGTTTGGTAACTTTATGCTTTATCTTTCCCTATTTGGTTTATCTTTCCCATTTCCTATAATATATGTCATATTTTTCCTGGCTGTGCACTTAACAGGCTTCCCGGGTTTAATTTTTGTCCAGTGGGAGCACTATGTTTGCTTGGTTTTGAGGTTGACACTTCTCTTTGGATACTTACCATATGTTTTTACAATATATATTATACCAAGTTCCTGTTTTCTCTGTGCATATTTTTATATGTGGGGGTTAACTAAAGTAAAATGAACAGATTAAATTATATTTCAGTCATAGTCTGGCTTAATTTTCACTTGAATTCATTTCAAACTAAAGGTTTCATCCCATTCATCTTTATTCATTCAACTGTATCCCGTGGATGTTTGCCATTTAAACACCTGGTAGTTTTCTCCTCTTGGCAGATTCTTGGACTCGTCCTAGCCTTTTTAATGTTTTAGTAGAATTAAGAACATTATTTTTCTCAAAGGTGAGGAGGATTTTGGGGAAAATTTAATGTAACTTATTTTCCTTGCCAAAGATATGCTATGGATTTAAGAGGTAAATTTCATATCTACGACCCTCCCCTCTGGGTTCCATGGTTGTTATGAATGTAAATCTTCACAGTGCATTTGTAAGGACTTACAGGGTGGAAGCATACTAGGGTTCTTGGCAGAAAGCACCAATAAATAGTGCTTTCCATTTCTGTATAGTGTTCTCACTGTTAACCGTGAAGTTCAGAACACTCAAAAATATAGTCTATGTAACACAACATCAACATTGCATCTAACTTTAATTGTGCACTCACTGGATTCATAGTTCAACTACTTAAGAATTGTGATTTTTATCTGTAAGTTCTTTCTACCAAATGTGATAGCATCGTGATATTTTTGCCTTTCTAATAAATGTCCATTTCTATCTGTCCACGCTATACTTTAGCAAAATTGTTTTGTATGGTTTTATCAATTCTTCAGTAAATCTTCCTGCAGTTTTAAACAATAGATTAAGATCGACAAGAATAGAACAAACCTACCAACCTTCTGTCTGTATCCCCTGCAGCTGGCATGTCCTACGTTGTAACAGAGTAGAATACCCTATTAGAGGCAGGTAGGCTTTACTTCATTATAGATTATTTCTTTCTAGCTAAAGATTTCACACCAAACAGAAAAAGACAAGAGTAAATTATAAAATGTTTTTTTTTCCCCAAACAGCTCCTGCAACCACACTATAATATGTTTCATGTGGAAAGCGTTGTTAGTAACACATGCATTTTCCTGACCACATCCACACGTTGAGCAAAACCACTGTCAGTAGCATTATCTTTGAAAATAAAGATCACATACTGGATGTAACACTCTATAACACTCTACATTTAAATAAATATTAAATGTGTAAGGAAGTTGTCCTAATTAAAGAAATACACGCTTGGGAGAGCCAAGGTCACACTCTGAGGTCTGTCTATGCTAACTGCTTACACTGAAGTGATCTAGCTTAAAAGAGATAATAATATCATTTGGCAGATACCAAAATAGAGTCAACACTGTTTCCACAATACAACGAGAGGAAGCCACTTCAGTGAGATAAAGAAAGATATATTAAACTTTGGTTTGGTGTATGCATATAATAAATATTCTATGTCAATTTAAAGGAAAAAATGATTTGTCAAAATATAGGTAAAATATCTGGTTGAACCCATTTTATTAATTTTTAGGCAAATTTTGTTTTCCCTGGAAGCATACTCTTAGAGCACATTTCTCTAAGAGAAAATAAATGATCAAGTATATTATAAATATTTTGTGTACATATATACATATATATATGGGAACAGCTCAGTTATTTTTAAAACTATGATCTACCAGTTTCAACTTACACCTTTAGGATTCCACTAAAATTTTCTTTGAATTTAATTTTAAGTATGTCTAAACTTTGTGTAATTTAAAAATAGCATAATTAAAAATCATAATCAAAGTATTATATACCAGTATTATATGTGTCTCTGCTGTATATGTGCTTCCACCAAATATTTAACTTGAGTTACAAAACTGTTCATTAAAAATATGTAGAAAATAAATCCTCTCTATATTCAGTATAATTCAATATGTTAAGTCAAGATGTTGGAATCAGTATTGAGAGATTTAATTATAAACCTTTATTTGTAAATGGGGCTTTGCTTTTAGAATGTTTGAATCCTTTTTTTTTCCTCTTGCTCCCCATTGTGTGTAGTATAATATTTAGCAGGAGAGTATATATTTTCCACATAACTCTGAAAAAGCAATATCGAGCCTTTTTTCCTACATTGAGGAGGTTAGTGAAGTCCGTAAGAGCCTATTAGATGGGGATGCTTTTATCTTTTATGTTAGCGGGTTGTGTTGCCTTTAGTTTGGTTAAGGTCAGCTGCTGAGCTGGAGATAAGCAAAAAGAAAAGTCACATCAAATAACACAGTTGGAATAAACTGGAGATACAATAGAGCTTGACTCATCCATACCTCGCCTGTTAACTCATATATAAACCTTAAATTCAATAATTTTGTAAAGATACTACAAAGTATATTTAGATAGCCTAAAAGATCTGACTTAATAAAGTCCAGTAAGTCGGAAAAGAAGCATTCTTATAATTTTAAATCCATTAACGCAACAATAGGGACCAGGCATGTTAGATGAACCTGAACTTTCTCAATCTTATTTCATCATTAAACTCATTTTTGTTTGTACAGATATGCAATTCTGAAATAGTCTGTAATTCTGTAAAAAAATTGAAAATATTCCTATTTTCTTACTCTCTGCCATACGTACCATATTTTATATAACTTTACATAAAAGACTGTGATAGTCCAGGTCCTTTGAAGTGGAGACTCCAAGGTCATATTAAACATGCAGTAATTTTGTTGGGTGAAACCCCTAAGGAAGAAGATGGAAAGAGAGCCATGGGATGCCAAGAAAGCTGTTGGTCTGCCATGTAGTTGTTACCCCGAGTGAAGAAGGTAGAGAAGGAGAGATGTAAATTATTCTGGACAGCTTGCAAACGAAGGATGTCTGGCAAGGCCATCAAGGAGTTCTTGAACCAAAATCAGCCATCTCAGGAGTCCTCTGTCTTCTACAAACAAATCCCTGCCCTGCTCAGTCACTAGCTTGGAGGAGCCCATGGGGCAAATAACTCTGCCCAGTGAGGCAATGGGTGTCTGTTCCATGCAGCAGGTGAGCACCGAGAGCCCCTGCTCCATTACATTCCCTCTACTTGGAAACTTGCAAGGAACATTCTCAAGCTCACCACAGGTACAGCTTGTTCTACAAGATATCCTTCAACCTTGCTCTCATATGTGACAAAGTAGGATCAATTGTTTAGAGAAAAGTAAAGATCTACAGGATGGAAGAAATCCAATAACACTGTTAATGATAATATGTCACTCTGCATTGGGCTCAAACTAGTCTCACTCTTACCCTCTCCCTCTCTAGTGTGGGAGAACAGGAAGAGCCTCCAAAATTACCTAGAAGCACAAGGACATTGATGAAAAATTCACTTTATTTTGAAGCCTGGATTCACTATCTGGTTTATTTTATGAAAATATTAACATTCTTCAAAAAGAAGAAAAAATGAAAGAATAAAAATCAGGTTAATTTGATTTAATTAGATTTTATTGATCGATCATATATGAACACCATCGTTCATTCAGATTGGAAAATAGTGTTTTGAAATCTAGTCTTTCACACTTCCAAACTCTTTTTTAATAATTAAATGCCATTTTGCATTTTTGAGTGGGGGTCAAAAAGAGGAGCAAACTTCATAGTTGGGGCAATGTGTAGCATCAAATAAAAATAACTAACTCAATTAAACTCTATTACAAAAGTTCTTAATACTGATGAATAATGATGCATAATGTGGAGCCCTAGAAAAGTAGCCTTTGATATTTTTCTATAATATTTACCTTCACCATTTTAAAGAAATAATAATGTGAAGCTACCAACCCATGAGAAATTGATCTTCAGTATTTAATGTAATTAGTTCTTGATTTCCTCTCTAGTTTCTCTGGATATGTTTAAGTTTTGAAACCAATTCAAAGCAATGTTTTAATTATTACAACATGTAGCTTAATAGGAGTTCTTTAGCATCTTAGTGCAAACACCTAACAAATCCCTTTCACCCCCAACCTTCTGATGTCTGTATTTAATTTTCAACTTTCCACAAACCAGGCATGCATTTGCCACAGAGCCATGAAGTAAGATAATCACTGCTACACATTAACACACATCCTGGACCTGCTGCTTTGTGTCTCAGGAGAAAGAAATCCAATCTTCCTTTATATACTTTGGAGGTGGCAGCCATTAGCTATCCACTGAGGATATTCGATACATTTCTCCAGCACGTTGCCCTGTTTTTAGTCCATGTGAAATCCTATTGTATTTTATTTGGTAATAATAAGAAAAGTCAGTACTTAGAGCCTAAGTGTTTTACAAACAGAGAACCAGATCTTGTGATTCTGTCAGATGAATAGTCTATCTTTTAGGACTGGTTCATGTGTTTTCCAAGGTGTCATAATTTCTTTGGTCATGAGGCTGTCACAAGTTACAGCTACATATTAAGTAATAAGGTAGGAACAGAAGCAGAATGAGGTTCTCAGAATGGACACACGATTGGGTTTGCAAACAAAGGAAGACCTAATTCGTTTTTCTCCCTCAACAACTGGTCTCTTCTTAGGCTAAATTCCAGCCTTTTGCTTCCTCTCTTCAAAAAATTTTGTGAGTACAAATTTAGCAGGATATGTAGCATCAGAAGTCTTTCCTAAGTGGTGACACAGTCATTAAAAATTGACAAATTGACTCTAATAGTCTTTTGTAAGCCAGTATTTGTTCTGTTGTGTTTTGTTTTGTTTTAGGAAAATTTTAAAATAAAACTGCCATGCGATCCAGCAATCCCACTTGTGAGTGTGTGTGTAAAGGAAATGCAATCGTTGTGTCAAAGAGATATGCACACTCCCAGGTTCATTGAAGCATTACTCACAATAGCCAAGATGTGGAAACAACCTAAATGGCAGTGGACATTTGTCTGTTGTGTGGATAAAGCATTTGTGGTACATAGATGAAATGGAATATTATTCAGCCAAAAAAAGAAGGAAATCCTGCCATTGAAAATTATATGGATGAAGTAGAGGACTTTATGCTAAGTGCAATAAGTCAGAAACAGAAAGACAAATACTGAATGATCTCACTTATATGTGGCATTTAAAAAAGTCAAATTCATAGAAGCAGAGAGTAGAACAGTGATATTCCGGGGAGATATTGGTCACACGGTATAAACTTTCAATTCTAAGATAAACAAATTCTGGAAATCTAATGTACAGCATGGGTAGTAATGGCTGTGTTAATTTGATTTCAGTGATCATTACACAATGTATATGCATATGAAATCATCACAATGTTAATCCTGAATATGTTCAATCTTTATGTGTCGAGAAAATATTTTAAAATGTAAAAAATTAGGACTTCTTTCCTTTATTGCAAAAAGAAAAGTTTCTAAGAGATCTTATTAAAATATACATTATGCTAGTGTTTCTAATAAATTCAGTCTTATGTTAATATTAGTTGACCGACATTATTTTTTAATAGGTGTATCAGAAGCATACACAGACATCGACTAATCTCATATTTGTTCCCTTTCACATAGATCAGAAACTATTAATTTGGGATTAAAGAAAGCACTGAAATGTAAACACACACTTGGGGAGGTGAAGAATAGATTCCACCCTGTTGTCAGAATCTCAAAGTAGTTCTTGACCAGAAAAGACTATGAACCTCTACGTAGAAGTAACATTTTTTCATTTATCATCACAGAGTCGTCCTTGACTGTTCTGTGAAATTAGTGTTTTTCACTTTGACTCTAATACAAACTGTGACAGTCCAGTAGGAATCTAGAGCCATACTTTGTGGCATATTTCTAAATCATTTGCAAGTTGAAAAAATTATTCAATGTGTTAGCTACTATGGTAGATGGAATTCTAAGTTGCCTTCCCAATATTCCCATCCCTGAGTTCTTCCATAAAACTACTCTAGGTATTGCTGTGAATGGATTTTGCAGATGGAATTAAAGGCCTAAGTTGGTTGACTTTAAGATATGGGGAGGATTGGGGTGAGATGAATCTAATCACATGAGATTTTTAAAAGCAGAATTTTCTCTGGATGATAGCAGAAGGGGAATCATAAATTTGAAGTGTAAGACAGAATTGACATGAGGGATATCCTGCACTGCTGAGATGTGTTAGGGGGTCACATGGCAGGGACCTGAGAGTGGCCTCTGCAGACTTAGAGTGGTCCCTGACTGACAGTCAGCAGTACAAAGGGGACCTTAGTCTACTACTGCAACCAAACGGCTTCTGCCAACAACCTGAGACAGCGTGGAAGCACATCTTTCCCTAGTTAAGACTCCAGATGAGTATGTAGCTGGCTGTCCCCCTGATTTCCACTTTATTAAGATCCTGAGTAAAGTTCCCCGTTAAAATCTGCTGGAATCCTGACTCAAGGAAACAGTGAGAAAATAAAATTTTGTCATTTTAAGTTTCTAAATTTATAGTAATTTGTTACATAGCAACAGAAAACTAATATGGTTGCTAACTAATAAACTTTAAATCTGTCATTTTTCTTCATCCAACACTGCACAGAGGTTGGATGTGGTTGGATAGGAATCAGGATATCTATTTACCTAAATTTAAGAAATTTAGAGCTATTGATATCTTAGTGTTTTCTCACTGTGGCACAAAGTATTCTATCAGTCTAAAATAAAATAAGATGAAAGAAAGGAGAATCATAGTTATCTGTCGGTTATTTTCTATTTGAAACCTATAGGAGTTTGGAAAAAGTAAAGACCATTTCATTACCCTAATCTAAAGGATGAACAATGATACGATGATACTGGATGGGAAATAGATCACCACTATAATTTCACTATTTGTTTATATAATGACCTGTAGTTTTTTTTAAGTTTAAATTGAACCCTGAGCTCACATTCTCTTTAGGTAAATTTGTTTTTAATAGAATCAGTTGAATGGACCTATAATGTTTAAATAACTTTAAGAATAAATTTGGTTGTCTCTTGTAAATATAGATTTCCAGGTACCTCTAAAAGAAAACGATGACTCAGTGCTCTGTGTTAAATTCAAGAACTGTATTTTTCTCATCATTCTGGTGGTTCTTAGGGCCACAAGTATTTGGGAAACTTTGCCTTAAGAAAAATTGCAAACTTATTGAAAAATCTGACCTGGTTATCTATAACAAGTGACATAAAAAGGAAAGATTGTTGATGCTCAAAGTTCTCATCTTGCAGTAAGGAGAACATAGAAGCATTAAAAGATATTGTACATATACCATGTAACATATGGTAAAGTATGGTCATAGCATGGGAATGAATATTGGAATCCATTGGCTAAAAGCTTTACCACGGACCATTGTGGTCAGAGAAGATCTACTTTGTTCAATGAACCATAAACCAGATTGTTTCTAAAGCATGAAACCAAGAAATTCTGAAGTGCACTCACCAAAACAATGTTTCCAGATAGCTTCCAGACATCACAGGGCATAATTGCCAAAGACAGAGTTGGCTTTTCATGCCTTTTTTCTGTCCACTGTGCTCTTTGGATGTTTTGTGTCTCCTTCTTCTATTCCCACTTTTTCAGACATTCAATAATCACCCTCAAAATTTTGCTATTAGGAAACTTGCCTGGTATTCTCAAATTTTTATTCACTTTCTATATTAATATTTTACTTTATCCTTTTATATAAACTCTTAATTCAGACAAAGTATGCAGCACTACTTGTACCTATAGAGATAATCTAATGTCCTAAGAATGAATTTTAACAGGATTTTCTTTCACATCTACAAATAGTTTCACAAAAAAAGCATTTATATAAACCCAATTTCAAGGCTATTTTATTAATAAGTTTCAGCATTTGATTTGGCTATTTTTAAAGCTCCTGCACATCTTATCAATCAATTAATAAGAATTTATTGTAAACTTCTGAATGCCTAAGCTATATCATGTATTTTGAGATAATACAGAGAAAAGAATTCATTTATTAATATCAAGATAAATATCCAGTTGTTTACCGTGTTTATTTTAACCAAATTACATATACAATGCATTTTGATACATAGAATTCCTTGGTTTCTTTACATCATTCTTAATGTTCAATAATAAAAATGTGTACATCTATTTATTTTAAACGTATGTATGTGTTGTTAACCATAGATGTCACCAGACTCTAGGAAAACTTGCCTAAAAAAAATGGGTAGAGACTTGACCATTTCTACTTTGTTGATAGCCAGTGGGTATTTTTACCCTTGTTTTACCAGTAAAGAAAACAGAAGATTCAGAAAGGGTAAGTAATTTACTATAGGTCACAAGGCTAACAACTGGGAGGATTAAGATGTGAATAAAATCAGTCATGTATAGAAATCCATGCTTGTTTTTCTGCCACAATAACCCCAGTTAAGAGTCAAAGCCCTGTCCATAATTGTAAGTACATGTAGCATTAACCTCAATAAAAAGAATGTTTGTCAAACAAACATAAATGATAAATACTCAAACAAACATAAATGATGAATAAGTCAAATTATTTTATACACATCCACATAAATGAAAAACATTCATATATAAACTTTTTAAATTTACAAATATTTTGGGGCATGATAGCTGGTAACATCACAACCAGGGTACTTGTAGTTATATAATGTTTGATTGACAATAGGCATTCCTAAATGCAAATTTATCTCCTTTAGGCAAATGAATTCTGACACAATAAACCTAATATTAATGAACTCCTTAACCTTTCTTATCAGTAGAACTAAATTTTATTTTTATCAATGCCCACTAGGGGGTGCTGGCACATTGACACTAGAAAGTGGAGGACATTGGCTGTCCTATCAGGTCAAGTAAAATACTGACACTGAACTCACTTTGCAAGCATTTATTTTTGTAACTAGTTTTTAGAAAATAGAAGTCATTCACACACATTGGCACAAAATTACATAAAAATATTTTAGAATTGTAAGCCAACTGAATTATTTTGCATTTTATTAATATTTTCTATAAATATACTTGGACTCCTGTAAAATAGATTTGAATAAAACAATTTAGACATCAAATAATTTTTATCGAGTTATTTTTATGTGGACATGGCTTATAACTACTCAGCTATTATTAATTTTCATATTAAATACCACAAAGAAATCAAGCATATCTGCTAAATTATCTATATAAAGGTTATATATAAATCACTATTACGGATATCTTGAGTTTTACTATTTGGGACCTGAGTTTTACTTTTGTCAGCAATCAGGGGGGTAAAAATATAGAAATTTTTGTAATCAAATAAAACAAGTAAAAATATGAAACAGTATTTAATGTCATTGATAACTATTTGATATATAATTAAATCATTTGTAACTAAAGAAAATGCTCAATTCAGTAAAATACAGTGTCCAACGAGTTGTTAGGTATTTTTAATATGAAAAAATCTCAAAATGAGCTGAATTTTATTGGGAGGGGGAGCACATTTTGATGGTGTAAGTTAGACATAAATTTAAGATCTTCAATAGAAACGATCTCTTTCCTGTCTTCATCAAAGATGCTTTAATTCATGAAATTCAAATCATTTAACAGTAAGGAAAATCTCTATTCTTCCATTTGTGGTGAAAGCTATTTAGCTTCCCGTAATCATTTCCAAGTACTGGGCTGCCAAGTACACTCCAAAATTGTGTCCTTGATTCTAAAGACAAGTTTCCCCAAAGCAGGAGAAACGTTCTTTGTTACAAGGTCCTTGAGTAGTTGTACTCTCCTTCTATATAATTATCCTTCATTGAAAATGTGTAAGAAATGACAGAATCTTTGTCAATTTCGATCATCATTAAGGGGGGGGAAATGGGAAGGAGTTTATAGGAGCATATTGTTTTGTTCCATAATGTCAGCCTCAAATGTGTATGATATTGTCTCCAAATGTTTACGTATTTCAATTACATTAAATTTTCCACTCTGGATTTATCATCCATCAACTTATGTGAACTCATCTGAAGCCTGTCTGTATGTCCAGCTCATTCTGCCATTTTAGATCCAAAAGGTGATTAAGTTTTGTTAAAATTAGTCTTAATACCTTTATTTATTCACAATTGTCTCTTTCAAGTTTAAACAGATCCTCATCATACTAATAATCAATCATTTAATGAGGACATTTGCATTCGCTCAATTCAGATCCTTCAAAATCTCGGAGACTTTAATCATATCTTTTATCCTTCATTTTTCAGATGAATTATATGAAATATTCAACCTTTTATCATATGCAAATTCCTTGAGTCTATTGATGTGGCAATCAATCAACAAACATTTATCAGGTGTCTGATTTACCAGTAATACTATGCCAGGAGTTTGGAGGCACAGAAGGAATAAATGGTTCTGCCTGTTAGCCTTCTCACGTCCCATCACTTTCCAACTCCAGGGTTTTAGATGTAAACTCCTTGCAACCACTGAGCCACCCTTAAGCCTGGCAGGATGTTATTGAATCTTGTCCTCACCAGCAGGTAAGCTTTCGAATCAAACTTGTTTTACATGCAGGATATGGTATGCTAGGTATGAGTTCCAACGCTACCCTTGTTTTAGTTGATCTGTCAACAGCATTTGACAGTGGCCACTTTCTATTTCATAATATCCATACTTTTTTTTTCTCATGACTTCCAAAACTCCACTATCTTCTCTCTTACATCATGAGCTACTTCTTCTCAATCTCCTTTGTTCTGTCATTTTCCCCTATTTCACCTCTAAGTATCAGGAGTTCCCAAGACTTGAGAATAGATACTTTATCTTTACCATATATCAATCCACGAATTGACCCAAACAAGGGGTGGGGAGTCTGCAGCCTCACGGCCACATGTGGCCCTCTAGATCCCCAAGTGCGGCCCCTCGACCAAATTCAAACTTCACAGAACATATCACTTTATTAAAAGGATTAGTTCTATAAAATTTGATTTAGTCAAAAGGCTGCACTCAAGGATCCAGAAGGCCACATGTGGCCCCAAGGCTGCAGGCTCCCCACCCCTCATCCTGATGTAGCACCATTAATTTTGAAGGACTAAATCTATTGCACTTTATGTTTGTTACTACTTATTGGTCATCCTTTTCAAGAAAGGTGTCTCTAAAGCTGAGTTGTTCTCCAACCGAGTTGGGCTCTCACTTATTCTACTCTCCTCTAACTCTTAGCTTGGCCTTAGGGTCTCTGAGTAATTTGCAGCCAAGTCTACATGTTTTTTAAAATATGTTTTCAGGTATCATTGAGTTATAATAAACTGCACATATTGAAACTGCACAATTTAGTCAATTTTAACACATGTATACAACCATGAAGCCATCATGGCTATCAAAATTATAAGCATTTTTATCACCCCAAAAAGTTTTCTCTTGAAACTATGCATACAGAGATTATAATCTAATAAGAAAGAACAAGTATACATCATAATATGAGAGAGAGAATTGCATGGCAATCAGTAATGAGAGATAAATAATGGTATAGATGATAAGTGATACAGAAATTCAAATGAGGGAGAAATTATTGAGGGCAGTATAATTGGAAATGGCTTCATCATTACTTACTGTATGTATTTTCTTACAGTATTTTTTCTACCTGAATTTTATCTGATTATTGTCATTAATTATTATTTTGTGTTATCTCCAGATGTTGATATACAATACTCAAGGTGTACTAGATTTGGACTTCTTTTGACTTGATATAGAAATATAATCTCTTCTCCTTGGGCTGCTTAATCTTTTCTCATGACAAATAATTGTGACCTTTACATTCTGGATGCATCATACATTAAATCATTTTAGAGTTAGAAGATATCTCAGATGCTTCTTTTGCAAACTCCAAGATATCGTAGAAGTCCATCTTCTCTTTTCCATTATTTCTACAAAAATACTGTAAAATTATAAGCTTTTATGTCTTCTTATATTAGTAGCTTAAACAGCTTTAAGCATAAGGATCTTTTTTCTTTTTATTTTTTTATACCACCATCTTAGCCAGGACTTCTTATGTTGCCAGGGACAAAAATAATCTCTTGACTCACATGACTGAAGGTCCAAGGGTCAGTTGACTCTTGCTGATCTTAGATTATAAACGCAGATGATGTCATTGGACTCTCTCTCTCTCTTCCTCTCTCTCTCTCTCTCTCTCTCTCAAAGTCCCAACTCTGCTTTCCTTGCTTTTAGGGTAGTCAGATAAAATTATGTTCCGTCATATTTACATTTCAGATAGACAAACAATTTTTAGTATATGTGTGTCTCAAACATTGCATTGGACATGTAGTGCTTATTTTTTTCTTATTTGTTGCTGTTTTCCCTAAATCTGGCAAACCTACACAAACATCACATTTTTCTCAGGCAAATTCTCTTCATCAGTCCACCCTCACCAAAATCTCTAAGTTTATATCTCCCAAATTAGCTACTAAAGAGAACAATGAACTGCGTTTTCCTTTGTGTCTCAGATAGGGTCTTATTGGAACAAATTGGATAATAGCCCTCAAACAGTTTCTATAGTCTACGAGGTAGAATACACTCATTTGGTTATATCTGGATCATGGGCCACCCTCCACATACAAGGGAGAGGGCATGAGCATTTCAGCTTCTCCAAATCATTTTCATTGAGAGTCATTGATAGTCTATTGCCAAAAATAAAACTAGTATCTAGAAGGGAAATGCATATTAGACAAGAGAAAAAATATGACTAGTGGAGACCTTTCTTAATGTGGTTTTACTTTTGATATCCTTGATTTATAATGGTAAAAAATCTACTACAAATTCTGTTATATTTTAAAGGGATGTGTATTTTTTTCAGCCATAGTTAATTCACTCTTTATATTGTGTTGGACATGAATAAACATCAACATGTCAGTGTGTGAGCAAATAGATTAACAGACATCATGCAGTAATTGTATGGCAAAGGGAGCAGTTGAGAGTGTCTGCTAAGAAAATAACATTTTAGGGGCTCGATAGACCTGGATTCTGGTCTTATCTCTCTCTCATTCTCTCATGCCTCTGAGCCAAGTAATTCAACTCTAAGAATCTTGGACTGCAATTTGGGATTTTATCATCTACTTCATTGGATAATTCAAATGACTAAACAAAATAATGTTTGCAATGACCATAGCATAGCACCTGGTATACTGTAATCTTTCAAAAATGTCAGCTGCATTATTATCAGCAATAGTCTTAAAATAATCTTCCAAGTAGTACTCTAGACTTTTGTAGTTTCTTGTTTCAAAACACGTTTTATATGTTCATTAGATTTTCATGAGTTGTGTTTAGGGCCATCTCTTCCAGTAGGTTTTTAATTCTTTGAGGTCATTATTCATTAGTGTTTTTCTCAAAAATTTCATGTGTACTTATTTTTATATCTGCTAGGTCCATCTTATGCTTTATACAAGTGAGTTTTTTGAACCACAATGCAAGACTTTTTTATTTTATCCCTTTTGAATTCCAAAACTGTATTTCTTTTCATAACTTGAGCTGCTTTTATCTGATACCTCACTACAGATGCACATTGGAATGATATTTTCATTGAATTTTCTGTGATTACACTTAAATTCCATTTCTTGATGACATTTTATCTATTATGTCATTATTATAATTTTGATTATTTTTACTTTCCTTTACTAAAACATATCTGCCACTTCTCTCCTTTAGCTAAGATTCTAGTACATCCTCTAATTTCTTTCTCAAAATTTAGTATTTTTCCACCCAGGAGAATACAGTTTAACTTGCATTCTTAGAAATTTTAATGTACATCTCCCTTTCATGGATAAATTACAAAATGTTATATATGAACAATTGGAGAATTAATTCTTAGGGAACTAATTGTATACTACAAAAGATAATGTATAAATGTTTCTTCATAACACTTACTTTAATGAAGGCATTTACTTTAATGTCAACACCACAGAGTCAAATTGACAATAGACAAATAGATCAATCAATCTTTTGATAAGATAGATTATACATGTAAGTCATCTAATGTGCATGACAATATATATAATAAAAGTTCTTAAATAAACGATAGAAATCTTCAGTGGAGACCCGAGTGTTATATTGGGTAGGCATTCAAGCTAATGTTGCCAAATCTCCTTTCCTGAGACTCATAGCAAATATCCTTTGTACTGGCAAGAAGTATATACCTCACTCAGACCTTCAAGGCTTTAGAAATTGAAAAACAGTTTCTCCTTATAAAAACTGCTGAGGAACCTCTGGGAAAACAGTCTAAAGTGCAATGCTATGGAAAATGCAAGTGATATGGAATCTGAAATCCTGTATTTGAAACTTCATTCCAAAACTTACCGCTTAACCTTGGACACATTTGCTTGCTCAGATGGAAAGCTAACAATAAGGTGGATTCAAATTCAATTTCATCACTTACTTGTTATACAACCTGGAGAAAGTTATTTTTCTTCTCTGAACCTTGTTTCCTGTGTCTATAAAAATACTACTACAAAAACTTAAATTCAGGACTGCTATGGAAATGAAATAAAATTTCATAAAGCTTCATCTCGCATATAATGTGTCTTGTATTTATTAGTCTCCTTATTTCTTCAGTTTCTTAATCACTGGGATTTCAGTGAAAGCAGCTTATCATTAAATGCTTAGAGATTTATTGATGAGATAATACAGATTAAAGGATTTTGCCAAATTGGAGTGTTAGTTTCACTGTTACAATACCAACAATCACTGCTCGCAGGACTACATCTACTTCTGCAATAGAAATAAGAAGAGTTGAAAAAATTGCTTAACTAGTTATAGGAAAATCCGAGTTCTAAATATATGTAGTTATTAACTTATGTAATACTGGGGTATAGCATTGGATGGAGAATTCTATTCATCTCTGGCACTCAGTTTCTTCATTATTATATTCTATATCTATAGCTATACTGATATCATTAAATGAGATTAAATCTCTATTAATTCTAACATACTTTGAGTAAGGCATTGGATGTCTAATAATATTAGTGACATGTGACAACCGTCAATGGACAGTGCTCACTGAGAGACCTTCCTTAACATCGCAAATGCCCAAGGGAGGGATCATGCAGTCTCTACTGAATCAGTATTAGCTGTCTTCCTCTGGTGCTAATTAACTTTCAAACCAGAAACTACCAAGACTAAGCAAACAGCTGCTGGAGAGTTTTGCCAGGTGAATTGAGTTTTTCTTTCTGAACCCCAGTTTAGCATTCATTCTTCCTGATCTTTTTATTTTGAAATTTAATAAAAATTTCAACTTTTATTGTATACAGGGAAAAAAGGTTATCAGTGACAACACATTTTGCTGCTATAGTAATCTTTTGTAATTTGCTCAATGCTAATTTCCTATTGTTTCCTGTGTATAGTTAAGAAGTTCTTGGACATTGGATTATAGGCAATGCAATGTAATTATAATGCAGCTAGAATACACTGCCTTTGCAGTTACCAGTAATGCAAGTTAATGCCATCTTATGAGATGATCTAATAGAATCTTTGTCAGCACTTACACTAAAAACACCAATTTTTAGTCATTTATATCATCAGCAAACATGACTACTGAGGGAGTAATACCATATGTTGTTATTAAGAGTGACATTGGCCAAGGTTAGGCCAGACACACAAAAATCCTTTTATCTTCAGTATTTCTTTGTTTCTCTCTGTTTACTATGAACTTGTCTAGTTGAGTTGATGAAAAGTATGCAGAGATCAATTTGGATTAAATCCAAACCTTGGTAGAAAACCCGTGAATCAACTGAGAGAAGTACTGAGTTGTTAACTCTTGTTCTCTTTTGTCTGTGGTGTGATAACATCATGTATATACATAAAAATTTATCACTGTAATTCCAAAACCTGTAAAAGTCTTATCTATCCTGAGAAAAACTCATACAGTTAGAATCTCTTTATTCATGTTTGGTAATAAGTAACTCCTAAGAAGACAGTCAGCAACTCAGAATCAGGGACAATTTCAAAGCAACTGAATTCTGAATGTAGAAACCAACATCTATCTTAGCATATAACAAAGTGAGGGAGTAGAATGATACATCAGCAATCAGAGCAGAATCAATAAATTAAATAGAGAAGAAACTGTAGAATAATAATCTCAGATATCATGTCAACTTGAACTATCATTTTATAAATTTGGAAGACTGGGTTCCCAGAAAAAGTAGCTAAATCAGCTTATTAAAATAAAAACATATACTATTAGTAAACATTGTCATTATTTTTCATGGCATTCCATGTAAGTATCTCAGAATAACTTTAACATTTATTATTTTTATTATTTTTCATATTTTTCTTTCAAATTTTGGAAACTTACTATGATGATCTCTATAACTACAATAAATGAGTATTTAAATGACTTCTAAAAATATCCTCAGCCAAAAAATCTATAGGAGTAAGCTATATGTGAAGTGATGAAGATGAAGTATAGGTTTTTGTCACTATAGACCTTCATTCCTTCTTTCTGCCTTTTAGATTTTTATTTCCATCATCCATGGTCCTGTCCTTGACAATCATTAGTCCCCCAAGCATTTTGTCATCTTTTTAATGTGACTATTCCTCAGACATGTCAGTAGCATCTAGTGATAACAACTAACAACAAGGTTAAAAGTTTTATGGATTCCTGTCCTAATAAACAAAATATGACTTCTTTTTAGAAAGTCCATTCATTATTTTGAGAATCCTAACATACAATTTAGCAAATGACTGCTTCAAAATAATAACTTAGAGTTATCTGGTGCCTTAAAATTTACAAAGTGTTCTTATACACGTAATATCATCTGATCTTTGCCACAACCCATCGAAAAAGGTTGCAATAAAAGTGACTCGCTGAAGTCATACAATTAGGACATTTGACAAGTTTTCAGTAAAAACTTACATTTAAAAATTGTTATATTTTAAATTCAGTAGTTTATTGACCAAAGGCTTAAACTCATTATTTTGCCATCACTAACCTTTATATGCTATGCAAATTTTCTTTAACCGTAAAACATCATTCATTTAATACTAGCAAGTGTTTCCATGAGTGGCAGGAGGGATGAAGATTAATCCTAAACTAACAAAAAATTTACCCCAGATGAAAATGTAAAATATTTATTCATGTAATAGAAGATTGGTAAGACTATCTTGTCATAATACATTTCCTTTCAAGAATGACTCAATCTTAAATTGGCTATGGTTTTGAGTTTCATTGAGAATTCTATACATAAGAAACATTATTTTTCCCAAATACATTATTTTATTTTGTTATATTGTTAATATTGGCAATTTCACCATTAACCCATCATGGTTTCTTTTGACCATTTCAACTCTTTTCATTGTGAATCAGTAAAAATCCCAAAACAAGTCAAATAATTTTTTAATAGACATATCTTTACATTGTTAAAAATTAAAGTCTGTAACTCTTTTTCAGGTCTCATCATTACCCATCAGTTCTTCCCTTTGGCGAATATTGTCATTTCATCTTCATATTCTATAGAATATGCCTCTATATGAAGATATGATTATACTTTCCTAACATGGGAAAATCTTTGTTTGTACTCTCCTTTGTCATTTGTTAATCAAGAGATCATTTCATTTTAGTACAGAGAGACCTTCTTATTCATTATAGCTGCTAAATATTCTATTATATAGATATATCAAATTCTGTTTAATTGATACCCTATTAATGGATATTTTTCAACTATCATTTGCTCTTACAGACAAGGTTATGACGAATACCCTGTAAAAACATTTCCCATTAAGTGAGTAACTCTGTCAAAAATATTCTCAGAAGTAGAGTTTGCTGGGTAATTGAGTATATGCATTTATAAATGTGATATTGATAAGTTGTACACATGGGAGCTATAGAAATTAATGTTCCCCATAGAAATATAAAAGAATGCTTATTTCCCCATAATTTCACTAAGAAAATGGATTATTAATTTTTTTTTGGATTTTTGCCAATCTGATATGTGGAAAATACTCTCAATGTTGTTTTAATTTGAATTTCTCTTTTTTTAGAAGGAGTCTGATAACATTTGAATAGGGTTAAACTGTTTGCATTCACTTTTCCATGAACTCTCTTAAAACATTTTTCCCATTTTTCTACTGAGTACAGAATCTTTTTTTTAATCAAATTTCTAAATATATATGTGTATATGTATATATACACACACACACACACACGTATATATAGAGAGAGCTTTTAAAATGAATTTAAATGTTATTGTCTTTTTTGTTGGTTTTGATTATGTGCATATTGGTTTTATTTATTTTATTTTTTTCGAGACAGAGTCTCGCTCTGTTGCCCGGGCTAGAGTGAGTGCTGTGGCATCAGCTTAGTTCACAGCATCCTCAAATTCCTGGGCTTAAACGATCCTACTGCCTCAGCCTCCCAAGTACAGTAGCTGGGACTACAGGCATGCACCACCATGCTCAGCTAATTTTTTCTGTATATATTTTTAGTTGTCCAGATAATTTGTTTCTATTTTTAGTAGAGATGGGGTCTCACTCTTGCTCAGGCTGGTCTCGAACTTCTGACCTCGAGCGATCCACCCACCTTGGCCTCCCAGAGTGCTAGGATTACAGGCGTGAGCCACCTCATCCGGCCGGGTTTTATTTCTCATGGAAGAAGATTTTAATTTTTATGGCTCTGAATTTTGAGAAATGGAAATATTTTCCATGCACAAAGGTTATAAATTAATTGGCATATATCTTTTTTGATATTTGTATGATTCATTTATACATTTAAATAGTTGATCTATTTGGAAATGTATCCTATACATTGTGAGGTATGAATTTAACTTACTTTTTTTCCCACCAGGTTATGTACAGTTCCTTTTGTCTTTAGATTTACAGATTATACTAATTTCCAAAGCTACTTAGTTCAGCACCTTATTTCCCCACCGCTTCCAGTGAAGTAGTCTCAGGCATTTATAATGTACAATTTGTACTTCTTAAGGTTTACTCTTTGGACTATAAAGGCCTATGGATTTTGACAAATTCTTCATGGTTTGTGCTATGGTTTAAATGTATATATTCATTAAAAATTTATACGTTGGAACTTATACCCCAAATTGATGGTAGTAAGAGGTGAAACCATTGGAGGTGCTTAGGCCATGAGGGATCTGCTTACATAAGTGGCCTTATGGTCAGTGGCCTCGTAAAAGGTCTTGGGAAACTGCACATTTATCCCTTTTTGCCTTTTGCCTTTCTGTCTTCCTCCATGTGAGAATAGAACAATGTTCACACCTTCTTGTTACATGAAGACACAGGAACAAGGCACCATCTGGGAAGCAGAGAGCAATTCCTTAATAGACACCAAACCTGCTGATTCCTTGATCTTGGACTTCCCAGCCTTCCAATACTGTAATAAATAAATTTCTACTGTTTATAAATTATCCAGTCTAAAATAGTTTGTTGTAGCAGCATGAACAGATCGAGAGAGCTTGTATTCACCATTATAGTGTCATACAGAATAGTTTTACTGTTCTAAAATACCCCCTGTGCTTTACCTATTCAACCCTTCCAACATGTGGTTCCACAAGATCAAGGAACATGTGGTGGATGGGTTGAATAGGTTAAAACTCCTGGCAAAACTCTACATTATTGCCTTTTACAGAAGATCATATAACTGGAATTATAGAGTACTATGGCTTGAATGTGTCCCCTCCAAAATTCACGTGATATTATTAAGAGATGGAGCTTTTAAGAGGTGATTAAGCCATGAGGTCTCTTCCCTCATAAATAGGATTAAAGCCCTTATAAAAATAATACAGCCCTCATCCAACAACTAAAGCTGCCATCATGATCATGGACTTCCCAGAACTGTGAGAAAATAAAGTTTTGGACTTCATAAATTATAAAGTCTCAGATATTTTGTTATAGCTGCACAAACAGACTAAGACATATAGTACGTGGTTTTTTCATCCTGGTTTCCTTGACCTATACAAATGCATTTAAGACTCATCTATTTTCCCATTTTACTTAATAGCCCATTACTTTTATTGCTCACTAATATTCTATTATATAGATACATCACTATCGGTTTATCCATTCACTTATTGAAGGACATCTTGGTTGCTTCCATGTTTTGGCAATAATGAATAAAACTGTCATAAAAATTTATGTGTAGATTTTTGTGTGGAAATATTTTTTCAAGTCAGCTGTGTAAATACCAAGGAGCACAATTGCTGAATTATATGGTAAGATTATATTTAGATTTATAAGAAACTTCTAAACTCTCTTCCAAAGTGGCTATGCCATTTTTAATTACCACTGGGAATGAATGAGAGTTCCTGTTTCTTCACCTCGTTGCCAAGAGTTGCTATTGTGTTTTAAAAATGTTTTATATTTTAGTTATTCTAGTAAGTATTTAGTTGTATCTTATTGTTTTAATTTGCAATTTCTTAATGGCAAGTGATGTTAAGCATCATTTTATATATTTATATGTTAGTGTATCTACTAATGAAAAATGATGAAGTGTCCCTTTAGATCTTCAGTCCATTTTTTAATTGGGACATCTGTTTTCTTATTGTTGAGGTTTTAGTGTCCTTTATATATTTTAGATATAATTTCTTTAAGAGCTGTATAATAATTTCTTAACAATACAGATGTTTTCACTTTTGAGTCCAATTTATCATTTTTTTCCTTTCATGGATAGCTTTATTGATGTATCTAAAAACTCATCATCAGACAAAGGTCATATAGAATTTCTTCTATGTTTTCATCTAGAAGTTCTGTAGTTTGTATTTTAAATTTAGGTTTCTGATCCACTTTGAGGTCATTTTTGTGAAAGGTATAAGGAATGAATCTGGATTCATTTTTTTCATATAGAAATCCAATTGTTCCATTACTATTTGGCTATACTTTTCTATTGAATTGACAATACCATTAAGTATCAATTATTGTAGCTTCATAATAAGCCTCGAAATCTGGTAGTATGAGTCCTTCAACTTTGTACTTCATTATTAGGTTAGCTATTCTTGATAGTTTACTTCCAAATAAACTTTAGAATAAGTTTTTTGATATCCACAAAATAGCTTTCTGGGATTTTGATTGTGATTGTATGGAATTGATACATCAAGTTGTGTTGAGAATAATTAGCATCTTAACAATATTGAATATTTTAATCATGAACACAAAATATATCTCCACTTATTTAGATATCTTTGAATTTTTCATCAGTGTATAAGTTTCAATATTTAGAGTTAGTGTGTGTGCGTGTTAGACTTAGGAGCTACTGTAAATGGTATTGCTTTTAATCCTATTTGCTCATTGTTGGTATACAGTCTTGCTCTACTTACTTAGTACAGGATTGTTTTCATTTGAATTTTTGGAATTTTCTACATGGATAATCATGTCATCTGAGAAAAAAAATGTTTTCTTTCTTTCTTTCCAGTCTATAGATATTTTACTTCTCTTTCTTGTCCTTTTGTGTTAGCTAAAACTTCCAGTACAGTGTCGAATAGGAATAATAAAAGAGTACATCCTATGTTTCATCATAATCTTAGGCAAAGAGTGTCAGTCTCTCACCATTAAATAAAATGTTAGCTTTAGGTTTTTTTAGACATGTTCTTTATTAAGTTTAGGATGTTCCCCTCTGTATTTAATTTGCTGAGAGTTTTTATTATGAAAGGGTTTAGATGTTATCAAATGCTTTTGGTCAATTATTAATATGAACATACAAATTTTCTTAATGTATTATATTAATTGATTTTCGATGTTGAACCAGCCTTACATACCTAGAAGAAATCCCACTTGGGTGTAGTATATGATTCTTATTATATTGTTGGAATCAATTTGCTAATATTTGGCTGAGGAATTTGGTATTGATATTCATAAGGAATAATATTCTGGAATTTTTTTATTTTGTTATATTTTTAGCTTGGCGTGTTATATCAGGTAATAGTAATTTAGGTAAATAAGCCTCTAGTGTGGGTATTTATGTTAACCTGGCTAACAGTTAGGCTTTGCTTCACATTTGCTGTAGTTATAGATACCAGAGCTTTCAACATTTTGTCTTGCCTGTTAACTTTGGACTTCCCTACTTACTCCTCCTCAAAGAAAGTCTGTGTTGTGCAATTACTTCAAGTGTAATCACTTATACTGGAGACTACATGGTGTAGTGGCAAGGTGTGGAGGAGGAGAAGCATTCTATAATCCTACAATTAAATCTGTCTTTTAGTAGGCCTGGGTCTCTGGTCTACAACCTTCACAAGTGTTTACTCTTGTATAGTTTCCCCCTCACTTTTGGGGGTACTGGAGGATACAGGGCGATAGAGAAGATAAATGCCTTCCCTATGGTTTTTGGACAAAGCTCGGTGATTTATTTTTTTCTCTGTGGAGTAGCCCTTTGTGATGAAGAAGGTTCTGAGTGTATTTCACAATTATAACTCTCCCTCTTCCCCTGCCAGTGCCATATAAAGGGACTTTTCTGAGATTGTCCTGGTGAGAACTTGGAGTTCAAGGAGGAAATGCCCATATGAGAGGGAGGATCCTCTAAGACTGTAGCCATGTGGAGTTTGTAACCCTCACACTTGTCCCCAGTCAACCTCCAGCAAGTCATCAAAATTACTGTTGGAGTCTTCCTACAAATATATAGCTCCAGAGGCTTCTGTTCCAGGTAAACATACATTGGCTACAACTCTCTGGATTCACCTTTGTCCATATTTAAGGATAGCAAGACTTTGATTTTCATCCTGTCCAGATTTTTTTTTGGGGGGGTAAGGATGGGAGTGATGACTTCCAAGTTCTTTACCTGTGGGAACAGAAGCCAGAAATCCTATCCTTTTAATTTTTCCATTGGTTTCAGAACTGTTTTTTCACTTCTGAAACTAGAAATGACAAAGGTAATATTTTTTTGTGGATCCAATTATATTTAAAAGTTATGCTGACATTTTTATGATTTTGAGCCTTTTAAAACAGGAATGTGATATGTCTTTCCATTTATTCAAGTTTTTTTTCTTTCTTTGTTTAAGGTTTATTTATTGAGAAACATTTTGAAATATGTATATTTGTGGAATAATTAAATTGAGCAAATTAACATATGCATTACTTCACATTATCATTATTTTGTGATGAGAACACTTAAAATCTACTCTCTTAGCAATTCTCAAGAATATAATTGTTAGTAACTGCATTCATGATGCTGCATGAGAGATCTCTTGAGCTTTTTCCTCCTACTTAACTGAAATTTTATATCTTTTGACCAACATCTTCCCAACCCTGTATTTTATTCTATTTATTTTTTGTTCCTTCATAAGAGTCTATAAAGACAATTCTTACAGATTGTTTATTTCTAGATATTTTATCATTTTTAATTATTTCATTGCTATTATAAATGGATTTTCCTTCTTGTATCTTCTAACTAGTTGTGCATAATTACATATTTTTGGTTTTTATATATTAATTTTATATTCTGCTATTTAGTTGAATTATAGTATATAATCATATCACCTGCAAATAGTTTTGGTTATTCCTTTTCAGTTTTCATACTTTCTAAAATTTTTTGCTGTCAATGTTTAGTGCTATTGGCTGTGTGGCTATCTATTTCTTGTTTCTAACTCTTTGGAGACTTCATGAAGTGTTTTTTTATTAAGCATGTTCTTACTTTTGTGTTTGAGGTAAATATATTTTTGTCATGTTATCAAATATCCATACATTTTTATTTAAGGAGGTATTATTTTTAATTAAGAATGATTATTGCATTTTGTCCCTTGCCATTTCATTGTTTTATTAATAGATTTCCCAACATTAATATACACTAGTATTCCTGGAACAATTCCCGCTTAGTCATGTGGTTTTGTTTTGTATTTTACAGAATTTTGCTAATATTTCATTTATAATTTTTATTAATAGTGATAAGTAAAATTTCTCATAATTTTTATATTAAATGTTGGAATCAATGTTATAATTGCTTTATATGTGGAGTTTGAAAGTTTACCCTTCTTTTTTTCTATGTTCTGAAATCGTTTAAATAGCGTTGGAATCATCCACTTTTTAAATATTTGGTAAAATTTACTTGTAAAAGAGTTGGCTATAGTGGTATTTTGTTGAGAGTAGTTCTTTTACAGCATTCTCTGTTTCCACTGTGAAAGTTCATCTTTTTAGACTTTTACCTTTTATGCAGTCAACTTTAGTAAAATATATTTTCCTAGAAACTTATCTATTCTTATCTTTTCAAGTTTATTTGCTAGTGCTGTGCAGTTTAGCATTTTCATTCTTCTAATTAACTATTGGATTTTTTTCTCTTCATTAGTTATTATTTTTCACTTTTGTGATTTAACATTTTTTCCTTAAATAGGTTAAATAGGTCACTCTTTCTATTTCATTATTTTTATTCAAAGAGCAAGTATTTGTATCTATCTATAATTCTATTATTTTTTATCTTTTTCTAACTCATTAATTACTTTAATATTAATTAATTCTTCCTTTCTTATTCTATTCAGGTTATTTTGTTGTTTTTATCCTAACTTTTTGGTGCGCAAAGTTTTGTTAATTTTTTTCTTTATTTTTTAATTAATGTAATTATTAAAGACTATAAATTTGCCTTGAAGCACTAATTTTCCTTAATCTCATTGGTTCTGAACAATAGTATTTTTATCTATTTTTGGTTTTCTTAAATTCTGCTATTTATATTTGTATTTTTTCTTTTCATCAAGAGTAGTTTATAAGAAGTTGATAGTATATTAAGTCCTCTGTAAAAGGATCATGATGTTTCTGGTTTTGTTTTTAATTTGCAAAGTTTAATCTGGCATTATGATCACAGATGTTTTACTATTTTTACTCTTTGGCATCTAAAAGCTGAGAATTTGTTGCAAACTAATATGTGGTTAATGTTTATAAATGTTTCGTGGATACCTGAAATGAGGCTATAGTATCTATTTTTATGCTTTTCAAAATTATCTATCTATCCGTCAGTTCTAACTATGTTTATATTTTGTGTCCTTAATTATGTCATCTTTCATGGACTGAGAGAGAATTAAAGTTTCCTGTTACTAGTGGGTTTCTCTGTATTTCAAAGTCTCCTTTTAATATTTGCTTTATGAATGTTGATGTTATGCTCTCTGAGACACAGTTATGTAAAACTCTAGGGTAACACTGTGAATTGCACTCTTCCTTTTTGTTTGCATTTTCCTAATATATCTTTGCTTCTCTTTTTATTTTCAAACTTTCTAAATCACTATCTTATCTGTTTCTCTTTACTGTGTTCCAGATTTATAGCCTAGATTTGGGGTTTACATTGCATACCATTTTATAAATTTTGTCTTTAAATGTGTATCTCTACTCAGTTTATATTTGTGATATGACTGATATATTTCATATCATTAATAGTTCTGTCAGACTCTTTCAGGTTATAATTTTTTATTTTTATAGTTTTAACTTACAAATCTTGCTGTGTAGCTACTTTCAATGCTGTTCGTGTATCTGTGTATTTGTGTGTGTAGGCCCTCCAATATGTAGGACTGTTTGTATTTAATATATACTTTTAAATTATATTTCACACAGTAAGTCATAAAAAGGTTACTTTACAAAAATTAGCCCTCTATATCTTTAGCTAACCTATTATTTACCTAAAGTGAGCATTGATAAATTAACATTATTCCTCCTCTTCCCTCAATTTACTCTCCTCTACCCCGTTTCTTCAATACCTTATTTTTCTAAGAACATTAAAATATGTCTATGAGTCTATCACTTGACTTCTCAGCTACTAGGGAAGAGCCAACACTGACATATTCTATCTCCTAACTTCTTTATACCTTTTCCTCCTAAGTTTTTGCTGTAATTTTAAATGGTCAAAGCATCTATATTTACGTGCTGTTTTGCAACCTAATCTTACTTTTGTTTTAGCATCAATTTTGCACTTAAATGTTTTTCAATTGTCCAATACCAGCCTGTCACAGTTCATTTTCTGTTGTTTATAACAGAACACTTGCAACTGGATAATCTATAAAGAAACAAAATCTGTTTCTTCCAGTCTAGAGATTGACAAGTCCAAGGTTGAGAGGCCACATCTGGTGAAGGCCTTCTTGCTTGTGGGGACTCTCTGTAGAGTCCCCAGGCAGCACAGGGTATTGCATGGTGAGGGGGTCTGAGCATATTAACTCGTATCTCTCCTCCTCTTATAAAGCCACCAATCCCATTCCCATGATAACCTAGTAATCCATTAATGCACAAATACATTAATTCTTCATCAGGGCAGAGCCCTCATAATCCAATCACCTGTCAAAGCTGCCACATTGGGATTAAATTTCAACCTGAGTTTTGGCAAGGACAAATATTCAAACCATAGCATTCCACCACTGACTCCCCAAACCCCATGTTCCCCTTACATACAAATTCATTCATTCCAACTCCATCACCTCAAAGTCTTACCTCCTTCCAGCACCAATACAAAAGTCCAAAGTCCAGAGTTTCATCTGTTAGTATGTTAGTATATGAACTTCCAAGAGGGAACAGTAGCACAGGATTAAGACAAAAAGGGAAGAAAAGGCAAAAAGAACTGAGTAACAGCCTCAAGCAAATGTGAAATCCAGCAGGGCAGACATTAAATCTTAAAGCTGGAGAATAATATTTTTTGACTTCATGTGCTGCCCCCTAGACATACAGGGGCAGAGGTTGGGTCCCCAAGGCCTCAGGCAGCCCCAGCCCATGGCTTTGCTGGGTGCAGCCCATGTGGCTGCTTGCACAGGTTGGAGTTTGGTGTCTGAAGCTCTCCTAGGAGGGCATTACATGCTGTTGTGACTCCACAGTTCTGGGGGCCTGGTGGCAGCCCCACTTCCATGGCTCCACTAGACATTGTCCTGGTAGGGAGACTCAGCATGAGCTTCGATGCCACATTTCCACTCAGCATTGCTCTAGTGGGGGCTTTCTTATGTGGCTCTTCCCTGGAGACAAATCTTTGTCTGGGGCCCCAGGCTTTCAACAACATCCTTTGAAATCTGAGTGGAGGCTTCCAGGCCTCCACAGTTCTTGTTTCTGCAAACCTGCAGAATTAGCACCATGTGGATCCTGCCAAGCTTTATGACTTCTACCTTCTGGAAATGCAGGACAATCTGCACCTGAAGCCACTTGACCACTGAACTAGGGTGTGAGGAAGAGAGTCCTATGGAGTCTAGGTGGCTGGGCCATGAAGAGCCCACAGGCCTGCTCCCTGAAACCATTCTGCTCTCCTAAGTCTCTAGTCCTATGATGGGAGGGGCAGATCCTCTAGGCAGATCCCTGAAATGCCTTTGAGGATCTTTCTTCCAAGTGTTGAGTGATAGCACCTACCTCCCTTCTATCTATGCTAATCTCTTTCGCAAATGGTCACTGGGCGGCACCCTTGATTTCCTCTCCTAAACACACTTTTTCAGGCTTTAGATGGCCAGGCTGAGAGTTTTCTAAATCTTTCTGCTCTGCTTCCCTTTTAATTATAATGATTCCTTTGTTCCTGAATCTCAGCATAAGCAGTTGAAAGTCACTATGCAGCTTCTTCTATATTTTACTTAGAAATTTCTTCTGCCAGATACCTTAGTTCATCACTCTCAAGTCTGGCCTTCCACAAAATTCCCAAGCATGGGCACAGTCCAGCCAAGTTCTTTTCCAATTTATAACAAGGATGGCCTTGACTCTAGTTTCCAGTAGCTGTTCCTCACTTCTATCTGAAACCTCATCAGAATAACCTTTACTGTCCATATTTCTATTAGTATCCTGGTCATGACCACTTAATCAGTCTCTAAAGAATCCCAAACTTTCCTTAGTCTTATCTTTTAAGCCTTCACAAGAATCTAGGCTTTTTCTAGCTTGCTCCTCCAAATTCTTCCAACCTCTGCCCATTACCCAGTTCCAAAGCCACGTCCACATTTTTAGATTCATTATCTGAAACAACCTCACTTTTGGTACTGATTTCTGTCTTAGTCCATTTTCTGTTTCTCATAACAGAATACATGGCACTGGGTAATTTATAAAGAAACAAAATTTGTTTCTTGCAGTTATGGAAGCCAGGAAGTCCAAGGTTGAGGAGCCGAATTTGGTGAGGGCTTTCTTGCTGGTGGGGACCCTCTGCAGAGTCCTGAGTTAGCATAGAAGATCGCATGGCAAGGAAGCTGATCATGCTAGCTCAAGTCTCTTTTCCTCTTCTTATAAAGCCACCCGTCCCACTCCCATGATAACCCATTAATGGATTAATCCATTTATAAGGACAGAGCCTTCACTACTCAATAACCTCTTACAGGCTTCACCTCTCAATACTGCCACATTGGGGATTAAATTTCAACATAAGTTTTGGAGGGGGCAAATTTTCAAATAATAGCACAGTTCTTCTGTATGCAATGTCCCTAGACATCCCTGAATTGGCTGTAGTTTATCTTCAAGTAGTATTCTCAGGAAGAGATCGTGGGGAAATATTCCTTGATTTCTAACAAGTACAAAACTCTCTATGGGGTTGGTAGTCATAGGAAAGCTTGACTTACTATGCAATCCGTGCCTGACAAAATTTTACCTGAATATCTAATTGATGTTACTCCATTTTCTTATGGCATTAAATACATGATATACATGTAATGCTTCACATGTTTGCATTCTATGCTTGTCCTGGGGCCATGATATTCTCTTCTATATTATTCTAATTTTAATTTGGATCTGGATAAGTGAGCATTCAAATTGTTTTTGAATAAATTTAATCATTATTAGAATGGTTAAATTGGTTTTGTTTGTAGATAAATATCTTGGGAATTTTAATTCAAGTATATGAAATAAGACGTTTCAAATCAAAGATATCACAATTTCCTAACCAATGAATTAGGAAAGTAGCTAAAAAATGTAATATCCAGTTGATATGTAAATTGAAGTCTCCTAAAACATTTTTATTTGAAGCATGCTAGCATACCCTGGCATATCTATTTCCAAAGTTACCAAACTCACAGACATTTATTGAATCTTAAAAATTTTCCATTCGTCTCACCTATTCATTCTTCTTTTCCCATTTAATAATAAAATTTTCTTGGCTATAGTATTAGTATGTTCCAAAACATTTATCCATTATCTACTGAAAGTATATTGGCAAAACCATTCCTGCTGACCATTCCTGCTCTCTAACAATTGCTCAGTTTTATATTAAACATAATGTCATATCTATATTTTATTATATTAAGGAGAACACTGATATAGTTTTTTTCTTCCTTCTCAGTCTGTATTGTGATTCATAACTTATTTTGTCAGGATTTTATAACATCTAATAAGCTATGAGATACATGATTTTGATAAATAATTTACTTTCCTTCAACAATTATTTATTGAGTGCATGCTAGCCACTAGGCACCATTCTAACTTTTTGGATATAAGAATTAACAAAACAAATAAAGCCAAAACCCCCATAGTGAAAACTGGCGCAGTTTCAGATATGAAAGAGCCGTGTCCCAGCTGTTGAGAACAGCAGACACTACTGCTCCACAGCTGCAGTGATCCCTGAGATTGCCCTTGGACATAGAAATCCTTGGCCTGAGGTTACTATCACTTCCTCTAAACCTCCACTGCGCCTCTATTAGGAGTGACCACTCTGAAAGGCCATCTCAGCTCCAGAGCTTATTATAGAGCGAACTAAATCTCAGTTGCAACCACATTCCAGGTCAGCTTCTCCCTGTGCTCAATCCTGCGTCCCTAACTATCTTAGTGGTGTAGGTCTCAAAAGCACTGCCAAATAATCTGCAAATTACCCTTCGTCTTGGAGTCTCTTTCTAAGGAGTCCATTCTAAGACTTTCCCCATGACACTTATATTCTACTTGGGAAACAAGATGATAAATGGAGAGGAAAATCACTGGTAGTGACACATATTAAAAATAATTATTAAGCATTTGTGTGGTCTTAAAGTTAAATACATGCACGTGTGCATTTGTACTTATGTGTATGTGTGTTCTACGTTTGTACATGTCAACCTTGAAACATATGTAAATAAAAATTCTAAGGCTCCTTTTATCAGCAAAGTCTTAATAGCTTGTTCGCTGCTGTGGGCTAAGCAGATATTATATATGCTAGTAAAATTGGAAGACCCGAATGAGAAAAATGAGAGATCATAGGTTCCTGGTTTGGAAATGTCTAGTGATAGCAATAAACTTTGAATAATAAACTATCCTGCCAATATGGGAGGCCCCACAGCAGGACTATAATAAAGTAGTGATAACATAATTTATGCTATCATGAAACTATGAAGTATGAAGATCTTCATCTATGGGGATCAGTATTCCCTAGATCACTTTAAATCTTCGTAGTGGCTACAGGCAACACATGCATCCTGGATATCTTCTGTCTCTCAGCTCATTCTACCTGCCAAGTTCACACACAGGACAAGGCTCTCAAATAGGGACCAGACCATGAACTTAGTTAGCAGAGCCTCCTTATATTATCTCTAAAGAGACAACCGATCTGAAATCCATCTCCAGATGGATATGACCTAGTATCTTCTTGATTTTAGTTTTGTTGTGAACACTTAAACCCATCCAACAAGTTGGGGATCAGTGAGCACATAGTAAATAGTCATTATGAGGTTTTAAAAGCCAGATGGTTCCTACAGAAATGCATCAAATCCTTTCTCTACTGACATTTCAAGAGGGAGGTACATTGTCAGTAATTCCACATCCCAGTAGTATCTCAAAGGCTGCCTAAACGCCTTCATAAACTGTACCTGCTCCTCTATCATTACCTTTCAATGGAATTTTTGGATAAGTTCTATATTTATAAAGTCAAATTTTGACCATCTTTAATCACTTTCTCTTAAAGAAAAAAGCACATCTCAGGGCTCCACTAATTCAAATCTGATACCTCTGGACATTGAGTTGGCTAGAATTTACTATTTTTCCATTCAATATGAGAAAAATATTAGTAAGAAAATTAGTTATTTAAGGGTATTTTCAGTTGGTATGTTTAAATGCTTAAGGAAAAAGGTCAATGTTAAGCACACAAGAAGTCATAATTAAAGATGGGATAATTACAAGTTACATATTTTCATTGAAGTAACTCCCAAATATCTTTGCTTTTAATCCAACTATTTGAGTTACTGCTCCTGTTATAATGTAATAAAAAGGCTTCCAATACATGCATTACAGTATTCATATATGTTGCTAAATCACAGTGGTCTACTCCCTCAGTTAATAAAATGTGTTTGACATTTCTTCTACATGCCTTCCTTAACAGTGCTGCAGCTATTTGTTAACATAGCTCTAAAATATCTACGCTAATAATACATGTGCTGATAAATTTCTACCCATATTTTCAGATAATACTGAGAACCCACCTGGTTATAGACTTAGTTGAACAAGCAGTATGAAGCTTATTATTTAATTGGCCCAATAAATCCACATGGTTTGCTGGTCCCTCTCTGGACCACAGAAGTCCTCATGTTGGTACATACACTCCCTTCAGGAAATGTAATAGCAAATAATATAAAACTGTTTACAGTATTTTAAACCGAGACTCAAAAAAATTAATGATATATTTTATGCCTCATGAAATCTCCCTTAATTGATACTCAACTTACCACCAAAACAGCAGCTTCACATAGTTCTAATCTTTTAATATTTCTAAACAGAGAGGCCTAAACTGCTGTTGAAGTTCTCCACATCTATACCTTAGTAGAGCCTCAGTGAAAATAGAAAGGTTCATCTAGGGCCACATGTCAGTAGAAGCTTGAGAAATATTTCTTTGAGGAATACAATCTTGCTTCTCTTATGGTGGGACTCCTGTGGAGATTCATTAAGCGTGCAATTAACAAAAGTGTGCTAACAAAAGGCAACCTCTGCTATTTAAATAGAAAAACTCAATGAACTTCTGCCAGGGGATAATTTTAAAAGGCAGACATAGATAAGTACATTCTTTAAATATTCAGAAAATTGCTTTTTAAATTACTTTTTAATGATGGAAGTTTCCTTTACACATCTGGAAACCAGTTATGCTTGTAAACTCAGACCTATACTATTTGATGCCTACTTCGAAAAAGTGCAATAAAATATTTTCCGTATTCCTCAGTGTCATAATTGTGAACATAAAAATTGTTCTAGGCTATGGTGGAAGTCTCTTAAGCAGATCAGATTTGTCCTTAACTGGATGGCTTTATTTCTTCTATTTCTTTTTGATACATACATATATATATATTTTTTCTAACAGACTCGTGATCATTTTTCATTGCCCCCCATGAACATGCTGCTTCTTATCTTCTACTTCCAATTCTTTGCTTTAAACATGGCGTACCTTGCTTTCATCTATCTAATCTATCAATTACGTGTGTATATATATGTATATATGTGTGCATAGACATATTAATACATATGCACATGCATGTATCTATTTTGTGTAATACCTACATATTAATGTTTTAGTTTTATATTTACTTCAAATCTTTATATTTATAAAATATAAATGCAAAATTTTTATATTTATAATTCATAAAATGAATTCATGAAGCAAATTCAATGAGACAAAAATTAATGCAATTCTAATATAAAATTGTATAAACATTTCAAAACTACAATGAAAACACAAATTTCTTACAATACTAATGTTGAACAAGTGTGGACACTTTGATAGAAGAGTGCGATGTGCACTGTCTGGGGAATGGACACACTTGAAGCTCAGACTCGGGGGAATGGGAGGGACATGGGCAATATATCTAACCAGAACTTTTGTCCCCCCATAATAAGCTGAAATAAAAAAAAAATAAATTCTTAGCCTCCACGGGCTCCTCTGCTTTGCTATATTTTTGTTCCCACCAGTTGTGACTATGCAGCAATGCCTTCTATGAGCCCCTGGTCTGACTGGGCTCCTAGAGTATTCATTGTCCCTGATTTGATCTTTTAAAACCACTGCGTCTGTCCAGAACTTTTACTTTTTTGATTTTCTAACTTTTTAATTTTGTTAATTTTTAATTATTATAGTTACATAAGAGTTGTATATATTTATAGGGTACATGTGATGTTTTGATACAGGTGTACAATGTGAACGCATCAAATCATGGTAATTGTGGTGTCTATCACCTGAAGCTTTTGTCATTTCTATGTATTAGGAACATTCCACTTTCACTCTTTTAGTTATTTTAATGTATACCCCAACTTATCATTGATTATAGTCAATTTGTTGTGCTATCAAATATTGCTCATTCTATCTAACTATCTGACTATATTTTTGTACCCATGAAGCATCCCCACTTTATTCCCCCCTCCCCACTATTCTTCCCAGCTTCTGGTAACTGTCATTCTATTCTCTGTCTCTATGAGAGCAATTGTTTTTAGCATTTATCTCCTGCATATAAGTGAGAACATGCAAGATTTGTCTTTCTGTGCTGGGCTTATTTCACTCAACATAATGTTCTTAAGTTCCATTGCCGTTGTGGCAAATGTCAAGATTTCATTACTTTTTGTGGCTATATAATATTCCATTATGTATATATACCACAATTTCTTTACCATTCCTCTGTTGATGGACACTTAAGTTGATTTTAAATTTTGGCTATTGTGAATAGTGCTGCAATAAGTTAAATATGGCTTTTATTGAAAAGAGACAATAATGAATGCTGGCAAGGATGTGAAGAAAGGGGAAACTTCGTACACTATTGGTGGGAATGTAAATTAGTGCATCCACTATGGAGAACAGTATGGAGATTCCTCAAAAAACTAAAAATAGAACTACCATATGACCAAGCAATTTCACTGCTGGGTATATATCCAAAGGATGGGAATTCAGTATATTGGAAAGGTATCTACATGCCTGGAACTTTTAATTTTCCTTCCTACCAACCTGGGATAGATTACCCTAATTTAATCTGTTTTCTATGGAGAGATCCATCTGCTTCAGAGGGTCCTCCAACAAGATCTAAGCAAAGCTCTTTTTTTTTCCTTTGGCAGGAAATCACATGAGACAGGAGGTCATGAGGCAGTCATTGCTAGAGCTCAGTGATAGTATAAAGAGGGCTTTGTAAAGAGGGCTTATGTTTTTAGGGACAGCAAAGGATGCAGATAGGGCAAGGGAACAAAAATCTTCCATATAGAATGACAGAAGCTACTAATCAGTATCTGAAATAAAGTTATTGTGTAAAGAAGAATACTGGCATTGTAGAATATCAAAACACCCAATCCCGGGGTACATTTATATGGAGAGTGGAAATCAGAGGATGTGAGTTAGATTCCGAGGTACCTCCCTGTGAGAAAATCAATAAACTTTATTGTTGACATCTCTTTACTTGTTTACAATCTTTGTTACTCATTCTATGCTTCTCCACTGCACTTCGGTGTCTGAATGTGTCATATAATTGATGGATGGATAAGTGAAATATGACTATTATATAACATGCTCTGAAAATATTCATGCAAGTTGTGCTTCCTATTTTTCTGAGTAGGCTTATGTTTAAGTATAGGTAGGCCCATCAACTATGAGGCAGAGTTTCTGGTTTAAATTTATCAGTAGGTATGAGTTATTATCTATTGTTCACACCAAGGATGTAAGATGGATATGGTTTCGATTTGAGTGCAGGACAGGAGCTTACTGGCAATGTGATTTTCTTTACCTATGGTTTACTACCAGCTTTTTTCATCTGAGCATCCTCAGTCTCCCTCAACTGATTATACAGCCAGTGCAAAAAATGACTGAATATCTCATTTAAAAATTTGGCAAAGCCATTCAACCTCTCTAGGAGTGAATGTCTATAGCCAAACCATTGCATGTTTTTAAAACATTGACTCAATTCCAATCCTCTGGTTATCCATAAATTCTCTATGAAACAGCTAGATAACTTTCCATTTTCTAATTGGTCACTAGGGATTAGAATACCTGATACCATTGCTCTCCAAGCTTATAAAGAACAACTCTGTTGAGTCTTCATAGTATGATATTTGTTTTTATTTTCTGTTATTTTTAAAATATAGCATATAGAGAGAAAAGTTTATAAATCATAATAGTACAGCTTGATAATTACTGAAAAGCAAGCACATCTGTGTAACTACTATCTAGATTGAGAAATATAACATCACTAGGTTTCCAAAAGACTGCCTCAGGCTCATCCCAGATGTTAGCCCCCTAAAATAAACATTATTCTGACTTCTATAACCATTGGTTAGTTTTCCCCATTTTCATTTTTACATGACAGAAGTCACACAGCATGTACACCTCCATATCTGACTTTTGTATTCTAACTTGTGTCTCTAAGATTCATGCATGTTATTCAGCATGTACATAAATTTAAACTTCATAGCATTCATATATGGGATGAATATATAACAAATTATATTTTTTATTCTATACTTGATAAGCATTTCCATTATTTCTGCCTTGGGATATCATGAATAATGCTTTTCTGCATATTTTTGTCCATATCCATTGCTGCATATAATTATGTACTTGTGTTGAACATATACATAGTGAAACTGCCCTTTATAAAATTAATAAAGAGCCACAGGGGAAAACTGATATGTGTGTGTGTATGTGTGTGTGTGTGTGTGTGTATAAAACACGAGTCATTTTATTTTCCCTAGCTTCCTTTCTATAATTGCTGACTACTTAGGAGTCACATAGCTGATGGTCATAAAAATTCTTAGCTTTCTTCATTGCTCCCATAATTAACACCACCCTATGAAATCATAAGGCTAGTTTTGGGACATCTTCCAGGCCCTGCATTCCAGTGGAGTGGCTGACCCACCCAGACCAGCTGCCCATATTGAGGAACTGACTCAACCGGTCTTGTGACTCCCATCCAAAAACTGACTCAGCAATGAAGACAATTTCTACAGCTCTATGGTTCCACCCCAGACCCATCTAATTAGCAGACCCAATTGCCTCATCCTTTGCCCACCAAACTATCTTTAAATACCCTTTCTTCCAAACTCTTGGAGAGATGTGTTTGAGAACTTCCTCCCATCTCCTCACATGGCACCCGTGATATTAAACTTTCTCTGCTGTAACCCCTGCTGCCTCAGTGTATTGGCTTCCTCTTGAGCAGCAGACAATGAACTTGGTACCGCTGTAACAACAGGAGTGTTCTTATTGGGTAATAAGGAATGTGTATATTAAACTTTAGAAGATGATACAAAACAATTTACCAAAATGATTGTATCAATTGGAATTCTCACTAGCATCGTATGGGAATTCCAATTATACCCCATCCTCCCTAGCATTTTGTGTTTGCAAGTATTTTATTTTATTTTTATTTTGTTATTTAAGTGGGTGAATGTAGTGAATTTCATTGTTTAAGTATGAAATGTTAGAAAAACTGTATGTTTCTGCAATAAACAAATATGATCATGATGAATTATTATCTGTATACACTGCTAGGTTTTGTGCACTCTTTTTTTAAAAAATTTTGCATTGGGTTTATGGGAAAGATTTGCCTGTGACGTCCCCTCATTTTTACTAGGTATTTTAATATCAAAGTTTTCCTGACTTTAAAAAACAATTTGGGAGTTGTTTCCACGTTATTTATTCCCTGAAATATTTTGTGTAATATTGATATTGTGTGTGTGCGTGTGTGTTTTAAGTGTTTGGAAGAATTCACTGATGAACTCTTCTGGGCCTGGATTTTATTGTGGGAATGTTGAGATATTGGGCAAAAAAATGAAGCCAAAAGTGTATTTCTTCTATTCTCACATAGCCAAGTCCACTTAACACAGCACATATGGTCACCAAAATATGTGAAGATTTCTACTCACCAGCAACCAATTAATTTTGCAGCTGACGGTAGCTGGGTGACCTCTAATATTAAATGCAATTCAGTTTTGGCACTATCTACCTGTAGATAGCACCAAATCCCAGAGGTTGAAGGGTTAGGGAAAAAGGCCCCTGGCCCCCTAAAGTTTCACTGAAAAGTCACTGGCATGAGGCAGATTGATTAATAGGATAAAAGGGCATACAAATTTATTTAGCGTATATATACAAGGGCCTTCAGAATGAAGACTCAACCCACCTATAAGGTACAGAATTTTATTTAAAAAATGGGCAAAATAGGTTATAATGCCAGGACAGGTTATGGGATGGAGAAAGGAAAAAGTCTGGCTAGCAAAGGTGATCTTGTTATGAGATGAAACCTCAGAGGTAGCAGCCTTCAGAGAGAACAGATGGCAAATGCTTCTTTTCAGACCTTTAAAGGTGTCAGACTCTCAGTTAAGTTAATCTTTCCTAGATTGATAAGGAACGACTTGGCTGTATTATTGGAGATATTCACAAATGCAAACTTTCACCCACAAAGACAACTTTGCAGTGTTACTTTCCTCTGCTACACCTGTGGCAGCCATCGCAAAATATGTCAAAGAAATATATTTTGGGGTAAAATATTCTGATTTCCTTCAAGGCTCAGTCCCACGAGACTGTCTCACACTTCAGAGGCCAGTCAGAAGCACAGATTGTAGCCTGTGTTTCTGACTGACTGGCTGTAAATTGGAGTTCCCACATTCCCCTCATTGGGTTCCATTAATTTGCTAGCGCCACTCATAGAACTGAAGCAAACATGTTATTTACATTTAATGGTTTGTTATAAAAAATATTACAAAGGACACAGATGAGCAGCCAGATGGAAGAGATGTACAGAGAAAAGGATAGGACCCCCCCAGCATGTCACCATCCAGGAGCCTTCATATGTTCAGCTTTCCAGAAGCTCTCTGGATTCAGTCCTTTTGGGTGTTCATGGAGGCCTCATTATGTAGGCAGAACTGATTAAATCATTGGCCACTGGTGATCAACTCAACCTTCAGCCCCTCTCCACTCCCAAAAGGGTGGTGAGTAGAGCTGAAAGTCCCAACCCTCTAATCCTGCCTTGGTCTTTCTCAGTGAACAGACCCTATTCTGAAGCTAACTAGGGGTCCCCAGCCACCAGTCATCTCATTAGCATACAAAAGACGTTCATCACTACAGAGATTCCCAGGGTTTTAGCATCCTTTTGCCAGGATACAGAAATGTATACCAAATACATACAATATTTCACAGTATCATAGGGAAATATTTTAGTTAAGGATCCAAATTTTAGCACATATGGTAAAAGGAATTTGTCCATTTTATGCAGATTTCCAAATATATAGCATGCAGATGTTGATAATATTATTTAACTTTTTATTTTATAAAACTTGATGTAATGTTCACTTTTTAATCTGTGAATTCTCCTTTTACTGATCACTCATTTTAGAAATGTTCCTATAATTTTCAAACAAATAACCTTTGGCTTTGTTTATTACTTCTACTGTAGATTTGTTATATACCTTATTTTTTTTCCTTTCTCCCATATTTATTAGGTTTAATTTGCTAGTTTTATCCTAACTTTCTTTCTGAACACAACTTCACCTGTCCCACAAATGTGTTTGGTTCCCTTTTAGTTCTTCTTTGAACTATGATTTATTTAGAAATCTATTGTTTGATATCCACATATTTTCATGTGTTATAATTATCTTCATAGTAACAAATTTCTGTTTGGAAGGTGAGTTACCAGCTGATCTGCATTCTTTTCTGTAGCCTTAGAAAGATCTGTACAAGAATGTTGCTTGTAGAATTCTTTTACAATAGTCAAGAAATGTATAGGAATACACTGGGGCCACAATAAATGCTATGTTTGGGCTGAACACCTGTACTTTATTGTTGAAGTTGTTTATTGAATAACCTGTTATTGATGAGACTGAGCTCCTCTAGGCAATGGAAGCAAGGCACACATCCGGGATGGGAGTACATAACAAATAACATGTTGTAAAACCTGAAAGAGCCTCAAAGAGATTTCTTCTCTAAGCTGAAGTAGTCATTACCATGCACATCCCAAGAGCATATTGGAGACATGGGGTGTTGTGCCTGATATTCCTGCTACACTTTTGCTATTTGTGCTATATTGCATATTTTGTATCATTTCTTAAAACCAAGTAAATTTGGTATGGCAAAAGCCTCTTGCATCTTGTATTTTTAAATTTATATTTAAATCCAAGATCATTGAATCTAGTCAAGCTAAATGGGCAATACTTCCAAATTTCTTGAGACTTGCCTTACAGATCAGCATATTGTTAATTTTGGGAAGTTTTAAAACAGCCCTTTATAAAATTAATAAAGGGCCACAAGGTGGGAACTGTGGTAGGAGAATGAACTCTGCAAAGGTATAAGCATAGTTAAAAAATAACCAGCCATTGTTCCCTAGCTTGCTTTCCTGTAATTGCTTACTAATCAGGAGTCACATTAACTGATGGTCATAAGATTCATAGCTTTCTTAATTGCTCCCATAGATAACATCACCCTTGTGAAACCTAAGGCTGGTCTTTGAGATATCTACCAGACCCAGCACTCTGGTGGCCCAAATGACCCCAGCAGACCAGTGGCCCATGCCAAGAAAACTGACTTAAATGGTCTTGTTACACCCACCCAGGAACTGACTCAGAACAAGAAGACAATTTCTATACCTCTATGATTTCCCCTCTAATCCAACCAATCAGAAATGCCTATGTTCCCGCCCCTTGCCCACCAAACCAACCTTAAAAACCTTAGCCTTCAAATTCTCAGAGGGGGATTTGAGAAATTTCTCCTATCTCCTCATTGCTGCCCTGCGTGTGATATTAAACTCTTTCCTTGCTGTCTCAATGTATTGGCTCCCTTCTGTGTAGTGGGCAATACAACTAGGTTGGGCGGTAACAGGGTTCACGTGCACTTGAAAAAAAATGTGTATTGTGCGGTTTGGAGGTTCAGGATTCTATATGTGTCAATTAAGTCAACTTGGTTTGTTACCCATATCCTTGCAGAATTGTGTGCCTGCTTGTTGTCTATTCATTTCTAAGCAAGGTGTTTTAAAATCTCTCACTCTGATTGCAAATGTATCTATTTCCACTTTTATATCTGTTAGTTTTATTTTTTCTTTCGTTTTTTGAGGCTGTGCTTAGAGGTCTAAAAATTTTACAGTACTAAATTATTCTGTAAGACTGACCATTCTATCTTTATGAGATCGATCTTTCATAATAAATACTACCTTAAAGCTACCTTATCCGGTATTAACAGAGCCATATGAGTGTTCTTTTGGATGGTATTGCAGAGAATGTCTTTTTCCCTCTTTAACTTTCAAACCTGTATTGTTGCAGGTAGGGTTTTTGTTTTTGTTCTTTTAATCTAGTCAGGTAATTACTGTCTAATTTGGCTTTCTTTATTTCTATTGAAAAACTAGCCATTAGTCTTATTATTGATCCTTTGAACATATTGTGTCTTGCTTTTAAGGTTTTTATCTTCATCTTTGGATTTCAGCAATTTTGTTACGTAATACCGCAGTGTGGTATTATTGTAAATAGTCTGCTTTGCATTATTAGATCTTTCATAATCTGTGGTTTAATGACTTTCATCAATTTAGAAAATATCTCTCCAAATAATTTTCAAATACTGCTGTTGTCTCATTCTATTTCTCCTCTCCTAGTACTTTAAACTCATGGATGGACACTAAAAAGTTTACCCCTGTCTCATGAATCTCTAAGATTAATTCTATATCTATCATTCTTTTCCTGTCAGTTTTGATATGATTTTACCTAATGTCCAATTAATTCATCCTTTCTTTTGTTGTTTCTAATTTGTAGTTAAGCTCATTTAAATTATAAATTTTAGTTATTATAGCTTTCAATTCTAATATTGTAATTCCATGCTTATTATATAGATTCCAGCACTCTGGTAAAATGATATATATTGCTTTTTTTGATTTTCTTGAAAATTTTCTTCACAGTATTTTTAAAGTTCATGATTACTAAAGTTCATGGCTGACAACAAGCTATCTACTTTTATTGTCTGTATTTTGGCTTGTTTTTAATCTTTTGTTACTGTCTCTAGTTACGCTTGTAATTTCTTTTCAAATTCTGGACTGAGTGTATGGAGCATTGTAGAAGCTGTAGATATTGCGTATTTTTCCTCCTCCAGAGAGGATATAACTTTCTTCTAGAAGATCAGCTTGATTTGGTTTGTAATTGAGACGATTCACATCTGAGTGAGGCTTGTTCTGCTTATTTCAGGTTTGCATTAATTCTAGGAAGTAACTTTCAGGAATCTGAACTAAAACCACTAAAACCCAGGTATTTGCCAGGGCCCCTCCTGATTGGTGGGATCTACATTTCTAATATTTTTTTCTCCCTGAAACTGTTAGAAATTTTTGCTTAGATTTTTAACCCATTAGCTGCTGTTCCCTTGGTTTTAAGAAGAAAAGCATTGGAGAAAGTCAGGCTCACTTCAGTGAATTTCTTTACTCAATGGTGTCTCGTCCTCTCAAGTCCTGGCTCCTCAGACACGCTCTGATGCTCTCAAGGAGCTATATTAAACACGTCTTATCCAGGGATTCTAACTATTTTTTGTGAGGTTGCAGGTCTAATAAAAATATGCAGCATAGCCAGACTCAGAGTGTCAGAAGGCTGTTTCTAATTGTGCTGTTCATGTTAACAGCTTTTAATTCTTTTACATTTTTTACATCACTGTGCTGAACTTACATGGGAAAAGGAGAAGAGGAAAGAAAAAAACAGATAACGGATCTTATCCTTGAAGGACATCTATTATGTAGCAAGTATTTCAAACACACAAAAGTACTTAAACCCCAGAACTACTTCATGTAGCACAAAGAAAGGTGGGGTGGGGGTGGATTCTAGGAATTACAGATTTCTCTTCTGCAAAGCTATTATATTGAATACAATAAGCGATCCTTTCAGAAAAGATGAAAAATATTTCAAAGAAAAAATATTATTGAATTATAGAGGAGAAAACAGACTTCTGGAGATTATTTAACTCTCATATTACAGAGAGTAAACCCACACACAGGGCGGAGAACATCTATTTCATGGCAGAGCTGTGGCTAGAAGCCATCCTTACAGACTTTTTGTCTACTCTCTTTTTGTGGCTAAACTGTCTCTCCTGATAACCACAGAAGGATCAGGAGATAAAGACACCTTGAGCCATAAACACATCTCTTTTACTATTTCAATGATAAGAAGAAAAAGAAAAAGGAGAAGAAGAACTAAGAAAAAAGAAACTCCTGGCATTAGGGTTCTGATAATTCTCACATGGCAATGAGGTTCATTTAGTCTTGGCTTGTGGTTCACAGGTTTGTTACACCCATTCTGTATCTTAGAGCTTCAGATGAGGCCATCTATGCCATACTAGAAAAACTGAGGAGAATGTAGAAAAATATCCCTCAACGGTGGCTGCACACCAGTATTCCAAGGCAAGCAAGCCTGTCAGAGCAACCAAACAGAAATCAGCCCACTGCAAAAAGCAGAGAAGAGCACCCGTCAAGTGGTAATCAAGCCACATTTCCTGGCAGGCTTCCACAGATCATCTGTCAGTGGGTACTGTCCATGCAAACATGCGTGTTTATCTGATCACAGAGACAGTGCTGGGGCTTGGTTTGCTGCCTCTTGCAGATCTCAGAAGAGTTAGCCTCACTGAAACCTCTGGGTGAGTTTTCAATTGCAGATTTCATTTTCTTTGCTAGCTCTGACATTTCCAAATCTCTCTCAAAAACTGTGGCTGAATGCAGGCCATCATAACACCCCCCAGTGGTGCCTAGCTAAGGAATGAATCACATAATGTCTATATTCACATTTTACAACATTCTCAGGGATTGCTGTAGATATGCATGTGAATTAATGTCCTTATAAAAACTAGCTCAGTTTATTATTATTAAAACTTGATATCTAATTTCCTAATGATTATTGGCCTATAAGGCAATAAAGAATGTGCTCCTTAAATGGAGGCCTTAGCACTGTGATTGTGTGTCTTAAATTGTTTTCATTTGGGGATCAATTTCCTCTGAAAATTTAGGTAGACCTAAAGTGTTTCAATCATTAATTCAGCAAACAAATATTTATTGAGCACATGCAATATGACAGTCCCTAAGTTCTGGGATAGAACTTTCAACAAGACAGATGTGGTTTCTTTCATCCACAAGAAATTCAGAGTTTAGTGCAGCAGTGGAAATACCACTAGATTGGCTGTCACGAGGCACGGATCCCACTTTTGGGTATTGCACAAACAGCATGGCACAGACCATTGCTTCTCCGCTCATTAGGAGACTGTACTTTACATAAAGGTAAAGAGGTAAGCCTCATTTATCACTAGAAAAACTGATGAGAAATAGGCCTTATTGCAAATTTCAATTCTCCTTCTTGCTAGCTGTGTGATCTTGGGCACAATATCCTATTCTAATTTTTTTTTAATCAGAAAAATGTGGAATGGCAATAATAGTACTTATTTAGATTATTTTGCAAATTAGAGGGATATATATATATATATATATCACCTAGACCACTGCTTGGCATATAGTAAGTGTTTGGTAACTGTTTGTTGCTATTGTTCCAAAATTAAAGTAGTTGTAAATCTCCAGCAATTTAATTCAGCAAACATGAATTGAGGCCCCCACAATACTTGCGGTATGTATGAAATTAGATATACTTTTTTCTCTCATTGCAATACTCACTATGTGTGGTGAAAGGCAGAACTCTTAGCCAGATAAGTAAATAAATAAATAAGCATTACATTGTGCTTTTAGAAATAGAGGTATATGCAATGTTATGTTTGTGCAAAGCTATTTGAGAAATCGAGTACCTGGATAAACAGCTATATAAACATTATGAAGGATACGAATTTGAGCTGTTTTTCCAAATGAATGAATCATTAAAACTCTACCAGATGAATAACTCATGAGAAAAGAATTCTAAGATACATTCCAGTTTACCCCCACATTCTCTCTCTCTCTCTCACAAACACACACAAACACACAAACGCACACAAGTACACATACAGTCACACTATGAACATTAGGTAACACAGAGAAATTACATCATTTATGTCTCAGCCCTGTGCCATGGCCATCCATTTCCTCTTGCCAAGCAGTATAGATTAAAGGGAAACACCTGGTTGTAATCAGACTTGGGTTTGATTTTTGGCTCCTGTATATAGCCTCTTAATCCTAATTAATCTAGAGAATCTATGTGCTCACTTGCTCAGGTGTTATAAGTAATTGGTGCAACCTATTCTTACAAATTTCTGTGCGCTAACAACAAGACTGGGAGAAATGAAGATAGTTTTCCAATATCATCTTTCAGAAAATCCAGATTTCATGCTTGTCTGAAGCCTACCGTATACCGTTGGAAATGTATTTAACCCATCTGAGCCTCAGTCCTGCAGCTGTAAAATGGGAATAATATCTTCACTGTTGCATTGTTTGGAGGATTTGAGACCATTCAACAACATTCAGCAAATCCTCCCTGAGTGCCTACAAGCACTAGTCTGTATATTAGGAAGGCCACAGTGAACAGGATGCTCAAAATCCCTGCCCTTTTATAGAGCTGACATTCCAGTGGTAATGTATGTAAAGTGAAATCACAAACTGCTAAGCCCAAAGTCTCATTCTTATTTCAAGATAACCTTTCTTGTTCTCTAATAATATTTCACCTTTATAAAAATAGTGGGTAACTGGGTGTTGAAAATACAAAGCATGCTTCAAGTATGCAAAATGCAGAGAGAAAGGACAAGAAGAATTTAGAAAAGAAGAAAACTATGAGGAAAAAAAGGATAAAACCAAGACAAAGTTAACTCAATTGAACTGCAGTTGGTAGTATATTTTCTTCTTCTGGTAAATCAAATATTTCAGAAAAAAATTATTCGTAAATTATTTTTTGAGGCTTTTTTCCCTCCTGTGAGATGGTTAATATCAGATGTCAGTTTGACTGGATTAAGGGATACCTATATGGCTGGTGAAGCATTGTGTCTGGGAGTGTCTGTGAGGGTGTTTACAGAGAATTAACATGTGAGTCAGTGGACTAAGAGGAAGACCAGCCCTCAACTTGGGTAGCACCATCCAATCTGCTGGGGACCTGGCCAGGCCAGGACAAAGCTGGCAGAATAAGGAGGATATTCAGTTGCTCTTCTCTGTCTCTCTATCCCTTCTGAAGTGGGATTTCTTTTTCTCCTCCTGCCATTGGACATCAGACTCAAAGGACTTTACACTTTGGACTTGCACCAGCAGCCTGGGGGTGGGGGGTGCTCTCAAGCCTTGGCCCTCAGCTGGGGGCTGCACCGTGAGCTTGCCTGGTTCTCAGGCTTTTGGACTTGGACTTGGACTGAGCCATGCTATGAACTTCTCTCATTCACCACCTTGCAGGCAGCCTGTCCTGGGACTTTGCCTTTGGGATAGTGTGAACTAATTTTCCCCAAATAAATTCCCTTTGATATATATCGTACTCGTTCTGTCCCTTTGGAGAACCCTAATACAGATTTTGGTACCAAGAATGATTCTAGGGGAACAGAACTTTAATCATGAATTTCTTTAAATAGTTTTGGGGTTTCTGGCAATGGCTTTCTAATCTGATTAGACTCAAAAATGCTTAGAAATCTATTTCTAACAGGCAAGAGCACTGATAGTCCTTGGTGTGAACTGTTTACATAGATACACAAAATAAAACTATCTGATACTCCCAATTACCACTTATAAGAGGCAGAGAATTTAGTGACTCTATACACGATACTTTCAAACATTTGTGTAAAACTAAGGAATATAATGATGTTGGTTGGTTGCTCCTAAATCTCTGGACACAGTGGTGAAAGAAAAGGATGAGCACGGGGATTCAAACTTCCAGCTCCAGATGCACATAAATAGCCTACAAGCTTCTAAGTGTGCCCTGCAGGAGGATCTTCTCACCTGTAGCCATAGGGTTAAAATTGCTGAAAATCAAACACAGGTCCTCACCATGTGATTGGCTCACTTACAAGGAAAGGTAAACTCAGCCTCCCAGGCTGTCTACTGTTAAAGTGAGGGCATTGATTGGGAAAAAATGGGTTCCTATAAGTTGAGATAGAGATCTGTGGGAGGACTCTGATGAAGCTGAGGACATTAAGCTCCTAAATGCTGATGAATCTTTTTTGCCAGGGGAAGTAGCCACCCCACCTACAATGGCAACAGCATCCCCATCCTTACCACCCTAAAGGTGAGTTCCGAGTGTCACCCATGAGGAGGTATGTGCTATAACTCTAAAAGATCTACTTGAGTTTTCTAATGTGTACAAGCAGAAAACGGGGGGAAAATGTGTGAGAATAGGTATGAAGGGTTTGGGATAATGGTGGAAGGATCATAAAGTTAGGTCAAGCCAAATTATTGACATAGGCCCACTAGGCAGAGATTCAGCATTGAATGTTGCAGCTTTCAGAATTAAAAAAAAAAAAAAAAAAAGGTGCCGATAGTTTGTTTTGTTTGTTGGCTGAAACATGGATCAAAAGATGGCCCACCACGAGTGGAACTAGAAATGCCTAATCTCCTTTGGTTTAATGTAGAGGAAAGAATTCAAGAATTAGGGAGATTAGAATGCTGGAATGGATTTCTCACATAAAACCTACTCACCCATACTGGAAGGGTCTAGAAGCTGTACCTTTCACTAATACTTTGAGCCATAGATTTGTTAGGGGAGAACCAATGTCCTTGAAGAACTCTGTGATTGCTCTTCTATGTATTCGAGACCTTACAGTGGGAACCACAGTCACTCAGTGGGAAAACTTAAATGCAATGGGAATAATTGGATTCCTGGGTGGCAGCAGCCACGTGGCAGCATTCAATTGCAAGGTGAGTGCAGTTACCCTACTAGCAAAGAAAATTCAGAATAGTCTGACTCCTGTAGACCTATGGCATTGGCTAATTAATCCTGGTGTCCCTAGTGGTAAAATAGATGGGAGACCTCCTACAGTCTTAGTTGATCTGTATAAGCAGGAAACTTCCAAGACTAGTGAACAAAAGTCTAGCTCAAATCATAAAAACAGAGAACCATAACCCCACAATCAATTTTCAGATTTAAGCCAGTTTTCAGCCCCAGAACTCCTTGAATGAAGGGGAGACCAGGTTCCTCTGAGGAAGTACCCTGGTATACTACTGAAAATTTAAACTGTTAATCTTTCTCCCATCCTTTCCAAAAGGGACCTTTGGTCTTTTACCAACCCTAAAATTTGTATGTAACTACAAATTAATCTGAATAGCCAAAGCATTTCTGAGCAAAAATAACAAAGCTGGAGTCATTGTACTACCTGACTTCAAAATATACTACAAAGTTATAGTAACCAAAATAGCATGTTACTCGTATTAAAACAGCTATATATACCAATGAAAAAGAATAGAAAAACTGAAATACATCCACGTATTTATAGCCAATTGATGATATTCGACAAGGTGGCAAGAACATACATTGGGAAAAGGGCAGCCTCTTCAATAAACGATACTGAGAAAACTGAATATCTATTTGTGGAAGAATAAAACTAGACCGCTATCTCTCATTATATATGAAAATAAATCCAAAATATATTAAAGACTTAAATATAAAACCAAACAATGTAAAACTACTAGAAGTAAACTTCAGAAAAATGCTTCAGGGCTTTGATCTGGGAAAAGATTTTATGGTTAAGACTTGAAGAGCACAGGCAACAAAAGTAAAAGTAGATAAATGAGACATTATCAAAGTATGAAATTTCTTCACAGCAAAGGAAAAAATTAACAGAGGCAAAATATAACCTGCAGAATGGGAGGAAATACTTGCAAACTATTCATCTGACAAGTGTTCAATATCCAGAATATACAAGGAACTCAAGCAGCTCAACAATAACAACAACAACAAAAATCTAATTTAAAAATGGGCAAAAGATTTGAATAGACATTTCTCAAAGGAATACATACAAATGGCCAACATGTATATGAAAACATGATCAACATCACTATTCATCAGGGAAGTGCACATTAAAACCACAATGAGATATCATCATCTCACTGCAGTTAGAATGGCTATTATCAAAAAGACAAAAAATAACAAAGGCTGGAGAGAATACAGAGACAAGAACTCTCATACACTGTTGGTGGGAATGTAAATTAGCACAGCCATTATGGAAAACAGTATGGTGAAGAACTAAAAATTGAACTGCCATATAATCCAGCAATCCCACTATACAAAAATCAACTAAAAGTTGAGTTGAGTATTTATCCTAAGGAAAGGAAGCCAGTATATTAAAGAGATAGTGGCATTCCCATGTTAATTACAGTACTATTCACAATGGGTAATGTATGGAATCAACCCAAGTGTTTACTAACAGATGAATGAATAAAGAAAATGTGATATATATGCACATATATATGTATGTGTATACACACATACACACAAAGAATACCATTCAGCCATTAAAAGAATGAAACCCTGTTCTTTGTGGCACATGGATGAGCCTGGAGAACATTATGTTAAGTGAAATAAGTCAGGCACAGAAAGATAAATACCACATGTTCTCACTCATATGTAGGAGCTAAAAAAGTTGAGCTCATAGAAATAGTGAGTAAAATTGTGGTTATTAGAGGCTGGGAAGGGTAGCAAGAGGGAAAGATCAGAGATTGTTTAACAGATACAAATTACTGATGGGTAGGAGAAATAAGTTCTACTATGCTATATAGTACTGTAGGGTGAATATGGTTAGCAATAATTTATTGTCTATTTTCAAATAGGTAGAAGAAAGGATTTTGAATGTTTTCAAGACAAAGAAATGATAAATGTTTGAGGTGATGGCTAATTACTCTGGTTTGATCATTACACTTTGTATACATATACTGAAATATCACTTTTTACCCCATAAATATGTACAATTACTGTGTGTCAAAAAATCTACACAGTAGCAAAAAAAAAATAAACAGAATTATCCTCTAAAACACAGTAGTTATCTATGTGGGGAGAGGGTGTGTCCACACACTGATTATGCCAGCACATGCTGGGTTCATTTAACCTTTTTGTTAAATTCTTGTCAGTTCTTACATTTGTTATGTTCTGTGCTTCTCCTCAGGTACATGGAATAAAGACTGTGTAGGACACTTGCCTTGTAACTAAAGGTTTAAACAAAGAAACAACTTGGAATTCACAGATGCCTATAAATACATGTATGGGCTTGGAGCAAATGATGGCCACTTAAAAAACAATATGATGGTCATATTTATAGAACTGTATATCTCTAAAACCATTCATGTGCAAATGTTATGTCCACCATAGAGGGAAGGGCATTATGGGACCATTTTTGTCGGTCTAGTAATGCCTTGTAACAGTCCAAAAGTATGTTCAAATCATTTTCCTAAAAGAGCTTGGTTCCTAGAAAAAAAAATGCTCTTTTATGAAATTTTTATAACAATAATTCTCACATACCTTATAAGATGTTTGCAAGACTCAAACGAGAAAAACAATGAAACGTGACATAGAAGAGCAACGTATTATTATCAAAGTTTTATTTATTTTTCTCTTTCTTTCTTTCAAACAACTCATAATCTGTGCTAGTTCACACAATTAAATAGTTTAATTGTAGAATAAATTATGTTCATATAATTTATTTATTCATGTTAATCACATAATTTATAAAATCTAATAGTAATAATATAAACAATGTTCTAAAAGTGTGTTAAACATTCTAATCCTCACATAGAACCCCTGTGAAGTAGGTTAACGGACAATAAATGGCTTGCTTAATTGCACATAGCAATGACTTCCTGGGTGCAGGGTTCAAACCCAGGACCTCCAGGTGGAAGTCCTATGTTCTTGACGTCCATTCTATGATGTCTAAATAAACCCCACTTTAGACACATTAGTCATAGAAATAAATAAATGTTTGGTTTTTAACAACCTATTATATCGGATTGCGTGTTTTACTATTACCTGGGACCAATTTATGGCTTCTCACTCAAAATAGGTGATACTTCAAGCCGTTTGTACAAAAAGAATCAGAGGATCATTGAGGTATTCGTGTTTCTTCTAACCCTTCTCAACACCAATCCAAGCACAACTATGAATAAGCGTGTTTAAAGAATGAAGAAACAACTTTTTGGGCATATCATTTCCCTTAATTAGTCTGCAAAAAATATATAAATGTGTGTTCTCCAAGCCCAAGTAACAGTTAACCCACAGTGGCACAGAGTCCTAAAGCAAGATTTTGACCTTGCCCACATTGCTCAAAATGCTATAGGTGATGACAATGAGCTGAGTCCTTTGATGACATAGACTGTTTACTTAAAGTCCTTCCACCAAAGGCTTAACAATGTTATACAGAGTTGCATAAAGTGGTTTGCAGCCCTGTTGTCAAAAAAATAAAATACACTGTCCATAGTGTCTTGGAAAACTGTTAACACATTATTAGTAGTTTCCAAGCAAGGATATCATTAAGCATATTTCATATTAATGTAGTCTAGCTCACTGGCAATTTTCTCCTGGTAAAGAAATAAGGGGTTCCTAAAAGGTTTAAGCAAATAATATAGAGTGAGCTTGAAATATTCACAAGTCACAAATTGAACTTTCTCTCCTTGTAGCTTAGTAACCAAATAATACATTCTATAAGTAATTATAGAGATTTTTTTTTTATATGTTGACTTCCAGTGGGTCACATTTTTTAGGAGGGTTATATTAAGAAACTCATAAAGTAAGAGGTATCACTATTTTATGTACATTTGGCTGGAAGTTGTTAAGCAAAATTAAAAGGTGGAATGTGATTACTTGTTCACTCTACAGTGAGTTGTTAATCAGCAGAAGTTATAAGATTCAATTAAGAATTAAATGCTTACTAGAAATTTAATAGTGTGTTCTTACAAAAAAACAATAAAAGAATTTCTCTGTAACACTAGTATAGAACTAAATAGTTATCAGGCATTAGACCCCATGGATGGAATGAACTAACCCACTACCAGAGTTAAAAAGAAATTTTCTAGTCTTGGCTGTATTTCTCAATTAGGGGCATCATGGTGAGTTTATGGCTTTCTCCTAACATCTGTCATTAGCCGCAGTAGGAAGCAGGATGCTTGACTGGATGGACCATTGACCAGTTCTGGTGTATAAATTCCTGTTTGGAGTTTACAGAACTCTCTAAATTCTAAAATCCAACAGGATTTCCTCTGGGCTCCGGGGACTAAATCATCACTTTGACCAAAGGAGATAGATTTATGCTGCTGAAAAGGAATGCATGCCCTGGAGCAGAGGAGAGAAATTCTATATGACCTGGAGGGATATATCCTCATTTTCTCTATTAGTGATTTTAAACCCACTATATCATTTTTCCCCTGGAGAGTTTGTTTGTGTTGTTAGTTTGCTTCACATCACATTTTTTGGATTGGAGGGGTTGAGTACATAAAATTGAGTATTTGGCCCAACTTCTGAAGCTTCAGAGAGAATAAATCCCTTCCAATATGACTGCTAAATGAGCCACAGTGCTGATTTATTGTCTACTAAACATTGGAGAATGTGGCATATTTGTTAGGGAAACAAGGCAATGAGGGAAAACTGAAATGTTGACATGAAGGTTTTCATATTAAACTCTGGTATTTTCCCTCAAACAGCGACACATTTTCTGGTGATTAAAACTGAAAATTAGAAGTCAGGACTTGCACTGCTATTCATTACAAATATATTAACTCTACTACATTACTGATAGAGCCTCGAGAACTTTGTTAGAAGGAAAAAGAGCACAACAGTGATGATAAGGTACATGAGAAAAAAATGGTATTTAAGAAAACAGGCAGTAAATGTTTCAGTGGATTCTTTTTGTGTGAAATCAAGAGTAAATTCTCAGTGGTCAAAGGATCTTAACTTCCCCAAATTCTTCATCTGGAATTTGAATTGCTCTGCAATCTTCATTTGACATTCACTCTGCTTCACTCTGATTTATGTTCAAGAATAGCTAACTATTATTGAGCCACACTTTTCTGTAAGGAATTATGTTCATGCACCGGTATCTTATTTCTTGATGAGACGTCTCTATTGTAATAAAATTATTACTTATATTAAAGCAAAGGTTATTCCCTATGGCTCCCAGAGATTTATGTTTCTATCCTTCAGGCCCAATAGAATAGTTCTAATCTCTCTAGGATACACATGCCTCTTTCTTTTTAATTGTTTTCTATGTGCCAGCATTGTTCTAGTTGCTGGGATCAAAACAAACAAACAACCTCCAGAATCAGAAAGACAAAACCCTTCCACAGCTATATCTAGCTGTAGTGTCTCTGTGGCACTTCTAAATGGCAGAACATAACCTTGTGCCTGTAAGCAAGGGAGACATGTTTATAGGGTCCAGCTATAATATCACAAACCCTGGCAAACGAGGATGGATTTGAAGTGGAGAGACAATAAAGTGACAACTGGCACAAATGGTAAACTAGAGTCAGAAGGATCAGTTCAGAGACAATAGCAATGCTACAGGAAAAGTCCGCTCAGGCCAAGCCAAGGGCAGAAGAAGTATAGAAAGGGGTGAATAGAGGTAAAAGACACTTCAAAGATAAAATATATAAACTGGCATGGGCTTTACTCTGTGGGAGCGGTGTGGTATGTTGGAAAGAACATGAGTTTTGGAATCACTGAAGTAAAATTGACCTTGTATTTGAATCTCAGCTCTATCACTTGCTGTATGTAGAAACATAAAAAAGCTATTAATTTTTTCCCAATCTCAGATTTTTTCTTATAAAGTGTGGTAAATAATATGGCATCTCCCAGTCATGAGGTGCCTAGCATGGAAATGAATATATAATAGCTACTAAATGAATGACACACATCATTAACTGTTAGTAGAAAACGTTGTTTTTCTCTTTTAGACTATATCTTTTTTATTCCTTATCTTTCTTTTTTACCCTAAAAAAAACCAACTCTTCTATGCCCTCCTGCCATCTTGCACGTATATGCTACAGCCATTGATCATAAAGAGCCAGAATTATGAGGCAGGATCAATAAAAATCAAATTTTAATTACTACACAAGTGTTGATAGGTACAATCATATTCTATTACACATCCAAAGAATAGGAAGAATGTGCAATAATTTTCCACTAATGAAACTAATTATTAAAATTATGTTTCCTGGATAAATTTTTTACTACTTACCATAGACGTGTTTTGCAACCAAAAAGCATGTTGTACCACTATTTCAGGTTCAATACTGCATGGAACAACATTAGTTCTTTGCACTTGCTGCAGAAAATGGTTTAAATTCATATTTTAAGATTCCTTATGAATATATTTCCCCGGTCAATGACAGTTCGTGAATATTCCTCCTTCTGAATGGCTGTATCTTTATGGATGGAGCTGGGTAGGAGGATGAGAAATACCCTAGCCATGGATCATCTGTTCAGGGAATTCCTTGGGGATTTCATTAAAATAATCCAATACCCCAAAATGGCTAAGTGCCAATCCCGTGCTAGAATTAGTGACCTCTTTCTGCCTTTTGCCACAATTGCATTCTTTCTGCCTTTTGCCATGAATTTGCATTCATTCATTTAAGAAACTTTCTGGGCTTCAGAAATAAATTTGCTTCAAAATGGATTAGTTATTATTAACATAATGTTAATATAAAATCAACCATTTTCAAGCCCTGTTTTTCATCCTTCACAATCTAGGAAAATTTAGACATTCCCTTAATGTATTTCTTGATTCAGTAGAAATAATATTTTTCCCTCTTGTTTTCCTTTGAAAGTAGTTTATACCTATCTTAGCACACTTACTGTACTCTGCCTTACACTGTAATTAGGAAACATCTATCTCTCAAGACACCAGATTATAAACTGTTAAGACATTTGCCCCACTCAATTTCCCATACAGCTTGGCACTGTGTCTTGTAAGTGTAGGGGCTCAATAAATGTGTGGTAAATTTAATTAATCTGAGAAAACCCATATGCTATAGCAAGGTTCATGGATCTTCAACAGAGAATTGGTCTAGAAGAAAGATAATTTTAACAAACCATATTTAAAAGGCTTTAACCTTGACGATAGCTACCTCCTTTTTGATGGTTAATTTTATGCGACATCTTTCCTGGTCCACAGATGCCCAGATATTTGGTTGAACATTATTCTGGTTGTGTCTGTCAGGGTGTTTCTGGATGAGATTAACATTTGAATCTATACATTGAGTAAAACAGATTGCCTCCTGCCCCCAGTGTGGGCGGGCCTTATCCAATCCCTTGAAGGCCTGAATAGAGCAACAGGTGGAGTAAGGGAGGAGTCATTCTCTGCCTGACTGCCTTTGACCTAGGCCATTGGTCTTTTCCTGCCTTCAGACTCAGAGTGAAATTTAGATCATCAGCTCTCCGGGTTGTCAGCCCTTTGAACTCAAACTGGAACTATACCAATGGCTCTCTTGGCTCTCCAGCTTGCTAACTGCACATTGCAGATTTTGGGACTTCTCAGCCTTCATAAACAAAGAAGCCAATGCCACATATATGTGTTCTGTTTCTCTGGAGAATGAGACTAATGCAAGCCCATAACTGTTTTATCAATCCAATAATGAAAACGCCCATGTTCTCTTGTCTCCATTACCACAATAAAGTGTTGAAAATGAGAATAAGAATTCAATTCTGATGTTTAATTTGTAGATTAATTCTATACCTGGCCATTCAGGTGACATGAGTAACACAAATTTCTCTGCATGGCCCTCAGTGATGCCCTTCCTGTTCCATCATACTCAAAACAAATAAGCACCCAACCTTCTGTGGGCATTCTGCTCCCTCCTGAGTGCCCACCAGCTGTAGCTAACATACCCCTGAGGAACAGGGATCACCCTACACAGAAATTCAATCCAACTTAAAAGCTGGGAATCTGAAATATTTCACTTGGATAAATCTATTACATAATACCTCAGACTACTCGCCCCTCCCTTTTTAAAGAGTATAAGTGACTTCATAAGGAAGTGAGCAAAGTTACAACAGAAAAAAAGTAAACACCCTTCCCCCAACCCCACCCCTATAGGATTAACAAGGCCAAGCAGGAATTTATTTGATTAATCCAGGTTAGAGAATAAAAGTGGTATTTTGGTCTCATTGTGCAAACAGTGACAAAACAAAACCTAGGGCAATCAATAAATAATCACACACAGCAATGGTGAAGAGTAAAACACACATATAATTACAGTGCAAATCACTTAATAAAATTGTTTTCATAGTCAGGAAGAGTGACTCCAATTTTATCTTGTATTTTACTTAAATTCATTATTCTTTGAAAAACTTTGCATCTTATATGACAAACTAAGTTACAAAAATACAATTAAACTTTCCAAACGCCTCAGGGATTATGTTCTTTCCCTATCCTCCCACTATAAAATTAGAAAAGGAAGCTGATGACAATTAGCTGGGAGGATCCCTGTGGGGGACTGGAGAGCTGCTGAGGAAGAACAGAGGAGACTTTCACCCTGTTAGGAAGGTGACCAGTGTTCCAAAGGGAGTGGGTTTTTGTCTCAGGGCCTATAATATTAATACTAATATGCAGACTCAGGAGCTATACATTGTCCTAGCATTTCAGAAAAGTATGCAAGCTATGCTAGTGTGATCTGTGGAAATAGAATCCAAGAAGACACCAATTCAGATCTATCAGCATTTACCGTTTATGATTCTAATACTCTCTAGAGTCAAGCTATTTAAATGTGGAAGTCCTTGGAATATATCTGTGATGCACTAAAGGGTTATATCTAAGTCTTTGTTTTCTCTTGCCAAAGGCATGAAGTTTGTGCAAGAATCAGTTGATAGGATAAAGGGCAAAGTGTCATGAAAAGATGGGAATTATGACAATCATAAATTATTTCTCTGATTGTTTTGCTGTGGGCATGGTTTGCTCTACACAGCACTCTAACCAAGCAGGATTTCTTTACTGTCAAGTTTCTTGATCGATAAAGAATAACAAACTCTGTGGGTCCTGTTTCAGTCTTCTACATGTGGCTATCCAGTTTTCCCAGCACCATTTATTGAATAAGGATTCTTTTCCCCAGAGTATGTTTTTGTCTGCTTTGTCAGAGATTAGATGGCTATATAAGAATGGTTTTATATTGGATTTTCTGTTCTGTTCCACTGGTCTGTGTCCCTGCACTTGTGCCAGTACCAAGCAGTTTTAATAACCACAGCCTTGTAGTATAGTTTGAAGTCTGGCAAATTAATACCTCCCATTTTGTTTTTATTGCTTAAAATTGCTTTTGCTAAACAGGGTCTTCTCTGGTTCTATACAAAGTGTAAAATTATTTTTTCTATATCTGTGAAA
>CM052442.1:13533631-13618917 GCA_028533085.1 Varecia variegata
ATAGCATTTATCCTGATCTTGATAAATTTGCATGATTTCAGTGAAATGTTTTATTCCTATTAAAATTTCCTATTCCATATCATATTCCATTTTCACACTTCTGTTATGTAATCTCAAAGTGAATGATAATAGTTTTTTGCCTATTAATTCTTAATAAAGTCCTACTTTCATATTCACATATTCCTAGTTCCTTAGCATATTAAACAAAACCCTTCCAAACCTGGATCAAATTTGTTTATACACTCCTCCCTATCTGGAAGCCATATTTTCTCAGTAGGATCTTGACTAGCAATACAGAACTTGATTTCAGAGGGGATAATTATGAAACACAAGCCATCTGGATGTAGTTTGAACCCAGAAGAACCAGAAGGAAAGAACCAATGTTGGCCAATAAAACAAGTCTCCAAGACACCAAGAACAAATGGATCCAAGAAGAATTTTAGGCAGAGACAAATTCAAGATTAAGAGCTAGAAGGTTACCTTATAAACCTGTTTCATAAAAAAGAAAAGAGCTAGAAGGAGACCTTTTGGTTTCCTGAAACTCCTCCTCCCTTACTACCTGGCCACAGGAAAGCTTCCTACCTCATCCTTTTGTTAAGATGGATCTGAGAGATTTTATTCTCCCATCTTTTTCCTTTGTCCAAATCCACTAAACCTTTCTCTACCTCCAAGCCCCGATGTCACGGTGTTTGACTTTGGCTGTGCATCACGTACACGAGCCTGAATTTGAGGTTCTACAACAACATCTTACTGCTTTTCCTCACACAATTCTGTGCATGGAATTTCTTTCCCTCTTCTATCTCTTGAGAACCTATTCAACCATCGAAGACCCAGTTAAAGGCTTTCTCTTCTGTGACAAACTTTAATGTTCAGGAGGAACAAAATCACTCTTTCCTTGTGTTTTCATAGCATTATCCACATTTTTCCATTCGAGCTGTGGCCCCATGTTGCTTGTTCACACATACTCTCTCCCATGTTGTATAAGAAAATTCTTGAGCTCAGAATATAGACATATTGATCTTTCTTATTCCAAAATCAATAAATTTCGTGGTACATGGTAAGCACTTTGAATCCCAATCTATTAATACGCCAAGAGAGGCCATGTGTGGACCTGGATTTTAAGGGACTAATAAATGGTAGGATGAGAATTCTCAATCCTGGGGTGTATTAAGGCAACTGCTGACAATGACTGCAGCATGTGCAGAGTTGGTAAACAGTGCCAAAACTTATGACATGATGGGATTCAATACGACTGCTCAGCTACTAACATCCTATCTCAGACATCAGGAAGTATTAGTAGTAGATGAAGTACTTTTCAGCATCATCAATAGCTCAGAGGCAGGCACTGACTTTAACAGTGATTCAGTCATAACAGTTGATGTCCTGGCTCTGTAGTCTCTGTAGCAGCCCCTTGCAGGAAAAATAAGAAAAAAAAGTGGCAGAAGCTACAGAACAGGGGAAGGAGTGAGTTCCTGGGCACACGTAGAAACAACTCCTGGGGATACCAATGAATAAAGTCTTATTTAAGAACGACAGATGTTCCCACAATAATAGGTGGGAAGGAGGCTGCACAATATTATATGTAATGTTATTGTGACATAAATGTGTGTATAAATATATGCACATAATATACAAATATATGTACACATATGTGTACACATGTATGTGTAAAAATATAGTTAGTTACTTAAACTTTTTCCAGTGTCATAAATACATATACACAATGGGAGCAGAGGAAGGAAAGAATTATAGAAGGTTGAGTGTTATTTACTGCTGTAGAAGAGGAGATAGAATCACTAATCAAAGAGACAGTTTCAAAAAAAAAAAAAAAAAAAAACAAAGAGACAGTTTCACATATATTCAAAAGAAGGAGTATTGTTTTAACACTAGTTTTTTTAGCCATGTATAAAACACACAGATCTTAATTTATATCAAAATGTCCCATAAAAGGAGGCATTTCCTTTTGGAATATTTGCAAGTGAGCTTTCCATCTGTAAACCACCAATTATGTTTTATTAAACTGTCCAAGTGCAGAAAAAAAAACTAGTTCTCTGGTATATAAAAAATCTTTTTAGGCATTTTAGGTTATTTAATGTTCAGTAAGCTAAATAAAAACTAATTTTACACTTTCTACTTATATTAAAAAGAAATCAAAGTAAAAAATCCATAAAGTTAAAAAAATAAAAAATATTTTAAATGGAACAATTGTACACATAAATAGACAATGAAACATTTTAAGAATCTGATTGTGAAGGTATTGTTGAATAGATAAAAGATATTGAGAAACTCATATAAGAAATGGTTCCTGGGGATATTAAAAGGAACAGTCTCCAAGTACATGTGCTTTAGTAGAGTGAGGAGGGACAAATAGAGGTGTGTGTAGATAGTTTTGTATCGGTGACAGCAGAAATTGAGGGATCTCATCATATTTTCTCTATGAATGAAGCAAGAGACAAGATGGTTCTTCAGCTGGGAGCTGGGAGGCGTTGCTCGGTTCAAGTTTGGAAATATGTGGGGGAAAATGGACACTTTTAATATAATGATGGGAATAAACTGTTAACAAGAAATTTGGAGTGAGATTTACTGTGAGTTTTTATGACTAGAGAGAAATGTGGATAACAGAAATGAGATGCCTAAACCTTACGAATTTAGAAGGGCAATGAACTGGAACTCGCACTAAGGTCCAGGAGTGACCATAGCAAGGAAAGCAGGTTGTACTCAGAGAGTGTGGTGACTGAATTAGTCATTATGTATTAGAGATAATCTACATTTATAACAAAATTTAGAATGTGAAAGATACGGATGTGAGGTGGAGCAGAGGACAAATCCTTCAGAGATGCACATTTAAGTATAGAGGACCTGTGTGTCACCAAGGATGGTAATGACAGGATTTGGGTGAAGTTAATTTTAGCGAGCCAGCCACCAAAAGCTTGATGATAGCAATACAAAAACAGTGAGCACTGCGTGGTGAGATGTCAGGGATCTCAAAGGAGTTGGAACGTTTGTATGTGTATGTGTTTTTTATTAGTTTTATAAGAGAATGGGGAGCTCATTGCTAGAAGTGCTACTGGAGAGCAGGGAGCACAGAAATAGCTCCTCGCCATCCGGGGTGTGTGTGTGGGAAAGTAAGCAGCTGGCATTGAGTGGACAGCAGCAAAGGTGGGATCTTCAGACGAGAATCAAGTTTCACTTATGGCAGGGAGTGAGGAATTTGAAGAAAAGACTTTTTTGATGATTCTAGATGGGTAGTTCTAGAGGGTACCATGGGAAAGTTTTGGCAATGAGGATGTGGTAGAGAGCTGGGTCCAGGTAGAGGAAATCTAGAATATTGAGGAGAACAGTAGAGTGTATGATAAAAGATCATGAAACCTGGCACATGAAGAATTGACCAATTTAAACAGAAAAGAGAGCCATGGTAGGTGGAGAACCCCTTCGAGCAGGGTGGTGTCAGAGTGTAGTGACCTTGTAGCTTCCTCTTTCAGTGGGAATGACCATGCCCAAAGGTTTCCGACTCTGTATGTAGAATATACAGCTGAGGTGATGGTGGTTAGAGAAACAATCACCATTATAAATTAATAGAAAGCCATTTTTATTTATGTATCAGTTCCCCCTACAAGTCTAGTTAGTGTGAATCATTGTAAGAGTGTAATTACTATACCTGCAAATCTAATGCCCAGTCTTTAAGTTACTATATTTTCACCAAGGTCATTACATTACAAGATTCAGAACCTTATTGCCAGACAGCCTACTTTGCGGGGGAGGGCGGAAATCACATTATTTTATCTTGTCTTTTACATTGCAACACATACAAACTAAGATTTTTATCATGTATGAAAAAAAATAATCAACCCATTAATTAATGTCATAATGATACAGGCTATTTTCTCTCTTGATCAAGAACTTCTATCTTAATTTTCTGAACTGTTAAAAAATACTCAAATAATTACTCATCTTTCACAAAACTATATATCCTGATATATAGAGAGATTAATTAGATTAATATCTCTAAAGTAGAACTTAATTATATAAGGCCTTAGGAATATGGAAGAATGAAAAGTGAACACTAGTTTCTTTGATTGTTTCTTTGGTTCACTCTGTCAACATGCGTTTTTCTGGAACACTTTCTAGATATTGCTTATTAAATTAGGCCAAACCCTTGACCTTGAGGAGTTGATGAGTTGGTGATGTTCAATTCCCTCAACATTCTGCTGATCCTACAGAGGAAACATTAGGGTTTCTTAATTTCATGTTAAGCGTTGATTTTCCAACATTTTAAACAAACAAAGGTCATCCTAGGCAAAGGCAGTTAACGATGTTTAATTTTTTTTTTGAAAACACAAATGTCAAAACCCATGGCCTTCATTAAAACAAGGTTTCATTCTCACAGATTGTCTTCTTTTCTAAGACTTGAATTTAGTTGGTGACTTGACAGTCGCACAGCTGTTGTCTTACATTTCCATAAGTCTGTATGTTTTGAAAAAGAAGATTAATATATTTCACTTTTCTGTTCAGGTCCAACAAAAACAATGGCAGTTAAACCTAAACCATTTGTCTAAGAGGAAAAGGATAGAATGCTTTTCATCTTTTGCATCGTACCCTCTCATATCAATCCCCACCACACACGCACACACTCACCTCTGGCCCTCGAAAGAGTCCAAAACTTAATTTTTCACATAAATTTGTAGAAATAGATGTAATGAAAATAATATTGTTTATGCAACATCAAAGACTTGCTAGATTTGTCTATCTGTGCCAGCAGCTTTTAAGAATCATTCAAGGCAATCTAGATAGTTGTTTTTATTGGAGAAAACATCAAAACCTCCACAAAAGGAAGAAAAAAGTAGAAATGCCCTGGCACTTTAATTAACACTTTGGAATAGAGATCCAAGATATTTTAGGTTGATTTCAGAGAATCTGGTAAAATTTTAATGCACTTATTCCTTATTTGAACCACCCATTCAGTGTTCTTTCCTTTATTTAAGGCTGATGTTAATTCAAGTTGAAGACTCAGAAGATTTGCCTTCAGTATATTTAAATAAAATACATCCTGTTGTAATGTATGTGAGAAGGCAAAAATCAGTGAATACTACTTTGTTGGCAATCTGCTGAGAAGGAAAGAATAAAAGAATAAACAGTAATGAGGTCCTGTTCTTTTATCCTATTGTGCTTGTAACCATGGCCCTTTCTGTCCTGTTTTTATGTGAATTCCAAAAAAAACAAGAAAAAGAAAAAAAAAGAAATCACAACAAACAAAACACAAGTGTAGAGTTACACTGGATCTAAATTAGAGAGGGATGCAAGTAGTGATTTCAGGATAATGAGCTGCACCAACAGCATCCAGGCTCTGGCAAATTATGTGCCAGACTCAATCCAGTGAAGCTAAGTCAAGTGTGATACTGAGTTGAGTAGATCCAACACAGAGATAAGTCAACCAAGGAGAGCTTCCAAAAAAAGAGATATGCAAAGTTGTGTACATATTTAATTAGACTTCATGTTTTAACAATATTGTGTGTGTGAGATAGTCAAGGTATTACTTTTTACCTGAAAAAATATATCTAATGAATGTTAAATTTTATTAAGCAATTTGAAATTTAATGCTGATCATCAATATGATTACAATTCTACAAAGATCCAGCCATTCATTTAGCCAGTATTTATTGAATGCTTACTAGATCCATTCAGCACACATATTGTGAGCACCTTCTCTGCGATAGATCCATTTGTGTATATTGTGGACACAAGAATGACATATCATGTTTCAGGTCTCAGGATTATAAAGATGAACGGCATATTTTTTTTTTCCCTTAAAAAGATGCTGACAAACCAGACAAACAAAAGGATACTTAGAAGATTTGATGCATTGCAATAACAGATCAAATGGGAATTGATTAAAAAAATCTTAGTGTTAAGAGGAAAAATCAATGAATTGAGCAGGGGAGATCTTCCAGAAGATCAAGTATTGATGATGGTCCACTAAGAAGAGGAGACATTCCCTAAGTAGTATGAAAGAAAGGAGTGCTCAGATCTGTAAGAGGTAAGGGGGATTGTGATTAGATTCAATACATTGTGATTTTTATTTGCTTTTTCACATATTGTTACTTCATATACACATTTCTATGTAAGCTTAAAGTCTAAATCCTTACCTTTTTAATGCCCATATTCCATTTTAATGCATTGGAAATGCACTGTTTAGTAAGCCATTCACTTGTTATTAGACATTTGGTTGTTCTTTCCAGTTTTTCAATAAATTACCATATGCATTTCAGAAAAAATAACTTTGAAAAATTGAAATGTGCTCATAGAATTGACTCTATAGTTTTACAGATGTTACCAAAAGTTTTAAGATTGATTTCCCAGGAAACTGAGACTATTTTAAATACTACCAGCAACATAAAAATACTCTACATTTCCCAGAATTTATTCCATTTTTACTGGGACAACCATTAAATTTCAGCTTCACTAGGGCAGAGACCACTTCATTTACAAACACAGTATATACCAAGGGTTTAGCATAATACCTGGTATATAGTAAATACTAAGGAATTCATTGCTAAATGAATAAATAAATGAATGGATGGATGAATATTAAACACCACCACTTTAGCTTACCTTTGTTTATTTCATAGGTATATTTTAGCACCATTGGTTTGTTTATATCCACATGTTGACTTATGATTTTATCTTCATATAGTATGCACCTTGTAATGCATTAATATTATGGGTTTAGGCAACACACTTTCCATTTCTTAATCAAAAGCCATTGTGCTCATTCTTCCTTGGCTAATGCCTGCTGGAATGCTGGTTTTGTTTAGAAGAGTTAGGTCCCAGGGATTAGTAATGACTATGTAAGCCTGTGGATTTCATTCTACTTTGCCAGACTTTTACAGCTGGCTGTGGCCATATCACTTATTTATCGCCATAGAATCTATGGTAAAGTTTCATGAAAAAACTTTAGGGAATTGTTTTTTCTTTTGCTGAAAAAACAAACTAACAAACACTTGAGGAAAAACCTGTGTTTAAAGAAAGTAGCTGTTTTGAGTTTTTGTTTTTGTTTTTGTTTTTTGAGACAGGGTCTCACTCTGTTGCTCAGGCTGGAGTGCAATGGTGCAATCATAGCTCATTGTAACCCACAATTTCTGGATTCAAGTGATCCTCCCACATCAGCTTCCAAGTATCTGGGACTACAGGTGCACACCATCATGCCTGGCTAATTTAAAAAAAATTTTTTTGAGATGTTTTCTTGCTATACTGCCCAGGCTGGTCTCAAACTCCTTGCCTCAAGTGACCTTCCCACCACAGCCTGCCAAAGCTTGAGAGGAATTAGCTTAATACTACTTCCCAATCCTTATATAACTTGTGTTATTATATCTTGGTTAAAAGTGTTTTGAAAAAAAAAATTTATATGTTGGCACATTATATTGCCTTATTTTTATTAATGTATTTTGCTTAACAAAACTTCATGCTAACATTTAAAGCCAATTATATTCCCCAAACTTAATTGCTCTTTAAGTTTTAAATATTTTCTTGCTTTAAACTTTGCAATAGAGATTATCAGTTGACAAATTATTTTGGTCTCTAAATTTGAAATACATTCACTTTCTGTCTTTAAAGTAAAAAATCATTTTGGCCAAGTTATATTGATGTAAATTCAATTATCTTTATTTAGCTTCTCCTACATTCTTCTTTCAACATGGGCTTGGTATTGAGATTCAAAATTATTTATCTTCACAATTCATCACTCCTTTCTTTCTGGCAGCTCATAAGATAATATCTTTGTCTTTAAAGTTTCAAAACTCTTATGTTGATATCTAGATATTGTCCCTTGCCGATTGCGCCTGTCAACACTGTTGAATTCCAGGCTGAATATATTATTTAATATAAAAAATATATCCATATTATTATTCTGAATATGAAAGCTGTTTCTCTGTTTCTAAACTCTCAGACCTTGTAATCAGATATTAATGTTCTATTTGTATTTTTACATGCAACAAATATAGTATCTGCATATATCTTTATCTGCATCAATATCTACATTCAATCTATAACTAAGCTATATCTAATCTATCAGTTGATCTAGCTAGACAGCTGTCTCTCAAAAAATCTACCTGTAACAAGTAGTATTCTTAGCTACAAGGGATTTATCTTCAATCTTCAATAATGCATGTGTCTTATAAAACATCGATTTTTTTCTTTACATATTCTGTAAGCATAAGGCTATCAATATGGTAGAATATTGATGTTCATGGTGATGATCAAGATCTTTGTGGACCAAAACATGGTGGTAATTGGGAAAATTGACCTCACATGTATTAATCTCAAATGTAGTAAGAGGTGGAGCCCTTCAGAGGTGATTCAGTTAAAAGGGTGAGACCCTCATGAATGGGATTTGTGCCCTTATAAAAGAAGCTTGAGGGAGCTTATTTTTCCCCTTTACCATGTGAGAACACAGCTAGAAGATGTCGTCAATGAAGAATGGGCTCTCACCAGACTGAATCTGTTGGTGCCTTGATCTTAAACTTCCCAGCCTCAAGAATTGTACAAAATAAATCTGTCTTGTTTAAAAGCTACCTAATCTAAAATACTTTGTCAGAGCAGTTCAAAAGGACTAAGACACTCCCCTAACTCATTCAGAAATGTAAGCCTCAGGAGACCTCTCTTATTATTTTCCTCCTTTATGATGTTGGTGCAGCCATCCTGGCCTTCATACTGTTCTTAGAGCATATCCAAAAAGGCCTTACCTGATCTGACGGTCTTTGTGTTGGCTCATCTCTCTGCCTATAATTCTCTTCCCATCGATAGACATATAAATAACTCCCACACGTTCTTCAGGTTTTTATTTGATATTTTTACCTTGATCACCCTTGTTAAAATTGTATTCCCCTCCTGACCCTCAGCATTGCCAATATTTTATCCTCTCTACTTTTCTTATTTCACTCATAAATTTCTAAAATACACTATAATTTACATATTTACATTCGAGATTTCTTTTTTTTCCCACTCCTCTTAATAGTATGTAAACTCGATGCAATCAGGGTTTTTTTTTTTTTTTTTTTCTGTTTTCTTCACCACTGTATCCTAGTCACAAAACAAAGTCAGATAGATATTAGGCATTCCATACACGTTTGTTCAATTAATGACAAAGTAACCAACGAATGGAAATTACATTTACACCACTTCTTTACTAGTTCTCTTTCTTACCAGTAAGCTACAATGAAGTGCTGGGTTTCTATCCATTATTGTTATCTCGAAGCTAATTAATGTCTAATAAATTAAAAAACGGTAATGCAGGTGATTCTATTAATATTTTCTCTACGTAGAGCTAGACACAGCATACAGCTGCAAGTCCTGTTGGGGAAGGCTAAGAGGAATATTGGTAGCAGGACTTGTGATGTATATTCTTCACAGGACATTTTTCCCACCTGTACTCAGACTTTATTTCATTCAAATGGCTCTAGATCTATGAAGTTGCATGATGTTTTAAAGCATGGTAGCAGTTAAACAAACCTTAGTTCTTTTCAGTTATAATAATCATACATGTTGTGCTGCCCAACTATCTGGGCTCTAAGAGACCAAAGATCAACTAAATTGCTAAACATCCAAGCATGTTAGACCATTTTGATTTCCAGGGTAGCCCCTTCTTCTCTTTATGTTCCTCCACTTAAGTGTAGCCACTTCAGGACTTTCCAAATTTCTGTAAAAATGGTGAGCTTGTTTTAACCATAGCATTTTTTTCAGCAGCTTTGCAGTCAGCAAACACAGCCACTAGTCACTACCCAGATGTGCTGTTGCTCCTTCCGGATGTAATTCTCAGGGCCTCGAGTCGGCCGGGCTTTCCTGAAGGACATAGTAGCTGGATGGACTGGCTACTATGACACATTCACTTCCCCATTTCTCTCTTTCCAGATTATGTGGACTACTTCACCAACATTATTTTTTAGATGCTCATATCTCAACTGGATTTAGTATAAGACATCACTGAGTGAATAATTATGAGGAAACAATTGTTACTATTCCCAGGTGCTTGAGCTAACACATTGAATTCAAAAGCTCTGAAAAATTTAGCCATTTCGATGGATTCAAACGGATACAAAAATATTTTCTGCTTTTTCAGTCACATCAGTCTATTCCCAAATATAATAGCTAGAGTTTTGCTGATAACATTTATTAAAGCTTCAAAATTCTCTTAGAGGCCGGGCACGGTGGCTCACGCCTGTAATCCTAGCACTCTGGGAGGTCGAGGTGGGCGGATCGTTTGAGCTCAGGAATTCAAGACCAGCCTGAGCAAGAGTGAGACCCCGTCTCTACTAAAAATAGAAAGAAATTATCTGGCCAACTAAAATATATATAGAAAAAATTAGCCGGGCATGGTGGCGCATGCCTGTAGTCCCAGCTACTTGAGAGGCTGAGGCAGTAGGATTGCTTAAGCCCAGGAGTTTGAGGTTGCTGTGAGCTAGGCTGACGCCACAGCACTCACTCTAGCCAGGGCAACAGAGTGAGACTCTGTCTCAAAAAAAAAAAAAAAAAAAAAAAAAGTTCTCTTAGAGACTCAGTTTCTCCTCCAGGATTCAATCCATGGTGTGTGGACTCTTCCACGTGCTCCTACTGAGTAACTTCCTCATTAAAGGAAGTCTCAGCATGCTACCAAGGTGGGCTAACAGTTCATGAAACCTATTCTCTAACTACATAGTTAAATAAATTTTCCTACTACCCTTGCATATAGGTGTGATGTGGGGCTAATTTTCCCCAATCAAATGTGAGTAGAATTGGTGCATCACTTTTAGCATGCTTTCTTTACGCATTCATTCTGTTTCTCACTGCCAGCTGGATATCAATGCCTAGGATAAATTCAAGAGACATGCTTTGAAAAAAAGGAAAAATATCTAAAACATGTGTCAAAGGCTTAGCATACGGGACACAAGAAATAATATAACTGCTATCAGAGGCTGAAGGGATGACGATCCGTAATAGCAAAGCATTTGGTAAAACTCTTGCCTGCAATTTCCTGGGGGAAGATCACATGTCTACTGAACTAGCAGCTGTGGGGAAGAGATTGAGAAGAATCAAAGTATTAGAGTCTGTTAGCTACTATAGCATCCTTTTGTCAAAGTATTATAAGAAAGAAACACACCCAGGAGGGAATTGGACAGTTTGCAAGCAAAAAGAAAAGAAAGGAAAAGAGAGAACGTCTGGAAATTTAGAGCCTTAAAGAGTGGGAAAGCTAACTGCTTCTGATTGCAAAACAGTGGGTAATAAGATAAAACCCTGGGTAACAAAAACCACACTAAAACACAGCCATGCAGGAAACATCCTTTTTATCAATGATGAGGTAATAATACAGCCCCAATTTATTCTTTGTCCTTAAATGACTAGAAAACTGAAGAAAGTAGAAACAGTCCCTGACTTTTGATGGTTCAACTTAGGATTTTTCAACTTTACAATGGGTTGATTGGGGTATTAAATGCATTTTAAATTCACGATATGTTCTACTTACAATGGCTTTATAGGGACTTAGCCCCATCGTAAGCTGAGGAGCATCTGTAAATGAAACAATGATTTTCAGGCATAGGACAACAAGCAGATAAGACTAAGGCTTTTGAAAGAAGACAAAATAACAAACAAAGATAGCCCCTATGATTTTCTCAAATTATTGCCTGGAGGTACACTCCAAGCAGAAATGAAGAAGGAAAATAAAAAAGTAGCCGCAAAGTCTCACCAAGTTGAGAAGACAAATTTGGAGTTAACGGAGACTGAGGCTACTAGAATTCACTGAGCAGGCTACTAAAGAGAAGGAAACTATACAGACAGAGGACAGAGTGATACTCAGATGGGTCCTTTTAGGTCTGCATCTAAGTATTAACCTGAGCTTGCGTAAGAGAAAATTATATGAGGGAAGGAAAAGAACTGGAGAGTTGTTTAAATAATTGCCTAAGCTAGCATGAGGCTGGCAATAATTTCTATGCCCACCAGTATGAAAGGAAAGAACTTCTAATGAACAAAGTATCATGTCTAAACTTTAAAGGTTTTATTTTAGTTATGAAGATAAATTAATTTTGGGGGTGGGGAGGTGGAAGGGCTTTTCTGGAAGCCACCATCAAAGAATAAATCTCAAAAGGCTTGATTACAAGTAATTCAACTGCATGCCAGAACAAGTTCCCACACTCTTTGAGAGAATACAACAAAACCCAACACCCACTAATGTAAAAATATGATAACCAGTATCCAACAAAAAAAATCATGAATAAAATGAAGCATAGAAAATAGTACTCATAACTCAAAGACAAAAATAATCAGCATATTTAAAGCAATGAAGGAAAAAAATGCCAACATATAATTCTATAAAAAGTGAAAAAAATGAAGCCAAAATAAAAATTTTTCAGACAAAAAAAAGTGAAAAAGCTATTTCTCTCAAAGCTACATTTTAAGAAATATTAAACCTTCTTCAAGCAGGAGTATAATACTAGTCATAAATGTGTACCTATACAAAATAAGAAAGAAGCACCAAATATGGAAAACATGTAGAAAAACATAAAAGATGTTTTATTACATTGCTTAATTTCTTTTGAAGATAAGTGTTTAAAACAATAAAAACATAACTTTTTTTGAGTTTTAGATTTTTATTTCAAAATGCTTTGCAATTAAATGAATTACTGTTCAGAAGTCTCCCACTTTTCATACAAAAATACTTATACAGTTGAAAGAGTTCAATGTCTTCTTCTGCAGGAGAAATCCACAGCATCCCTAGAATCAGTATGAAATCTGGTCTTGTCCCCACTATCAGGGGCTCCCCACGGCCTGAGTACTTGTTAACCGGGACAGGTTTTCTAGGCACTGATCCCACAAAAATGTGGGATCAACCCAAATCCCCTCAATTCATGAGTGGATTGATAAAATGTGGTGTATGCACACCATGGAGCTCTACTTAGCCATAAAAAATGAATTAATTCCTTTTGTAACAATCTAGATGGAACTGAAGATGATTCCCCTTAGGGAAGTCTCACAAGAATGGAAAAACAAACACTGCACGTACTGACTATTAAATTAGAAGTAACTGAACAACACGAGTGCTGTGTGCACAAATGGAAGTGAAACTCAATGGAAATCAAGCAGGTGGGAAGGGAGAGGAAGAGATGGTTGCAATCACACCTAACATGTGTAATGTACATTATCGGGGTGATGAGCACACATATAACTTTGTCTCAGGCAGCAGCAGTCCCCAACCTTTCTGGCACCAGGGACCAGTTTCATGGAAGACAATTTTTCCATGAATGGTTGGGAGTGGGAGGGAGTTGGAGCTCAGGCAGTGATGGGAGTGATGGGGAGTGGCTGTAAACACAGATGAAGATTTCCTGGCTTGCCCCACCTCTCAACTCCTGCTGTGCGGCCCCTGGAGTCCTAAGTTTCATGTTAGACAATTTTTTTCGTGGATGGGGCTGGAGGCAGGATGGGGCAGTGGAGCTCTCTAGCCCAGTCTGTACCAGGCCACAGACTGCTAGTAGTCAATAGCCTAGGGGTTGGGGACTGCAGTCAAGCACTACAAAAGCAATCCGTGTAACCAAAACATTTGTACCCCCATAATATTCTGAAATTTAAAAAAAATTATAGGGAAATACAAGTAAAACAAATATCTGAAATAATTTTTAAACAAAAATAAAGATGGAATACTTACTAGTACACATCATTTCAATTGTTACTCTAATGTGAGAGTAGACTTGAGAGTGTGATACTGGCATATAGACAGATGTGTGAAACAGAATAAAAATTTTAAAAGCATACCTATACATACATGGTCTATTGACATCTCTACAGTGATTCAATGAAGAAAAGGTATTCATTTTGTAAAAGTAGTGAAGTCACTATTGATATTCACATGAAAAATAATGAATTTCTACTCTTACTCCTCAACATACACAATAAGTTCATTCAAAGTAAACCATTGAGTTAAATGTAAGTGTGAAAACCATAAAATTTTCTAGAGAAAGTCATAAGGAAAAACTTCTTGTAACCTTGAGGAGAGCAATTATATCTTTGATAGGACACAAAGAGCACAACTATAAAAGACAAAACTGATATATTGTACTTATCTAAATCAAAATTTCTGCTCAACAAAACACTCCTTTATAGGAATTTAAAGGCAAGTCACTGACTGGGAGAAAATATTTGCAATATAAATATTTGACAAAGGACCTTTTTTTCCCCCCCATACTATACATGCAGAACTCTATAACTCAAGAAGACAAACCAGGAAAACAAAATATTTGAGGAGACGCTTTATAAAAGAAGATATATAAGCACATAAAAAGACATACAGCATAGTCATCACAGAAAGGAAATAAACATCATAATAAAATCACTAAATACTTTCTAGAATAGCTAAAATCAAAAAGACTGATGATATCATATGTTGAAGAAAATAAATGAAACTAATAAATTGTTCATGGGAATGTAAAATTATACAATCACTTTGGCAGTTTCTTGCAAAGTCAAACATACATATTTTTCACTCTCCTATTTAGCAAAGAAAAATGAAAGCATGTTCCCACAAAGATTTGCGCACAAATGATCATAGGTCATAGGTCACGATAACGAAAAACTGGAAATAACCCATATGTCCCTCAAGAGGATAATGGAGAAACAAATTTGGTATATTATATGGTATATCCATATAACAGGATACTACTCAACAACAAAAAAAGAATGAAATATTGACTCACACAGCAACAAAGATGAATCTCAAAATCACCAACCAGAGTAAAACAAGCCGGATATACAATAGTGCATGCTGCATGATTCTGTTTGTAGGAAATTCTGGACAAAGTGAAATAGTCTCTAGTGACAGGAAGCAGATCCACCTTTGCCTGTCGCTGACACGGGAGCAGAAGTTGACTGCAGAGGTGCATGAGGAAACATTTCCGTGTTGCCAGAAATGTCTTATGTCATAATTGCAGCAGAGGCCACACAATTACACATTTTGTAAATATCATCAAATTGTACATATACATTTGGTAAATTGAATTGTATGTAAATTGCAGTTCAACAGACTATGGAAAATGCGGTTCTGCAGCAAACATGATTACTTGGGTAGCCTTTTCGCTGAATCTTCTTAGCCTCAATGTAGCCACAATTAATTTAAAAGTTAGGGGCATATCATAAGGAAACAAAAAATAAAGTGGATGTGAAACTATGTTTAATATTTTAAGTATGATTACTAATATGCATAACTAAGTGTAATTAAAGAGATAAGCCTTCAAAGTTTCTGAAGGAATCATTTTGCCAAATAAACCATGGGCAGATTGAAAATTATTTGACCTTTAAAGACAAAAAACTTTGGTTCTACAAACTTCATGGATAGAAAACTGGCTTTGAAGCCACTCAGTTTCTAAGAAGTACATATTCCTGCTTCAGACAGTGCCATAGAGCATAATGAATAAGACAGAACTTTTAAGGAGCAGAGGCAGCGTCAGGCAGCGTCACAAAGGTCATTTCCTTTTCTCTGGCTTCGGAAGCCTTCACACCATTTCCCCCGTGGGATTTCAGAATTGCTACAGAATAAAAATTGCTGAGTGTCCCATTCTTCTTCTTTATAATCTACATTTTCAACCATTGCCCTGTCTTTATTCCACCATGGTAGGTTGTGTACCGGGTAGGAGACTGTTTGTCTTTTCAGTTTATGGGCAGCCAGATTATAGGGAGCCCCAATCAGACCAAATGGAGAAGACTGTGTCAAGTCCAGAAGATCCTAGATTTTGAGTAGATACAGTAATTAGTTTGGACCTTAGGTTTTCTCTCTTGGGGGTGAAATTACTATGTGCTACATGTGGGCAGAAGACTAAAGAGGATTTGGGGGAAAACGACTCAATACATAAGAAATTGGCCAAATGTTCACAAAGCTCAGTTTTCCTTCTTTGCACAGAGCTAAACGACATTTCCCCACCCCTTGCGTTTTGGTGGGGCATGGCACTAGTGCTCTGCAGTAAAATGTGAGGGGTGCACTGTCTTTTTCAGGCCCAATTTGGTTAAGAGCCTGTATAAACACTCGCTACACTCCCTGACTGATGTACGTGGATGGCCAGGGAAACCAGGGGACTGATGCTTTGAACAAAGAGCCTCTTGCAGCTACTACCTGCAAATGTGCATGTCTGGGAGAAGCTGCATTCTTATCACCACCAACCCCAATTCAAAACCTCAGAGGACTATAATGGAAACCAGAAAGAACTTTTTGTTGTGTTAAGCTACAAAGGTTTTGGCATGATTTTGTATAGCATACCCTAACTAATACAAACATGTTCAAACAAGGAGGAAATAGCTTCATCAGATTAAAACTAGAGACTTGGAAAGGTAGGAACTGGGGACTTGGCATTCTTCAAAATCCCCTAATACTTTACAGTACTCAAATGTGTTTCCATTTTCCAAGGGATTTGATTCAGGGCTGAAGAAATGGAACTTTCAGTCGTTTCTCAGTTTCTGTCCTTCTTTCCAAAGCCAGCAATGGTGGGTTGATTTCTCCTCATATGGCATCATTCTCATCTCTCCTTCTGCCTCCCTCTTCCACTTTGAAGGACCCTCATGATTACATTGGGCCCACCTGGATAATCCTAGATAATCCCCCCATCTCAGGGTCTTAATTTAATCACATCTGCAGAGTCCCAATTAAGGTATCGTATTCACAGATTCTGGGGATTAGGACTTCGATATCTTTGTGGGGGACGAGGGGCTGTCATTATTCTGAACGCACCTGCAGTGTCCACCTGAGATCTACAGTGGTGACTGACTGTGGCTCCTTCCCCAAATTCCAATTAGCTGCTTCACTATCGAGCTGGCAGATAGTCTAAATATTGCACTTTCATCCACTCTTTGAGCAAAAAGCTGTTTGGAGAAGTTAATCTCTTTTGTAATTCTCATTTTAATAATGAGGCAGCTGATATTCTGGCAGTTTAATTAACATGCCCAAGGTCACAGGTGATAGGAGCAGAATATTGTTAAAATTCAAAGCTCATGGCTGCAGGTCCATTCATTTCCCAGAGAAAGACTGTCAATCTCATAGATTGTATAAATTGAGTTCATTTTAAGTTTGAAAAAAAAAAAAGCTGATTATTTTACATCGGACTAATTTAAGAAAACTTGTATAAATCCTAATCACTTTTTTTTCTTATTTCACTAATGGAGTATCTGCAAATATTCAGTGCGAAGATGGCATTGAACAAGAAACTCTACTATTCAACTCAATGACAGCTGATGATTACTCACTTTCAAATGACGGATACTTGGTAATGCATCTGTTCACCCAGGGGAACCTCTCCCATGCATGTCTCTAAATCTTCTCTATTCTAAATAAATTGCCATAAGATGGGTTTGTGTTATTTTGCTACCTTTTCTGAGCAGCATTTCACAGCTAAGTGGAAGGAGTTATTTTGCCACTGTTAAAGTTTGTTTCCCCCCACTGTTAATTATTTTTGTATTTGTTGGTCATCTGTAAAAACTCAATTCCTTTAAGATTATTAATTATAGTAACAACCAAATAATAGTGATTCCTTGAATCTGGTTTAAGAGTAACAACACTTATAGAGCACATTCCAAATAGAACATAATCCGTATTACCCCAACTGCACATTTACAGATGATGTCCTTAAGGAGATGTCATGATGTGGTTCAAGAAATAAGATGAAAAATTCGGTCACATAGCTAATAAGTAGTCGAGCCCAGAATCAAACCCAAACTCATGTTGCTTCAATAGCTGCCTGCTAACACATCACAAACTTTGTTATTATATATTAAGAGTAAAACTTGCTGATATTTTAAATCACCTAAAAATGTATCAAAACCCTACTGGTTCTACATTACAGTAGAAAAACAAAACAAAAAAGAAAATCAAATAGTTCAGCCCAAAACCACAAAGTTAAAGTTGTGATCTATGAGGTGGATATTTCTGAAAGTTTCAGACACTTTCATCCACATTAAAGAAACTCTGAAAAAGACATATGCTCAGAGTATCCTGGTCATAAGTGCTTAATGCTAAGGGCAGTCAAGCAACACAGAAGCAAGAAGCCTTAAAAGCTTTTGAAGTCTAAGGTTGTAACCTTTGGGTAAGATGGCAAAGCTGTCAAGTCCATTGAAACACAGCACTTCCCCTCAAGTGTCTGTCCTGCCCTTCCTTCCACACTAAGTGCCTATGCTGAGCTCCTCTAGCCATTACATAAAGCTTTTCAGGAAACATCACTCCAGACAGATGTTTAACCCCAGGCTCTAGGGAAGCTATGCTGTGAGTTGTTGGGTCTGTTGATTAATTTTACATGCACACGTGTGCTAATGTAGTCTGACACGGAGGCCCTTGCAACCAACCAGCCATGTTAAGCAAACAAAGTAGTTCAGGCAAATCTGCACTAAAAGTTATCTGTGCACAAGATGTTTTCACCCCAAATCTCAAAGGACAACTGGTTCTTCTTTTTCCTCAACAAGCATCAGAGGTGATCCGGTCAATATTATTCTCAATCATGCTTGACTCACTTGTAATGTGCCACCCCCTTTTTTAATAGGCTGGTGTGGAATACAAAATATTTCAATACAAAGGGAGATTGAAGCTCAGTGATGTAAGACTATAGAGAAGCTTCAAAACATTCGGGACAATCATTACTCAGAAATTAAGCTGCATAATCTATGTCCATTGGTTGCAGATCATGTTCTGTGAAATTGATCAAATTATAAACATTAAATGTGATATGATATTATTTTTTAAAAAGTGATGATTTTGAGAAAAACTTGTGAATAATATAGCACTGCTAAATATCAACATTGCAGATTTTCCTTTTGATATTGATAGATAAACTATTACAGACTAACTCTCCCACTGAGAAAATTAAAAAAAAAAAAAAAACCTAGGGAAAAAAATTTTATGAAGTTTGTCTGAGAGCACTGAAGAAAAATCAAGGCAGTCAAGATTTAAGGGATTGAGGTCTTGAGGAATAGGAAAGTCTGGGCAGATGCTCAACAACCAGCGTAGCTTTTCTCTTTGAGGCATTTGCTAACTCACGAGCAGGGGCAAAGCAGCTGAGAAGCTGAAGAAGGAGTTTCCAGAATCCTTAGAGGAGAGGAGAGGAGGACACAACGTGGAAATGAGGGCTCAACATGGGGAAGAAACCTAGTAAACACCACCAGCTTCGGGTGAGACCCTGCAATCCTACACCCAGAGAGGGGAGAGAAATCACTCCAACACATCAAGTTGAATTACAATGGTCTGTCCTTACCCTAGCTGCTTTCCAGAAGCAAAAGTAAACATCAGCATTACAGAGCCTAATAAAAATAATTTGAACTCAGGTGGTAATTAATGAAAATTAGTTAAATCTTGTTCATCTTCAAAGCATTTCGGAAGGAGGGGATGGGCATAAACACACCTAATGGGTGCGGTGCGCACCATCTGGGGGATGGACACACTTGAAGCTCTGACTCGGGTCGGGCAAAGGCAATATATGTAACCTAAACATTTGTACCCCTCTAATATGCTGAAATTAAAAAAAAAGGCATTTCAATATTTGCCAATAGTGATTTTTAAAATGACAATAACTACCTTTCTTTTTTTTTTTTTGAGTTCCTGCCACACGTCCACGTTCTAGGATTTCGGCTGTCTGTGAATCTCTTACCATATCTGCAAGTTAAGTACTATTTATGTCTGATCACAAAACTGAGGTTCACAGCTGTTTACGTGACTTACAAATCCACACAGCTAAGTAGATGACTGAGTTAAAATTTATAAACTCTGAACTGTTTGGTTTCAACAAACTCTGTGTGCGAGGTGGGTGCACATTCTCACGGAATGTGTAAAGAAGGATTTACTTTAGGACAGAAAACAAAGGGGCCTGTGAGGAACTGTGTGTGTGTTTTTGAAGAAAATGATCTCTTGTGAAAGTCAGTCATCTTAGATTCCCCCCCACCTCAGAATTTGGAGGGAGTTCTAAATAGCACAAGAATGTCTCCTAAAATACTTACGGAAAAGAAAAATAATAATTAAATAATTAATTCAAATAATATTTACTGGGTGTTTATTATTTGCCAGGCACTATTCTATATTTTGGAACTAGAGTGATAAGCAAAATAGACAAAGTCCCTGGCCTGATGCAGATTAGATCCTATTGGAGTGGACAGTTAAATAAACACATAAAAATAGAATTTAGGGAGTCATCCATGCTGAATTGATATTTATAGCCAAGCTGGCATGATGGGATAAAAGTCTATTTGGAATTGGTTCAAAAAAGAGAAGAAAGGTATTAGAGACACAGTATATAGGACAGGGAAAGTACAGAATTCAGATGATGTCTGTAGAGTTAGTGTCTGAAAGAGCAGTGCTACACCCCATTCTTCCACCGAAGCCCTTTCCTGTTTTGGAAGCTGAAATAGTGGGAGACAATGACTTCTTGGTCATGGATTTGTCAAAAGATCTGTGATTCTAGACAGAGAATTGAATGTGGACAATATCAAAACAGTAAGAACTATTACATCATCATATGTTTCTTTCTCAGTCTGTATAATTCCAAGCTACTTGAAGGTTAATGTGATTAAAATAAGCTTTTTTTTTTATTTCAGCGTATTATGGGGGTACAAAATATAGGTTATTTAAGATTGACAAAGGGGGAAAAATAGGAGTATGAGTGAAAAAATGAAATGTCCAAATAACAAGCAGGCACCAGCACCAACATTCTTTTATTCTGCATAATGCTTTTGTGGAACAACCAAAATTTTTACTTTTCACACAGTTGTGTAGGCATCCGTTTCAAAACCATGGGAGGAATGAGGTCCTAACTGAGGTAATTGCCTCATTAAATTGACATCTATCTCCAACAATGCCTCCTAGATCACAAATCATGTTAATGGCAAAAAAAAAAAAAAAATGTGTATGTGATACAAATTTAACACATCATTATTTGCAGGCATGAAAATCTCTATAGTAACTTTGGTGCTAGAACCAGCCATCTGAGCCTGCTTATGAAAGAGATTTATTTATCCCAAATTATATTTTCTCTAAACCGATCCCTGCTTTGCTGACCAACACAATTTTCTGAATGAGGGACCCCAATTGCCACCTGCATTCCAGTTCCATAAATTCAACAGATTTTTCTTCCAATTTCCGGGCTGGAATGTCATAATGATGACAATTTCATTTTATCCTGAATATTGCAAATCACTCAAAATAATTGAATAGTTAAGCACAACAGAAGAAGTCATTTCACTGAAGAAAGTACAGCAACAAAGTATGAGAATATTGCCGCTATAAAACAATTTTCCCCATTTACTAGCACTTTCAACTCACATTTCCTTAGCATATAATCAGTGTTACCACCTGAAACATTACTCACATGGTATTTAGGAACTTAAATCTTCTGGAAGTTGTCGGAGCAAAAAGACGAACACAATTCGGTTAAAAGACAGAAATGAAGTTCTAACCATTAAGTGTGGCTTCTATTGAGCACTGATGGCAGAAATAAAATGGTTTTAATTTAGATCAACTCTACTATAAATTACATAATTGATTTATCTAGAGGAAATTTCATCAGATATAACTTGATGTTACTCGAGAAATATTTAACAGATGCTATAATATCTCCCTTAAAAACATCAAAATATCAAATAGGTGGTTTTCTCTTTATGATAATGACCCACAAGACTGTAGTCAATGATATGAATCCATAACTTGAAACACTAGTTCAAGAGTAGTGATGGTTTCACGAAGTTAGTTTGATATAAAATGCTTGTTTTTCTTGTATTATTGGAGAATGAGGTTTTTTTTTAATTGATGTTTTTTAATAGTCAAATGATATCTTTACTTCTTTCAATTTTTGTTAGAATTTTTTATTAAAATATATTCCACATATTTCCAGCTGCTTAAACTAAGGATTCTAAACTGTAATTTAATCTTTAATTAATTTTTTCCAAGATGATAATTAAGATTAAAGAATTTTTTTAATCTTTAAGGTTTTGCCAGGGTTTTTGGCCCCTACACTAAATGGTTTCCCTCTCTCTCTCACACACACATGCACACTTTTATTTTTAAATTTGATTTCCCAGTATCAAGTTATCTACTGTCACCTCTCAGTAGTCTCAAGGAAATGAAGACTAAAACATATTCTTCCTGCTTAATACATGTCAGCTCAGGATGATGTGAGGTTTATTTCTATTCAACTTAGCTATTATGTGAGACCTGTTGGAGACAAGTTTCTTTAATAATTACATATTGCTCTAGTTAATGTTAAAGGGAGTTTACATTATTGAAGATAGTCTTACAAAGTTAGAATTTTGCTATCAAAATATAGCAACTTTGAATTGAAAATTTTCTATATTAAATCCAAGCATATACAAAAAGCAGTATGTAAATAATCCATTATTTATTCCATTGCTGCTTTTTAAAAATAATTATTCAACAAGCAATGTTATGGACTTAATTATGTCCTCCTTGAATTCATATTTTAACCCCCAGTGTGACCATATTTGGAGAAAGGGCCTTTATGGAGATCCTAAGGGTGTAGCCCTAATCCTATAGGACTGGTGTCCTTATAAGAAAACAAAGAGACACCAGTCCTCCCTTTCCCAGTGTGCACAGTGGATAGGCCACATGAGAAAACAGCCTTTTGCAAGTCACAAAAAGAAGGCTTGCCAGAAACCAACCCTGTTGGTGGCTTGATCTTGGACTTCCAGCCTCTGGAGCCGTGACGAAATAAATTTCTGTTGTTTAAGCAACCAGGTCTGCAGTATTCTGTTATAGCACCCAGCGGAAACTAATACAATGAATGATTAACTCTTTTTTTCCTAATTGCTAGTTACTTCTCTATGATATCAGCAAACAAAAGAGTTAAAAATTAGGATAAAATCAATAGTGTCATGCAAAATGATCAGGGACCCCTTAAACAGGAGAATATAAGAAATGCTCTGGCTTCTTGCCCTACAAAGTATTTCCCATTATAGGATATCAAAATGTGTCTTTGTGTCAAAGGATTGAGATTCAGCAGTAGAATGAAAGCCACTCAATAGCTTCAGTTTATTTTTTAAAATATGTTTTGCTATTTTGAACCACAAGTCTAGTTTGTGGTTGAAAAGAAAAATGTGGGCAATATCTTGGGAAGAAGGCCCAATTGTTGCCAAGAGTAAGGGCCTCCAATGCTTCAGAGCTTAACAGTAACAGCTTGGAATCAAGTTCTGAAACTCTGCTGGGAATTCTTTCAATCCTGTGTGCCTGAAAGACATATTGTCCCTGTATGGACTGCTGCCATGCTCCATGCAGGACTCTGGAAGACTTCATAAAACAGAGGAACAAAAACCAAGTCTTTGTCTAAAGTCTTTCTCCATTTTTTTTCACTTGCATGCAGGAAAGAATCAAAGCACATTAGTCATGATTACCTAGAGAAGACCAGACACTGTATAAGTACCAAGATGAAGACCAAAAAAAGCATGAAAAGTCTCCCACATACTCACTGAAAAGTTATAAAACAAATAATCTACCAATATGAAGACCATAAGTAGACCTCAGATATCCTCTAGTCCAGCCATTTTTAGGGACTGAGACGCTGAAATCCCAAATGACTTATGCACGTTTCCATGCTCTCCCTGAGTAGGGTCTGGGTCAACAGAAAATCTCAGATTTTCAGTCAGACTCTTCCAATGGAATTTTAGACCTGTAAGCTCTCTTGAATTTGCAAACGCTCAGGAATAAGCCAGGAACTTCTGTATCTCTTATCATTGTTCGTCAGCATCCACCTTCTGCCTTATTTTCCCAATCCCGCTTGTCTCACTCAGCCCTTGCTATTGCCATCCTCCTTGTCTCTGTAACTATTTCAGACTTCCACCTTCAGCTCCCTCAGTTCACTTTCTTAATCAACTCTTATTATTCTGTCAGGATTCTTTTCATGGTGAATACAGAAACCAGTGGGAGTTGGCTAATTGATTATAAAGTAAAGCCATGCATTACAGACCCATGAGCCCAGAAGCTGCTGGGTTTCAGGAAGTGCTATAAGCAGGAACTAGGAAGTGCACTCTACTCTCTTTTTGTCTTTCATCTGTGTTTCTGTATGCTTCATTTCTTGTCAATTGGGAAAGGTAGAATAAGTTGGATGCAATAAGTTTTTTTTCCCTTAATTTTAAGGTAAATGACTCATTGTGACAATTGCAATAACGGAGTTTTATATAGAACATACATGTGACAGAAATATTGAACTGCAATGGGTATTTATCTAGATTTCTAAAGAGTAGTGTGATTTATTAAAAACTGCACTATAGAAATATTGTCTGAGGAGATTAAAGATGGGGATTATAAGAGCCCAATGGTAAACAAAAAGTAATTTTAGTAGTTTAGACATCAGGCAAAGGCAGGTGTCCTAGAGTAGGAGCTGTGAAAGGTGTTTAAGTGGTGAATTACACAAGCCCCCTTCCTTAATGAAAAAGTTGGCTTGATCAATTGTCTCATGGTAGTGAGGTGGGGACAGATAGTGTTGTGTATCTTGGCCCTGGTCATTAAAACAATAATCATCAAGAGTCTTAAATAATATACATTTTAACCAAGGGACTTTCATCCTGGCAATTTATACTAAGGGAATACCCAGACAATGCCCATCCTAAAGAAACAACCAGATCAGAAAGTACAGACATTTACAACCACGTTATCATAAGAATGTAGTCTGAATAAACCCTCAGCCACATACTCCTGCGTTTTCTGTGTAATTCATGCAAATGGCTTATTAAGTCTACCCCACCAGGGAAAAGCCCTCACCAGACAGAGCATTATCCCACCTAGGGGAGAGACATTTCTCCTATCTAGCCCTCTCTAGCCTTTCTGTCTCACCTACTAGGATATACCTACATAATGAGTGTGATGTGCGCCCTTGAAGCTCTGATTGGGGAGTGGGGGGCAAGGGCAATATATGTAACCTAAACTTTTTCACCCCCATAATATGCTGAAATAAAAAAAAAGAAATAATCTAAGAAATACTAAGGTCACAGCCTACCTCTCCTACAAAAGGTATTGAGTCTCCTAACTTCTGTTTAGTGTATAGTATGTCCTTTTTTGTGTCTAGCTTCTTTTGTTCAATCTTAGGTTTGTGAGATTTATCCATATGGTGGATATCTGTATAAGCATTCTGGGTCATTGTCAATCCTTCATTCTCATTGCTGAAGAATATTCTGTTGTGTGAATTAAAAAAAATACATATCCATTCTTCTCTCAATGGGCATGTGGGTAGACTCCAGCTTGGGACTACTAAGAGCAGTTCTGTTATGAACATTCTAGTTCATCCTTTTTCATGAATTTCTGTCACATTTCTGTTGGAAATGTACCAAGAACTGGAATTGTAAGATCATAGAGTATGCAATTATTCAGTTTCAATAGACACTACTAAATAGCTTTCTGAAGAGATTTTACTCTCACTGACAATTCTGAGAGTTGCAATTTGCCCCATATTCTTGCCAACATTGGTATATTAAAGTCTTTCTCATTTTCGGTATCTGATAGTTGAATACGGAATCACATTTTCCTGACAGCTAATGAAATAAAGTACCTTTCATATGTTTATTGGCCAGTCAACTATTCTTTTTTGTGAAGTGTATATTCAAGTCCTGTGCTCATTGTTTCCTCCAAAGTTGTCTTTTTCTTTTTGATATGGAAGGCTTATTTTTAAAATATAGAAAGATAGATAGATTCTGCATATGAGCCAATTTATCAATTATATTATTTATTATTAGTGTTTTCTGTGTCTGGTCAAAAAATGTTTATCTTATTCCAAGGTCACAAGGATGTTTTCTAAATTTTCCTTTAAACGTTTTATTATATTATCTGTCATATTTAGATGAGTGTGATCCATTTAAAACTTATTTTGTACATGATTGAAATAAATGTTCAGAATCATAATTTTTTTAAATGACTATCCAATTAACCCAACACCCTACATAGTATAATTCATAATAATTTAGTACAATATCATGTAGTAAAATGTAGAATTTGTTATACTCAGGGGACGAAATATGTGTGAATTGATTTTGTTCTCTCCAGTTGGTTTTATGGTGAGTTCATCTATGCTTTGTCAATAATACACTGTTAAAATAACTATAGTTTTTTACTAGTTTTTAAGACGTGTTGGTGTAGGTCTTTCAGCTGTACTGTTCTTCAAGTTTGGCCTGGCTATTTTGGTTATTTGCTTCTCTAAAAATTAAAATTAATTATGTCAATTTCTGTAAAATATCCTGCTGGTATTCTTTATTGAGATTGCATTTAATTTATAGTTTACTTTAGAGAAAATTAACACCCTTGCAATATTGAGGCTTGACTTACTGGAAATCATGCTTCCCTCTATTTATTGAGATCCTTTAATTTCTCTAAACAACATTTCATATATATTTTGTGTTTGTGTGTAGGGCTTTTTCAAAACTTATCTTCTATTTATGACCAGATATTGAATGCTTTTTATGGTTACTTATTAATTTAATTTTCTAAGTTTTTGGTGCTGGTATATACAGCTGTATTTGGCTTTTTAAATATTTATCAGTTTTCAGCAAACTTGCTAAAGATATTAATTATTTATAATCTTTTATAGACTGTTTTGAGTTATCTGTCTGCATAATCAAGTCATCATAAATATTGGAAGTTACAATTTTTTCCCTATTCTGTTTAGTCCTGTTTCTTGGCTTACTGAAACATGGAAAAGAAGTGCTCAGAATGGACTCACTTGTTTTTCCTAATCTCTGGAGAAAAGATGTCAATATTTCACTATTGTGTATAATATATGCTATAAGTTTTTTGAAGTTATTCTTTTTCAGAATGAGGAAAATTTCTTTTTCTAATTTTTGGGTTTTTTTTAAAATCATGAATAGATGTCAAATACTGTCAAATGACTTTGTGCCTTTTGCACATCTTTAAAATCATCAACTATGTTTTTTCTCTTTTCTGTTAATGTGTTAAATTTTGTTAATAATAACATTAATATGTTAAATAATATCTATAAATATTATGTATGTTTTTAACATATAGCTACATTTTTGCTTTTTAGTTTTTAAGAAAGATTGGTCAATAATGTACCTTTTTTTCTTGAAAGGTAGATGTCAATATTTAGAATCAAAGTTATGTTAGCCTTATAAAAAGAGCTAGAAATCATTCCTTTTTTTTTTGTATTCTCAGAACAAGTTTAGGTAAGATTGATATTCTTCCCTGGAAAGCTATCTGGTTCTGAGGTTTATTGTAGAAGATTTCAAATTATGCATACAATTTTTAAACAAATATTGAAGTAATCAAATTTTTTATTTATTTCCTCTCAGACTTGTGTTATTCAGTAAAGTTTTCTAGTTCATCCAAATTATAAAATCTATCATCAAATTGGTCATGTTATACTCCCATTAAAATTTGATACTAAAATTATTTGTGTGTCACTTTTTCATTACTAATATTGTTAAGTCTTATCTTTATTTTTTCTTGATTATTCTTTCCAGTAGTTTATTAATTTTATTATGTTTAAAAAACAAACTATTAGTTTTGTTATCTCTATAGTATAGCTATTTTACATGTTATCGATCTTTTTCTCTTACCTTTGATATGTATCTTCTTGTACATTCTTTGCATTTGATTTTACTTTCCTATTCTAGAATTTTGTGAGGGATATTTAAACCACTGATTTTCAGCCTTGATTGATTGTTTTGCTAATATAGATGATTAAGCCTATAAATTTCTCTCAAAACATTGGTTTTAAAGTATTTTAAATTTTTTTTATAACTTTATTAACTTTCAGTTTAAAATATTTTCCAATTTGCATTTTGAGTTCCTCTTTCACGCTGGAATAATTAGAAGTACCTTGCCTAATTTCTATGGAGTTTGGGATTTTTGAATCTTTTCTTAATTCTAGTTTAATCCCTTCGTGGTTAGAGATCACACTCTGAATAATTTCATTCTTTTGAATTTTGTTGAGTTTATCTTTATGGATCCTCTTCCTTTCTGAGAGAGTAGTTCTTATATTTTTATCATGGGACAAAAAAAACCTGCCATATTACATAACAGAAGATAGGAGAAAGGGTAATAGAAGGGTGAAATCCTAACTGGCCTACTTATTTCTGGTAGAGTTAGTTCTTTAATTAATTATACTCACAATTGTCCTGTGTCCCAAGTCTGTCCTTTGTGCAATTAGCTCAGATTTCAGTGCCTCAAGGGCTCTCTCGGTAAATATCATACTTACCTCTGGTGTTTTGGATTGAAAATTTCTCTATTAATATCAACCCACCTGCTTGAAATTTTCCAGATTTCCTCAAATACTCTGGAACACTGATTTCTTATTTCCCTGCAGTTCTTATTTCTTTTATAACTGTCTGCAATCCCCAGGGGAGTTTAGGAAGAAGAGGCAGGAAAGCCCTGTGCTCAATCTGCCATCTTAAACAAACTTGTCGATCATTTTTAGAAATATTTCCTGTGGTCCACATTTAACGTCATTTTTCCAAGCAGGTTTAAAAACCGGTATTAAGTAAAATATTAAGATTGGACACTCTGGTAAAAAAATGTTTTATGATTGGAAAAAAATATTAAACAAAGATTGTTTCCTACACTTTATGAAAACAAATCATTCATTAGCTCAATTTAGTCAACAGTAGTTCAGTGGGTGGGTGGGGGGAGTAATGTTTTTGTAGAAATGATTTTTCCAGTCACTTATCAGTACAAGGTTGACTCTCAGTGCTACACAGCCAGCCCATGAAAACCAGGTGACCTTGCAGGCCACGCAAGAGTAATTATTAGAGGGGTGTTTTACAATCAGTGAGTTGGAGTAGTGGGTAGAGTAGGGAGAAAGCAGGTGATCCAAAGGGGCAGCATGCCTAGATATGACCTTTTGTGCCAAAGGTTCATCAGTTTTCCTTTCTTCTGCTGATTTCCTCTGGTTCCTTCAAGTGAGAGAAAAGTCAACTTGTCAAAAGCTGACATTCTTCCTCGGAATAGTTTCACAATTGTTATGGCATTTTTGCTTCTCAGGTTTGAAAAGAGAGAAAAATTCCTAAGGGAAAGACATGGGTAGTTCACTGCATTACCCTGAAAAAAGAAAGATTACAATAAATACTCTCCAGGACTGGAAAGTGAAGATTTAGTTCAGAAAGTAGAAAGTTATCCTCTACTGTCATAAGATTCTCTTTGAAATATTTGTCTCTAACTGTGTCTATTTCTACTTGAGATAATCAGTTGGCATGAGAGATACATAAATCTGCTCAATCTTGGGTATTTACATCTGTCTATCTAAATTGTACATATGAGTACTTCAGTTTTTTAAAATTGCTGAGAAATTTATATTAATGTATAATTCACTTGATGCTTATATCACATGAAGAAAATTACAGAATACCTCTCATAATTTCTTGTATGCTTCACATTAACTATCGTTATAATCATTTATGAATAGTTAGAGGTACAACATATGACTTTCCATAAGGATAATCTGTGGCTAGCCAAGTGTATTATAGGAGTATCCCACTGCCTCAGTTGGTGGAGTCTGGGCATAATCAGTATTCAACTCCCAAATTCAAGGGACAGAATATCCTCTCTCTACTACTCCACTAAGTACTCTTACAATTAATCAATGGTAAACTATAGATGAGCCTCACTTGGAAAAGCTGAGTCACAGAGAAAGTTCTCATGGCATTGGCCTGTTGGTGAGGAGACAGGCTGAGGGCTGGTGGCGAAGTTGCCACATTTTGACAAAAGGAACCATAGGCAACAAATGCCTTCGAAGAACTTTATTCCACAAAGTTCTTCAGCAATAAAACAATGCTTTTGGCATTAGATTTTTTTTTCTGCATTGCAGGGTTCTTTTATAAAATGTCCTTTCTCTGAGACCATCTTTCTGCTAGAGGAATTCTACTATTCAGATGCCACTTTCTTTCCTATCATCCTCAGATTCCACCTTTTCCAGCTAAAAGTCTTTTGTTTCCTGCCACAAATATACATCATTCTCTTTTCTATCATAACAGCACTTGAAAACCAACCAGTAATCTGGATAATAATTCATTAAAACCACAGTCCAAATAATGAGCAACAGAAAAAATTTAAAAAAAGGTTTTCCGTCTCATAAAGCACAGTGAGGGATAAATAATTGTACAGTTGGTCATGGTGAGGAAGAGAGATATGTATTCTGCTCCTAGGAAGATAGCTTCCCAAACCAACCATCGCCTTCCACACCCTACGGAAAAAGGGGCTGAATTAAGCATTTCTAATAAAGCTAAAAACAAAAAGGAAAGCTTATATTTTATGTTAATTAGAAATTGGCAAACGTATACATCTAGTATTATATATTAGTGTATGTTGAACATTTTGCTGAGAAAAATATCAAAGACTTGATTTTCAGTCTCTGAGTCTACATCCTGGATTTCTGTGACTAAAACTTTATCAATACAAGACTTTTAATTCTCTTAAGTTTCTTATAATGTCATAGAGTCAATGTTTAACAAAGTCTTGTGGAAAGATTAGAAAAGATTGAGATTTTTATTTAAAAAAATTACTTTTTAACATTTTAGACTAGTCAAGGAGCTTGTCCAAAAAGCATTTATTATCTGTTCCAAATTCACAGATAAACACATATTATAATTTTATTGAATTCAGCATATTTAAAAAATGAAAAGATGTAATTTTTCTATTTATACCCAAAATACAATTTGTGCATTTGCAGAAAAAAAATACCAACACTTCAAAGACAAGCTGTAGAAGTTATTTAGTCTGTCTGTATTTAAAATGAGCCAAAAGGAAAAAAAAATACCCAAATACAGTTGGTTAATTGCTTTGCAATTTGGCTTTATTTCCTTGACACTAATGGAGAAATTCTAACACCTACACAGCTAATGAGTTGGGAAGTTATCTGAATAAGGATATTTAGTTGGGGGGAAAAAAAGTATATTTGCTGCTTAGAGAATAGCAAAGACTGAACAGACATAGGCTATGTCTATATTCCAGTCTGTTGTGTATCAATGTGTGTGTCCACAGGAATCACAGACATACAATCATTTATTTTCAATCTACTGTGTTTAATGTCATGATAGATGTGCTGTCAGAGCACATAGGATGGTCATTAAATAACAATAGTAATTAACAATAGCAGTAATTATTAGTACCAAATATGAAATGTTCTTTATGTTCCAAGTTCTCTGCTACGTGCTTCATATGCATTAGTCCTTGAGTCCTCACTGATGAATGTAGGTATAATTGTCCTTACCTAAATTAAAACCAATAATAATGATCTGAGAGGTAAATATTTTATTTCCAAAACTTGTAAGTGGAAGATCCAGGATTCACTGTCATATTTGTTTAAATCCAAAGCCCATGGTTTTAACCCCTCACTTTATATCCTCCTACTTGGCCATCAAGGAAGTTTTCTGGAGGAGATACAACCATAACTGGGTCTGGAAGGAAATAATAGTTTAAGCAGGCAAGGAAGGTGAGTAGGGAAGCTAATTTAATCAAGAAGAAGAATATATTTACATACCAGAAGATGGGCATAAACTATGTTTTTTCAGAAACCAAAGTAATTTTTGTGATGCGATTATAAATTGCAGAAAAGAGGCTAAAGAGACAGGCTAGGAACATTGTTAGGGGCTCAAATGCCAAACTAGGAAGCTGGTTTTCCCTTGGATTTTAGAAAAATGAAAGCTTAAGCAGGAATATTGCATGGGTGAATTTGTATTTTTCATGGGAATTCCACGAGACCAGGTGAGAGGACATCTCACTGAGCCAATATCAAGGTATCTAATAGAGAAAATGAAGCAAATTTGTGAGAAAAAGGAAGACTTCACATGGAAAATGTGGAAGATTCAATCAGAGAGATCCATGTGTTCACACATGAGCTCTGAAGACAGGTGAGTGTTAGAAATAGGACTTTGGAAATCCTCAGTGTAGGAGGTCACGGTTGTATCTGGCTTAGGTCTAAGTAGTGGCTGCCTTGTGTGGGGCAAGACTGGATTTGTCTCACTGTTTCAGACAATGAGGCAGAGTCTGGGCACATTGGGCTTGCCTCACTGTTGGGCGGGTATACCTGGTGCCCTTGGATATGCACTACTTTGCAAACTCTGTGCCTCAGCTCCAGCACCTGTCCTCAAGGTGGGCATTGAGGACAATGCCACCACTCCCCCAATCAGATCCGAGGCCCATACCCACTCTCATAGTCCCATAGCTCCCTATATTTCTCTCCCACAGTACTAATCACAAGTTCTAGTGATATTTTAAAGAGATTATTTGATTAATGCCTATTTCATCCATTATACTGTAGCTCTCTAAGGAAAGGGCAATAAAAGTAGTAATATTAAATACATCTCATAAGCCCAGAACATTTTCTGGAACATAGAAACATATATATTTATTCAATGAAGGAATGATTTTCCCATTGGTGCCATCTCATATGAAACCTTAATAATGAGAATTATATCTTACATGCTCTCACCTCATTGATCTCCCTCATGGTTGTATGTTAAAAACAATAACAACAACTTGAGGATTTAATTTAAACATTGTAGTGAACATCCTTGAGGGGATTTTCATAGTTTGGTCATTCATTCACTCATTCATTCTACAAACAATAATCGAGCCCAATTCCTTCCTCTCCAGAGCTCAGTTAATTCTGCCCACCCTCTAATCTTAGCTTTCTACAATTGATTTTTTTTCAACAAACTAATCCTACTAGCAGAAAATAAGTTGCCAGTATTCCAGTCTCTTGTGGTTTCTACTAAAAATTGCCTGCAAAATGAGACATGGCCCTTTTGTTATTTTCATTAGAAAGCAAATTGCTTGTGATACCTTTGACAGAAATTAAATGGATGCATAGAGTCAGTGCTACCTTATTATGGAGTTGAATTTTCAAGAAAGGAATGGGGTTTGTCAGAGGTAGAGTTACATTGTTGCTTTTGAAAAAATGGCACCATTCATCTCTCAAGTTACTGCATAAGGACACCTACTCTGAGTCTCTAGTGATAGTTTTTTACAAAGAATTCCACCCTGTAATGATCATCCCTGTCTTGTTATTGTTTCAAGTGGTTGCAGGGAAGTGTTTCCTTCCTACTACTTCAAAGAAAACAAGAATATTTTAGAGGTTGGTATTTGATGCCTTTCCTTTTTCTTCAATTCAAAGTATTAGCAAAGAGTGATAGTTTGTGGTTTATGTTGTAAATGAAATAGTGGAGTTAAAAGTTGTTTTTGCAGTTTCTTTAATGTGTCATGTTGATGCTAACCTTTTCAAGAGGAAATGCTTTGAGGGACTTTGATTATAAAAACAATGCACTCTGAGTTGAAAGTAGGAATTTGGAGGGAGACTGGGAAAAATGGTATATGTGTTACTCAAGACATTTGTTGCGTATAATGGATCATATTGAAAGTACAGCACTTGTTTAAAGTGGTATGTATTATAACATGAGATATGAGTATTTAGGATTACTCAATTTATGTATCTATACTGATTTTTTATGACTGGTTCTCTTCAAGAAAGGATTTAAGTAGGCTTTGCCCATTCTTCACCAGATACCAGTCTTACCATACTATAGTCTACACAAAGATGAACCAGTAGAGTAGTAGTTCTTAGCTTTGACAATGGAATGACAACAATGACTGCTCATAGGGATTTCTTTGGTTCACACTTTGCTGCACACTTATTCCATTACCTGATGTTCATGTTAGATCCCGTTGACTTGATATTGGGAATCATTCAAAGATACAGGCCCTCCTATTTCCTTCACTTAATGTGGATAATTTCCATTATGTACTTGATGCTGATTCAGCCCTGGATCATCTTATGACTACAGAATTTAGACTTTAGCCTATGTTGTGGTTCTGCACTTGTCTTGGCATAAAATGTTGTAACAACTTCACTTGGATATGCAACCAAAATTCAATTCTGCTTCTCACTAAGTCAGACATAAGAATATATATTTAGATGGACCAAAAATAGCTTTAAAAAAACTCAGTTGTCTTAATGCTAAATCTTATCATTTCCAAAAATCTAGATATTTGAAGTATGTCCACTTGGTTGATTTAATTTTACTCTTTCATTCAGGTTTCTTGTCCCACATAAAGCTAACTGAGGTTTTGGTAAACTGAACTGAGCATATCAAAAGTGAAAAAAATCAAAGAGAAATGCCATAAATAAAAAACACTATAACAGAAGAAAGAAGAATGCCTTTTATGGTTCATTATTAGACTCCACAAAACTGAGAAAAGAATTAGTTTAAAGTTTAAAATAGGCCATTAAGAAATTCCTAAAATGTACACAAAAAGAAAAAAAAAGAATGAAAAATAGAGAAGAGAACATTAAAAAATTATGGTAAAAACAAAAACAAAAATGTTAAAAATTGCAGTACAACTTCAAAAAGCATAACGTACATATTATTAGAAGGAAAATAAAGAGAACAGAGCAAAGATATATTTGAATAGAGGAACAAATAAAAATATAATAAAGAGAAAGCAAATATGGTATGTATTAATCCAACAATATCAATACTCAATTTAAATATGAATAGTCTAAACACACCAATTAAAGACAGAGATTAAACAAGTAGATAAATAAGAAAGACCAAATTGTAATATCTGCTGTCCATAAGAAATATCCTTTAAATGTAAAGACACAGAGAAATTAAAAGACAATGGTGGAGAAAATTACACTACACTAACACTAATCATAAGAAAGCTAATGTTCATTTCAAAGGGGAATTCAGAACAAGGAAGATCATCAGGAATAAAAAGGGTTACCACATGATGATGAAAAGAACAATTAATTCAAGAAGACATACCAATCCTAAAGGTATATGTACCAGAGAGAGTGTAGCAAAATAGATGAGGCAAAACTCATAGAACTAAAAGATGAAAGAGAAAAATTGACTATTGACAGAGACTTCAAAACTTCTTTGTCAGTAATTGATAAGCCAACCAGGCAGAAAATCAGTAAATATAAAAAGAACCTGAACAACATTATAAATCAACTTTTTCTAATTAACATTTATTGAATAAACAAAAACAATAGAATGGAAATTTTTGTTAAACTCACAAGGAATATTCACCAAGTTATACTACATTCTGAGCCATAAGATGTGCTTTAACAAATTCAAAGAGTAATATAAAGTATGAACTCAGAACACAGTGGACTTAAGACCAGAAATCAATAACAGAAAGATAACTAAAAAATCTCCAAATGTTTGAAAATCAAAGTGTACACTTCTAAATACCATGTGAATTAAAGAAAAAGTTTCAAGAGAACATTTAAATAGTGTGAAATAAAGAAAATTAAAATGCAATATTAAATTTTGGAGCAATGCAGTTAAAACAATGCTTATAAATTTATAGCATTCAATGTACATATAAGAATACAGGAAAGAACTACAATTAAAAACCTCAGCTTCTTCTTTAGGAAACTATAGAAAGAAGAGCAATTTAAGCCTCAGGCAAGTGGAAGAAAATAAATAATAAGGATTAGAACTGAAACGAAAAATTTGGAAAGTAGAAAAATGATAGGGAAAATCAAATACCCAAAAAGATAGTTCTTTGACAAGATCAATGAAATTGATAAGACTCTAGCCAGGCTAACCAAGGTAAAAAATGGAAGAAAGAAATTGCAAACATCACAAATAAAAGAGTTATCACTACTGAACCCATGGACATTAAAAAGATAAAAAAAAAATTACTATTAACATCTCTATACTAACAAATTTAATAACTGAGATTAAATGACCGATTCCTTGAAAGACATAAACTATTAAAACATAAACAAAGGGAAAAAGATAATGTGAATTATCCTAATCTATGAAAGCAATTGAATCAATAGTAACCTAACCTTCCAAAAAAGAAAGCATGAGACCCAGATGGTTTCACTAATGAATTTTACCAAACATTTAGAAAAGAAATAATGTCAATTCTCTACAATCTCTATCAGAAAAACAGGAGCAGAAGGGCCACTTCCTAATCTCATTACCCTATTACCAAAACCAGATAAAGACATTAAGAGAAAAGGAAATTACTGATCAATATCCTTTAAGAACAGACTCAAAATTCCTCAATTAAGTAGTAGTAAATTGAATAAAAGGTATAAAAACAATAACACACCATAACCAAGTAAAAATTATTCCAGGTATGCAAAGCTAATTCACATTCAAAAATCAGTTCCTAATCCACCAAGAAAAATCATAGGTTTATATAATAATAATTGACACTAAAAAGTAAGTGAAAATATCAAAACCTTTTAATGATGAAAACTTGCAGCAAACTAGGAATAGAGGGACACTTCTTTAACTCAATTTTTAAAAAATTACAAAAACTGCTACAGCTAACATTATGCTTAGCAGCAAGAGACTGAGAACTTTTTCCCTAAGATCAGGGAAAAGACAAGGATGTCCTTTCTCATCATTACTATTCAACATAGTAGTGGAAATTTTAACTAATTCAAAAAGATTAGCAAAATAAAAAAAATCATACAAATTGGAAAAAAATAAAATGTCTTTATACACAGACGATATATATGGTTGTGGATGTGGAAAATCCAAAGAATCTATAAACAACAACCCCAGATTCTGAAACTAATGGGCAAGTATAGAAGCTCACAAGACACAAGGTCAATACACAAAAGTCAATTGCATTTTTACATACCAGCAAAGAACAATTGGGATTTGAAATTTAAAAAAAACAAAACATTTATAATAGTGTAATGGGAGAATGGCCTGAAAAAGGATAAAAATGTTTTCTGTCTCTCTAAAACCTCCCCCACTCCTTTTAGGAATTAAAACCTGCATCCCTGCTTCAGGCCAGTGGTTGGGGGGGACTTGAGCGTGTCCTTTGTTCCCTGAACCACAGGAGATGGTTCAAGGGAATTGTCAAGCAGAGGTCACGAGATTGTCTTAGCCAACAATGGAATGAGTGAGAACCATCAGCTATAGTTGAACAACAACAGCCTGAAGCTGAAAACATCCCCTTTAAAACATCTCTATTCCTGCTCAGAGGGAGGACATTGGTACTTTAAGATGGGAACCTGACAACCTCCTCATTTGCTGGCAAATTAATAAACTTCTCTTTCCTTCTCCTCAAACCACTTATCCTCATTCTCCTGATGTAGCCTTAGGGACAATACTGAGCTTTCAATAATAGAATTTGGTGTCCCTGGGTGGGACCATCAACATCCTGGCAGAACAGCATGCCACAACTGTGGCCAGGGCTGGACATGGTGGGGAGCAGTCCCTGGTCAAGCCATGGGTCTCTGCTAAGAGAAGCACCATATTTTGGGGAGAGAGAGAGGAACAGCCCCAGAAGCTGCTGGGGTCTGTTTAACTCCAGGGGAGCTTCTGTCTCTCCCTCCCTAGAATCAGATGCAGCTTCTATCCACCTGAACCTTGTTGACGAGAAGGAAATGGTTCTAGAAATGTCCAGAAAGCCATTGACCATTTTTATGAGTAAGTTCCCCCAGCATGCATGCCAAGACCCTTGATTCCACTCATCTGGGGAGGGCTTTGAAACTTCCAGCCGTGTGGTAGGGCATTTGTTTGGAGGCCTATAGTGGGACATTTGTTTGAAGCCCTGTTTGGAGTAGAAGTCATGAGGTCGAGTGTAACTGGGAAAACTGTTTTGAATTTGGAGCTCATTTGCAGATCCCAGGGAATGGGGTGGGGGAAAACTAGGTCACCCATTTGGGGAGGGTTTTGAACCGTTCAGACCTGTGGCAGGGCATTTGTTTTCAGACACTGTTTGGGGTGGTGGAGGCACCATTTGGGGTGGCATTTGCCCCCTTCAAATTCCCATTTGATTGTTAGGCCTTGGTATTTTAGATTGCTTTTGTTGAGAATTCCCCATATTTGTTGTGTTTGATTCTTTGTGAGTTTTGTCCTAACATGGGAGGTTCCATTTCTGTTCCATCTGAAAGTCCCTTGGAAAGAATTTTGGCTGAATGGTCAACTTATAGCCATGAACCTATGTCTGAAGAAAGAATGATATATTATTTTAATACTGCCTGGCCAATGTACATGTTGGAGTGCAAGGAGAAGTGGCCATTGAAAGGAACCTTAAATTATATACTATCTTACAACTAGTTGGTGATCGAAAGGAATCTTAAATTATATATTATCTTACAACAAGAATTATTTTGTCAAAGGTGAGGTAAATGGGATGAGATCTGACATGTATAGTCTTTTATGCAATTGCATAATAAAGAGGCTGAAAGGCCTGGAACAAGGTTAATGGTACAAAGGAAACCTCCACCCATAGTTGGAGGAGGGAACCAGATCCCAGAAGAGAGGACTGAGGAGGAATTAGCCAGGTTAACCTCATGAACCCTTTCAACCCAAACATCAGCAAAACTCATCCCCCATTGTCACTCCCCTACTCTACCCTTCCCACCCCCCTGCTGGTGGAAGGGCCCATAGTCCTGGTGCGCAAGGCTGGGCTGATTCCTCAGTCTAATGCCCCCCAGTTATGACTCAGGAATGGGAATGGCCTACTCCTTGAAGTCCTGGCAGGGAACCCACTTTGACCAGATGGCACCCATAGCCTGAGCAGGGCAATTCCCATTTCGGCAGTACCCCATAGGAGACATGAATGCACCAGGACAGCCAGCAGGGTATTATTGGATTTACACCCCATTTTCCACCTCAGATTTATTGAATTGGAAAAACTCAAACCCAACTCATACAAAGGATCCCCAGAGAATGACAGAGTTGTTTACAACCATCTTTGTGTTGCACCATCCCACTTGGATAGATGTACATTTTACTTACTACAAATGAGCATAAACTAGTGAAGAACAAGGCCAAAGAGGAGGCACAGCATCTTCACGATGAGTATGGAAACCCCAGACCCCAATCCTGCCATCCCAATGGCAGAACCAAACTGGGATCCTAATACTGGCACAGGCAGTGTGAGAATAAAACATTACGGAAAGTGTATTCTGGCAGGCCTGTGGAGGGGAGTGCCTAGACAGAGGAGTTTAACAAGGTCCAAGAGTTACAGCAAAAAGCTAATGAGGATCCCTCTGAATTTTTGGAATGCATATCAGGCATATTGGAAATATTCAAATGTGGATACAGAAGCCCCTGAAAACATGTACATTGTTAATATGACTTTTATAGGGCAGAGAGTGCCAGATATATGGAGAAAGCTTCAATGTGTGGAAGGGGCAATTGGCGTGAATCCCTCCCAGCTGGTTGATATCACCTTCAAAGTATGTAACACCAGGGAAGCATGGAAACTGAAACCTGTGTGTGTTCTCTTATCCCAGTCAATCAAGGGTCCTTTGAGACAGTCAAAAACAAAGGGCAGAAAAGACCACCCCAGGGAGAGGCACAATGAGTGTGCTTTTTATAAAATGGAAGGACATTGGAAAGAGCACTGCCCAACGTTGCAAAGGGCTCCTGCTAACAAGAAAACCAGAGGAGAGCAAATGGTCTTTCAAGTCTGGGACTCAGACTTTGAATGAGGCGACCTGGGACTCCATGCCTCACTAAGGGCTCCAATCCAAATATCCCCACGGGAGCCCCAGGTAAAATTGACAGCAGGGACTCCATTAGTGGATTTTTTAGTTGACACTCGAGCTACCTTTTTTGTCCCAAACTGAAATCTAACTTCCCTTAGAGAAAACACAGTGGCAGTTTTTGTGACTGGTCACACCTAGCAATGACCCATGCTCCAACCTCTTGAGTGCCAACTGCGAGAACAGAAACTGAGACACAGTTTCTTATACAAGCCAGACTGGCCAATACCTCTCCTAGGCTGAGATTTGTTATGCAAGTCGAATGCCCAGATAACCTTTTCGCCAGAGAAGCAACAGCTCCACCTACAGGTCCCACCTGAAACTCCTCTCCGGTTTCAATGTCTACTCACGGACAAAGAAGCAAATTCTCTTCCCTGCAAGGTCTACCAAAAGGTGAGTAAGGCCGTATGTGTCGACGGGACCCCAGGACAAGCAAAAACAGCCATGCCAATTACTGTTTTGTTTAAAAAAGGGGCCTCACACCCTCATAGAAAATAATACCACCTTAAAAAGAAGGATCGGAAGGAATCCAACCTATATTGGATAGATTTCTGGAGCACAGACTAATTCATCCCTATCAGTCCCCCTATAATATGCCAGTTTTACCTGTCAAGAAGCCCCACACCAATGAGTATAGATTCATGCAGGATCTACATGCTGTTAATGATATTGTACAAAACATACACCCTATGGTACCAAGCCCATATATTCTATTGACAACAAAACTAAGTAACTATGAATGGTATTCAGTACTGGATTTAAAGATGCTTTCATTGCATTCCTTTGGCAAAGAAGGCTCAATTTCCTTTTGCATTTGAATGGCAGGTTCCTGATACTAGAACATCACTGTGCTGCTGGACTGTGTTGTCTCAGGGGGGTAAAAACTCTACCCCGTTTAGTGAGAACTTGGCAAGAGACTTGTGGAACCTGCAATGGGATCAAGGGATTCTATTGCAATACGTGGGTGATTTACTTATAGCCAGCCCTGATTATAATCATTGTCTAGCAAATACAGAGGCTGTGCTAAATCATCTGGCCTCATATGGTTAGAAAGTGTCACCTAAAAAGGCACAGATTTGCAAACAGCAAGTTACTCATTTGGGATCCCAAATTAGCAACCCACAGCCTAATGTCACACTGAAAGCATGTCATCTTGAATCTTAAGTTGCCCAGAAATAAAAGGCAACTGTGCACATTCCTAGGAATGGCAGAGTTCTGTCACATCTGCATCCCAAACTTTGGACTAATAGCAAAGGCCTTTTATGAGGCCCTTAAAGGGACAGATGGGGACCCCCTGATCTGGACCACTGATTGTCAAAATGCCTTTGAGAGAATAAAGCAGAGTCTCATGACTGCCCTGATTTGGGGTTACCTGACCTGCAAAAAGAATTTAAATTGTACATTCATTAAAATAAGAAATGGGCCTTGGTGTCTTCGTGCAGACGCTGGGAAACAGCTCATGGCCAGTGGTATGTTTATCAAAGCAGCTGGATAATACTGTGAGAGGATGGCCTCCTTGCCTCCAGCCACTTGCAACCTGTTTCAAGAGGCCAAAATATTTACTTTAGGACAATCTATTGTAGTACATGCACTCTGTCAGGTTCTGACTTTATTAGAACAGAAGGCAGGTTATTGGCTGACTGCAGGAAGGCTGGAAAAATACCAGACCATCCTTTTGGATAATCTCAACATTAAATTAAAGACTGTGTCTACTCTTAATCCTGCCACCCTGTTACCAGCTGAAGAGAATGAGCCTCTGCAGCATGACTGTTGAGAGGTTCTGGATGCTGTCTATTCTAGCAGGGAGGGTCTGTCAGATCAGCTGATACCACAGCCAGATTGGGACGGTTCTCTGACGGGAGCAGTTTCATGCACGATGCACAGGAAAGGGCTGGATCTGCGGTGGTTGAGGAACAATGGGTCCTGGAAACAATGGCATTGCCACCTGGGATTTCAGCCCAGAAAGCTGAGCTGATTGCTTTAACAAGAGCTCTTCAGTTATCCGGAGGAAAAAAGGTAAACCTTTATATGGACACTAAATTTTATGATTGTGCGTGCTTATGATGCCATTTGGAAGGAAAGGGGACTCCCGACAGCAGGAAATAAGGATACCAAGTATGCCACTGAAATAATGGCCCTGATACAGGGTGTGGCTGAGCCCAAGCAGATGGCCATCATGCACTGTCCTGGTCATCAGAAAGGGGACACTTATGTCACAAAAGGAAATCAGGCCACTGACAGGGCTGCAAAAAAGGCTGCTAAAAGGGATCTGTTCCTGGGAGCCTTGATACCCCAGTTGGATTTAGATCAATATAAACCCAACTACAAGAATGGGGATGGAAAGAGAGCTAAAGGCTGGAGCTTTGACACTTGGGATGACACAGCCAAGTGGAGACAGAATTCTCATGGACTTATTCTTCTACCTGAAGCCTTGGTTCTGTCCCTTATGAGCACCTACATGAATGCACACATTATGGGTGTGATGCCTTGACAGATTTGGTGGGACCTCATTTAAGAGGACCCCAGTCACAGTGAACTATACAACAAATAACTCAGAGCTGCCCTTTGTGTGCTCAAAACAACCCCAAAACAGAAAAGTGACTTGTTGCACCATGAAATCCCATACCCGCCTTCACCTTTAAGTCTCTGGGTAATTCATATGTATTAAAATCTACTGAATTATATTCTTTAAAGGTGTGAATTTTATCATTTGTTAATTATATCTCAATTTTAAAAAGAAAACAATCGAGGGCTATTCTGATTTAAATTCCTCACCAGTACCTGGCCAGTACTGCTCAAAACTGAAAAGGTCATCAAAATAAGGAAAGACTAAGAAACTGTCACAGCCAAGAGGAGATGTGGGTGCTAAATGTAATGTGTCCTAATGAGATCCAGGAACAGAAAAAATACATGATTAAAAAGTAAATAAATTTGGTTAAAGTATGGATTTTAGTTAATAATTATGTGCCAATATTAGTTCTTTACCAATATACAAATATACCACAGTTGTGCAAGATGTCAGTAATAGGGGAAACGATGCCAAGTATGTCGGGACTCCGTCTTATCATCTCAATTTCTCTGTTAATCTAAAACTGTTCTAAAATAAAAGGTTTATTAAAGTAAATTCAACTATTATGAAGATTAGTCGATGGAAGCTTACATAATTTGCCTAAGGTCACAGCTAATAAGTGGCAAAGCTGCTATTTGAATGAAGGCAGTCTGGCTTTAGAGTTTGTGCTTTTGGTCATCATGCAGATGTTTGCCGATCCACTCTACACCCTCTCAATCTTTTCCATGTCCCTGCAAGTCAACTTGCCCTGTTTTCAAGATGCATTTGACTAATATGAAGCACCAGCAGGGGACTGGAGGGCTTAAAGAGAGGGGTACAGATGGTTATTGCCCCATGTCATCTTGCCCTACAAGGTCATTTAAGCTGAGTGCATTCCTGGTCCAACAGCCAATGGCCCCAGCTCCTGTCTGGGGGACTTTTCTAAGCAGCTTTCTTTTCCTGACCCCTCAGGCCTAAGTAGAGCCTACCTACTATGTTATCCTTTGTGTTTTCCTTACTTCTTACATAAATCTTTGTAAATAGTCTGCACGTTAAACTTTTCTACAATACTCAATTTGAATAGACTATCTTTTTCTGGCCAGGTGCTTTTCTGATGCCACCACTATATTAATTCTCAACTTGTAAAAATATTGCATAGATTACCACTGTGAAATAGGAAAACTTACCTCACTTGTCCATCTACTTCTTCAAATATACATTGAGTTTGGGGTTTTTTTTTTGTTTTTTTTTTTGAGGAAAATCACAGCATGTGTTTATCTCTACAGCCCTATTTCAGAATGTAGGATGTCAGATAGCAGGTTCTTAGTGCATACTTGTTGGAATGAATGAATGAATTCATTCTCTCTCTCTTTATCCCTGTTATCCCATAATGCAATAGAGTACCTCTAGTAATAGACAGCTGAGTTTGATGACTTATAAAAAAGCATAATTTGGTTCTATCTTTGTATTTACTACATATATGTAGCCTTATGCCAATAAACAGGGATAGAAAAGCAAGACCATAAACATTTTCCTTACATTTAGATTATATAGCTTATCTATAACTGTAACAAATAATAGCCTAAAAATAAATTATAAATCAGAAGCTTTCTGAAGTTAGTCTGCATACACAAGGGAATGCAGAAGAATCAAGAGACAAAATGAAAGGAGAGGCAGAAAACGAAAAACAAACAAAAGGGAACAAATCTCTGGTTGCCCTCGGCAATAAGAATAGATTTGCAGTCCATAAAATGAGGTAGCCTTTATCCCTTCCTTGATGACAGGCCTAGCACCCAACAAAACACCAGTGGTCATCAATTAAAGTCCTGTTAATCTTCCTCATTTGTCTGATACTTAGAATATCCATAACAGTTTGGGATTTATCTGTCTCCTTCGAAGATGGAAATGAACGCATGGATCATGAGCTAATCTCAAAGAAGGTACCGTAAAAACAGAAGACTCTCAGACTATTATAGAAATAGCATATTATAATAGACCAACAATAGCAGAAACAAAAGGGATTTTGGGAAGATTCGAGGCTGATGTATATCCAGAATTTGTCCAGTCATTCAAACACTATGAGACATTTTTATTAGTCTTTGATCTATATTTGATAAAGGTTCTCATAATCCCATTTCAGGTAAATGTTTCACTTCACTAAATCAAAAGGAAGTCAAATCCAAAGATATAAGTAATGCACCATAGTCCTGGTTATGGTAGATATCACTACAATAATACTTCCTCTTAAATCTTAAATGATTGTAAACTCAAGAAGAGGAAAAGTACATATCTTGCTCAAGCAGCCATTTTAATTCAGAAAGCCAGTGATGTTCTCTAGAGAGGAATGTTCTACAAAGAATTCTAATGGAGTTCTCTCTAAAATGCAAGAATCTTTTCCAAAAACCTATGTGTGAGATACAGAAAAACTTGAGACAATGTTGAGAGCCACTGCATCTACGTACATCTCTCTCTCTCTCTCTCTCTCTCTCGGTAAATAGACTGAAGAGTCAGTGCATTCTGGTGGATTAAAGATGGAATAAAGTTAGAAGTAAGAGTTGGACATTCTGAAGGTAGCTCCCTGGTGGTGTGGCTGCATAAAGGAGGCCATGTTATATTAATAGGATTGAATTAGCTCCTTTTGTTCTAACTTTCCTGATTATTAAAAACTCGATCAGAAACTTCTTACAAAAAGTTAAGCTGTCAATGAAAGATATATAGATACAGATGTAGAGATACATATAATAACAAGAACGAGCTATTTCCCAGAGTTAAAGTTCTTTCTTATTCAGAATTAAGCAAAAACAAATATGAGCTAAGTGGTTTATTAAGTCTCCGTGTAATCAATCAAATCTTTGTGAATTGTTGAGCAAGTTCTGCTAACTCTTTTGATATCCCTTGAAGGAAATAGGAAAACATATATATTTTAAAGATGGAAAATGAAACCTAACAACAGTAATCATATGAAATAAATGACATTAAATTAGGCTTTCTATGGCACAGATTTCTTCTTTCCCAGTTTAAAAGAATTTTTTTAAAAAAATTGTGCTTTCCATATTATCTAAAATATGTCAAAACTGTGGCTAAAAAAGGGCACAGAAACCGTTGTTTCCAGTCATATCAATTTGCCGTAGCAGTTTGAAAAGGGCATTGTGCATGTTTGATATAATCTGTCCTCAACAACGTGGTGGATGAGTTTAACTATCTCTTGATATTGTTTTGTTTTGTCTATCAAAAAATGTAATTTTTGAGAATATTCATTTTATGTACTTTCTTAAAAAAATTATGAATTGACCACTCAAAAATAAAAGATCTCCTTTTAATCTCACTTCCCTGACTGTTAAAGATCTGATCAACAGCTTTTACCTAGATATAAAAAGTTAAGTCACAAATGAAATGTTAAAATGTCTCCACACAGGTGAGCTAATTTGAGCCTGTCAGTATACACACAGCTTCTTTTATCCAGACTTGGTAGGGGGGAGCTACCTCCAGAACCCCCTAATTTTTAGTTCTAATGTTGTTTTCCTTTTTAATCCAGCAAAATGAACTAACAATGTAGCCTAACCTCCTCCATTACCTTCAGAGAATGGCTAATGTTCTAGAAAAGGGACTTGCTGACAATCTCCCTAAGAGCATTTCCTTTTCTAACCATTAATTTTGCCCTCAGAATATTCTAGTTGTCTCTTCGTATTCTGAACCAGCAGCAGCTACATGGGAAAAGAACTCCAGATAAGCAAGCTGTCCTGTATTCTGCGGGCACCTTCTCCTCTCATCTGAATACAGGGGAAACACTGACCAGAGAAAGTGCTGACCACTTTACTTGGTCGGCAGCTTCATTAGGGTGATCGAAAGCAAATAGAAAACCACACTGAGAGCAGCCTCAGCCAGCCCCTAGCTCATGGAGATTGCTCAAGATGTTCTAAAGCAGGCTGAGCAAATTCATTTTCATGAAAATCAGCCTTGAATATGAGATTGATCCAGATGACCTTTGAAGTCTTTGTTAAGCCTGAGATTGTGGGTTTCTGGGACCCACTTAAAATTTTACTGTAGAACATGATTATATTATAGTTACATCTCCTGTCTCCTACTCATTAGAGATCTGTGATAGTGGCAACGAGAAGAGAAGAGTAAAGCTAGGCTTTTGAGGTGAAGCGTAAGGTCCTTTAGGCAGACACTCTTGGTTTCCTAATCCAACCAATACTGCAGACTTTTTTACTAGCTATCTTCAAGCTAGTGTTGAGCATTTGACACATATTCAGTCAAAATGATACAGACTGTGGTATTTGGGGTGCATATTTCTCTCTGAATAAAAGAGGCAAGGCTTCCCTATGAGAGAATTCTTTCCCTTTTTCCTACGTGAAATTCTCATTAGATGTCTGGAGGTGCAACCAACATCTCGAAACTGTGTGGGGGAAGCTACTGGATTGAGACAGAAACCTAGAAAGAAGATGAGGCCTGTCTGTCTAGATTCTTCTAGACCTCTCTGAACATGCATCTCTCCCTTCTGGATATGATACGGGACCCTCTCTGGAATTGGAGTCTTAGGACATACAGTCAAACAAGGCAGGTCAGATAATTTCTTTATGGCCAGTTTTTATACAGAATATTTTTAGGTTTTATGTCTGGCTTTAGGGAAAAAGGGTTCTGGTTTCTATGACCCATGGAGCAGAAGAAAGATTCCAGTTTCTACTGCTAGCCTCGGGGAGAATACAACTGAGAGAGAGGAGGGCAGGAGAAGGTCAGAAACAAACTTTTGCTTCTGAGGCTCCTTCTGAGGCCTTCAATTTGGGGTATTGTTTTCTGAGCCCCAATATATATAACCCAAATTTCAAGTCAGGCTCCTGATCCAGATGATCTTCATCTCAAATCCCGCTTCCATGCCTGATGGTAAACTCAATCTATTTGAGATATTTGTGAGTTTTCTTGTAGGCTTATGTTCTCACCATCACTCCCATGAGCACGTTCCTATATCTAACAGTGATATTTTGTCTCCTTTCTCAGCTTCCACCACTGACACCAACAATAGTAGAACACTCGCAGCACCACCACCCCTGTGATTGGCAGACAGCACTGAGAATCCAAGATAATGGGAGAGGTCACGTTAACACCAGAGAGCAACTATAAAAAAATGTATATTAAATGTACTTCTTCTTTAATGTCATGAAAGTCTTAAAAGTCCAGTCACCCACTGCTGGAGATCTATGAACCCAAATGGGTCCAGCTTTCTGCCATTTTGCTAACCCCTCCCCCCGTTCCCCTTTCTGTTCTCCAATCCATTCTATTTGTCATCCTTCTCTTAAGAGTATAAAACATTTTTTTTTTTTATCATTTGCTCATTCAGAGCAGCTTAGCAATCATTCTACTTACCCAGGACCTCACCTTTGACCCCTGTACTTCTCAATATATTTTAATAAGCAAGTTCATTTCTCACAACAATACTCAGACATGTACATTCTTCATGGAAATTTTCAGAGGAAAAATATCTAGACTGGCAGGTTCAAAGTCACCTGCCCAAGGTCATGTAGCCAGTAAGAGGCAGGGTTGGAATTTAAACCTGTGTCACTTGATGTAAAAATCTCCATTTGATTTCTTGTATTCCTAATGAATACTGGCTTTTCTTTATGTGTTTTATCCAGGCTTTATTTTTTGAAAGAAATCTGAATATACCCTAAAGTTTTGAGAAAATACTTCCTTCCCCAAGATGTAAAATGAGCTTTAATTAAGGCAGAACTGCACAGAAAAAATATTTCCCTATTATGTTGATATAATTGTTTCCACAGCATGATGTCTCCTGGTATCAGCTTTAGCAGGCAGTGGAGACATGGTGATATTGGGCTATTACCACTGCAGGCCTGCTCTTAAATTAGACGTGGCATTTGGAAAGCAAGCTCTACTTCAAAATTCTTAAACAAATATAGATGAAAACTTTTGTCTCTATTTAGACTTCCCACAGAGCTTCATTAATTCATCGCTGTCTGGCCCTTTTGGTCCCCCCTGGAAGGCCATGGCTGTAATGATGAGATACAAACCCAACTGAATATTCAACTTCACATCTTGGCAAAGTGCCTGGAGCAAGGCAGTGACAGCTCCCTATTCACGTTCCTATGTAAATTTTGACACTTACCAAGTGAAAGAGTAGATCATCTGATCATTGCCTTCAAGAGAAACCAGAGAGAAGGCAGAGATGCTGATGGAGATAAGACTTTTTCTTGGGGTGCAAAGCAAGGTCAGAGACCTATACTTGAGTCTTGCCAAATCTACTAAAGAGGAAAAAGCATACTGTAGTTCTCTTTAATGATATTTGTTTGAATGACAGTTGGAGGCTAGATTTTAAGCTGCCATTTTTAATTTTTTAATTTTTATTTACTATTATTGAGAACTTTGAGACCTCTATATTAATGATCTCCTTTAGTAAACTCCAGTCAGTGATATCATGCAAATGAGAAATAAAAAATAATGACCACTTATATTTCTATAGCACTTACTACAGGTCAGGCACTATTCTAAACCTTATACATATATTAACTCCCTTGATCCTCTTTTTTTTTTGTTTGTTTGTTTGTTTTTGAGACCAACTCTCATTCCATTGCCCTGAGTAGAGTGCAGTGGCATCGGCCTACCTCACAGCAGCCTCAAATTCCTGGGCTCAAGAGATTCTCCTGCCTCAGCCTCCTGAGTAGCTGGGACTAGAGGCACACACCACCATGCCCAACTAATTTTTCTATTTTTAGTAGAGACGGTGTCTCACTCTTGCTCAGGCTGGTCTCAAACTCCTGACCTCAAGTGATCCTCCTGCCTCAGCCTCCCAGAGTGCTAGGATTACAGGCATGAGCCGCCACACTGGCCCTTGATCCTCTTTTGGGGTAAGTATAATTATTATTCCTGAGGCTCAGAGATGTTAAGGATCTTGCACAGCATCAAATATCTAGAAAGCGAGATATATATAGTAGCAACATATAATAACTTATTTTATGTTATATATGTTTTTATATGAAGTGTTATATAATATATGATAAGTGTTACATTTGTGACAGGAAAGAAAACAAAACTTATTAGCCATCATTCATTTACTTCTAAAGAAGATGGAACATTATCTTAAAGAAGTTCATTTCTTTTGGAAACAAATGGACTTTTGGGTTAGAGTGTAAGAACTCCTACAGGTTTAAATTATTCATATAATAAATAACATGTAGGAAAAACATAGAAAGACACAGAAATGAGATACTTGGTCTGGGTCCTAGAATATAGGAAAGGAAAAACAAAGGGTCTGTACCAAAAGTGTACACAAAGAATAGAATACCTAGTGGCTGAAGGACAAAGACTTTTCAAAAAAAAATCAGAAATGACAAATGAGGATTTGTACTAATTTTTGCTGTGTAACCTTTAATGTCCCCCTCTTGTTCTTTTTAAAACAAAAATCTTCAGTAAAATACACATTTCTCTCTGAATGCTTGGTACAGAATTTTGGGTTTGATAGCTACCTGAGACACCAGATTCTCTGAAAACTTCAAAAGTTAGGCCAAGACAAATGAATCGCAGATCTTGTGAGAGCAACACAGACAGGATATGTGTTAGACACAATCCAACATTACGGTGTCATAAAGTCAACTTTATTGAACCAGAAAACTTATCAATGAGGCTAGAGAAAGACATTCAACTCCCAAACTGATGTCCTAGATCCTAAAATGAGCAGAAGGTATCATTCTTATTTACCAATTTCTTAGGGCCATAATTCTGATGCCACTCTTGCCTTCTACATCCAGAGATCCGGGGGCATGAGGTTCACCAGCAAAACTCTTCAAAGGCCTAGAGCCTCCCTCCAATTCCTGAGCTCTTAGAAGAAATTCTCTCATTACTCATTTCCCTGATTCATATTACCTGAAACACTGGACTGTCTTCTTCATGGATCATATTTTATCACTAATGCCACAGAAATCTACACCACCAAAATGTACATAGTAGGGCCAGGTATGGTGGCTCATGCCTGTAATCCTAGCACTTTGGGAGGCCAAGGTAGGAGGATTATTTAAGGCCAGGAGTTTGAGACCAGCCTGAGCAAGAGTGAGACCCATGTATCTACAAAAAGCAGAAAAATTAGTTGGGCTTGGTGATACACACCTGTAGTCCCAGCTACTTAGGAGAAAAAGGCAGGAGGATTTCTTAAGCCTAGTAGTTTGAAGTTACAGTGAGATATGAAGATGCCACTGCACTCTAGCCCAGGGTATAGAGCAAGACCCTGTCTCAAAAAAAAAAAAATGTATATAGTACATGCAGCAATTATTGCAAATTTTGAGAGGCAAGATTAAAGAAACAGGGCTCTGGCAATAGAGCAGAAATGGAGAATGAGGAGAAGAGCAGAGTAGGGAAAAAGAGAGGCAAAGAAAGGAGAACAAAAGGGGCTGAAATCTATGGAGAAGAAAAGAGATGTGAGGATATAAAATGACTCAGGCCAAAAAGATACAAAATCTTACATCCTCTCCTGTAGGGAAATGTGCCCTAGCCATGGCCTTCTGGAAAGGCATATGATGCAGTGGGAGTATTTGAAGTCTTTAAGGCAGAAAAAAAAATCATCTGGACTTCTTGAAAGATGATTGTCTAGAACAGTACTTCTAGTTTTAGCATTAATTTATAATCTCAAAAGTACTTATTTGCAGTCATGAAGAAGGATGAACTAAAGACTCTTACAACAATCTGGATGGAACTGGAGACCATTATCCTAAGTGAAGTATCTAAGGAATGGAAAAACAAACACCACATGTACTCACTATTAAATTGGAACTAACCAATGAACACACACATGCACAAAGGGAAGTAAAACTCAGCAAAAATCAAGCGGGGGTGGGCAGGAGGGGATGGGTGAAAACCTACCCAATGCATACAATGAACACTTATCTGGGTGATGGGCACACTTATAACTCTGAATCAAGCATAACAAAATTGATACATGTAACCAAAAACATTTTTACCCCTGTAATACTTTGAAATAGAAAAAAGGAAAAAAAAAAAAACTCACAAAACTTCAGATTCCTGGCCTTCATACCAGATATTCTGATTCCAGTGACCTGGGTGAGACCCAAGAATCTGCATGTTTAATAAACTCCTCCAGGTAATTCATATATAAATTGACAAAGAATGAGATTTTAAGAATCAGTAACCTCAATTCAACAAAAGCAGAAAACAAACAACCCACTTAAAAAGTAAGCCAAAAGCCTTAACAGATGCCTCCCCAAAGAAGACATAAGGATGACAAATAGGTGTATGAAAAGATGCTCCACATCACATGTCAGCAGGGAAATACAAATTAAAACAACAATGAGATACTACTACACACCTATTAAAATAACCAAAATCCAGAACACTGATATCACCAAATGCTGTCAACGATGTGGAGCAACAGGAACTCTTATTCATTGTTGGTGGGAATGCAAAATGGCACAGCTACTTTGGAAACCAAAGTTTGGCAGTTTCTTACCAAACTAATCATATTCTTATAAAACTATTCAGTAATACTTGTTGGCATTTATACAAAGGAGTTGAAAACTTATATCCACATAAAAACCTGTACATGTATGTGTATAGCAGCTATATTCACAACTGCTAAAATTTGGAAGCAGCCAGAGGCTCTTCAGTAGGTGAATGGATAAATAAACTGTGGCACATTCAGACAATGGAATGTTATTCAGTGCTAAAGAGAAATGAGCTATCAAGCCATAAAAAGACATGGAGGAAATGTAAATGCATATTACAAATTAAAAAAGCCAATCCTAAAAGGCTACAAACTATGATTCCAACTGTATAATATTCTGGAAAAAGCAAAATTATAGAGACAGTAAAAAGATCAGTGGTTGCCAGGGATTAGGGAGGAAGTAAGGATGAAGAGGTAGAGCACAAGAAATTTTTAGGGCAGTGAAAATACTCTGTATGATATAATATTAGCAGATGCAGTAATTATATGTTTATTCAAACCCATAGAATGTGCCCTAGATAGAGTGAACCCTAATGTAAACTATGGAGTTTGGATAATAATGAAGTGTAGGTTTATCAATTGTAACAAATGTACCACTCTGGTGGGGGATGATGATAATAGGAGAGGCTATGCATGTTTAGGAGCAAGAGGTATATGGGAAACCTCCATACCTTCTTCTCAATCTTGCTATGAACCTTAAACTTCTCTAAAGAAATAATGTAAAAAAATAGAAAAGAAAGAAAGAAAAAAAGCACACTAGCCTAAAGAGTATCCTCTGAGGGTTTGGGGGCAAAGAAGACAGCAAGATATGTAAGAAATCATATTTAATTCTCTTTCTAATTTTGGATACTGAGCTCATGAAGTCAGTACTATTCCAAAGCTTTGGTCATAGCAGCATAGTAGTCAAAACTAATTCTTTGTGAATAAGACAAAGAACTCAGCTAATGGTCCAACCAGTACCTGAGCAATGCTTAAATGAAATGTTAGTGCATTGTGAATTTATAAGATTCTAAACTACCTGGGAAAACAACCCAGGTGATAGCCTCAAAATAGATACATTATGTCTGCTATCTGTTCTCTGGATTCTCAAAAACAATTAAAAGACAAGTTTACAGATATTTCCAGATGAAATGTCCATCACCAACTCTCTAAAGACATTATTCTTTGTACACATAGTCTATAGATCTTCTGTAACTGGTGGTTTCACAATTCAGATTTATTTCTAATAGAACCCAGGTCCATCATGCAGATGCAAGAGATGAAATGAAATTGAATTTAGTCATATCCTCTGTCAAGGTGAGCAAACTATTTCCCTCTTTCCTCTCCAGGCTTTTCTAATAATGCCCTGGTGCTATCAGGCTTCCATTATTCTCTTCATTGAAAGACAAATCCATTTAGAATAAAATTATATTATTCTCAGCTGACTATGCCATATTCAATGGCTATACTTATTTATCAGCCTTCCTGTCTTTACATGTGGTTCTTATTAAATGTGGTATCTAGTCACTAATGAGTGGGTTAACTTAAAGAATATCTTAAATATATAAGAACATCATATATATGTGCGTATATGTGTATGTGTGTATATATATACACACATGTATACATATAGATTAGTATGTATATTTGTAAGTATATATTTGTCTGTATGTATATAAAAATGTTTGTACTTAAACAATATATACATATATCCTTATTTATGTATACATTTTGTATTTTTACATGAAATCTTCCTGTGAAATGAAATAATTTTTAAGAGAAAAATTCCTGGGTATTATAAAAGAGATTCACAAAATAAAATTACAATGGGGAAAATCATTTTGGACTCATAAAAAAAATTCTTCTTTGAGCTGCTATTTCTCTAAAAGGGGAAGGAAAGAACTGTGAAAAGATATAGTGTTACCATGGAAATGTTATAATCAAATGTAAGGATAAAGGCTCTATCTCAAAAATGTCTTTGAAAGGAAATATAGGCAAAGTATTCCAAATGAAAATATAAAGCATTTTTCTCAAGTAAAGTTTCATTATTAATAAAGCAATCAAATTACCACTGATTTTTAACGAAGGTGTATGTTTTTCTTCTGTTTTCTAAAAATGGTTCTTTTTTATATTCTTAAGAAACAAAAAGTGATCCTATTAATTCTGAATCTGATTAGAGTACCTGGAAAGGAATATTAATATAACTCTCTATTATAAATACCTAGTTATTCTATCAGCATGCATGAGGCAAGGTGGCCTGCCAAAACCTTCATGCACAACTTTTGGGGTGCTTTTTGGTTGTTAATGGTGGCTGCCAAAGAAATTTTGCAATGATTAAGGTTAACTACTCACCCCACAAGCTACAATGAAGCTTTGAAGCTATAATGAAAGCATGTCCCAGATCAAATTCTGTCACATATACGGATTATTTATTAAACATATGTAAACAAATAAGCTTAAAAAAATAGCTCACATGACTTGCCTTGCAGACTCAAGGCCCTCGCTGCCTTGCCTGGATGGTTCATTCAAGCCAGGATTCCAGGTGTAGAACTACTCCACATGCTGACACCAGGTAACCAGAAAACTGCAGAGTTAACAGCAGAAAGCAGGACATTCTGGGGATTTATCCTCAAGCATTATCCCCATGGATAAAGGAGCAAGACCTCACTACATCTTAATAATGACATTTGCATGCACGTATGAGAAAAGTGTTAAATACATGTTTACCCAGTCCCCATATTGTGAATACCTTTACTTTGTGCAGTAAGAGCCTATTTCTAACATTCATCAGGCTGATTAAAAATCAAGTAAATACACAAATGGAAAACACGATTCTGACATGCACCATGGATATGGATGAAGAATTTCTAATCTTATGTCTAGAGTATAATCTTTCTGATATCAGGATTATTGTCCCTCAGATGTAGATTCTGGGTTAGGACATGGGCCCCCAGAGTTAAAGATTTTTTTAATTAATTGGTATGTGTCTAATACCTCAGTCTCATTACTGAATTATTTTACAGTAAATTACTGATATAACAATGGCCTTGTGCGTGAGTTAACAAGTTGCTATATCACAGTGGGATATAGATGTTAGGAAGTCCTCTTTATAGCAGTAGCTCCCCAAGTTGCTGCTGAAGCATATCTGGGACACTTTAGCAAGTAGAGAAAGGCTTCACTGAGTAAAGACTGTTAGACTGAAGCTAAAAGTGGACCCTCCAAAGCCTGCAGAGCTTGTTGGAGCCTAGGATAAAGAATTCCAAACATGAACGAAGAAAACCATTGTGCTTTCTCTTCCCTCCACTCCTTATCCTGCTTACTCTGGAAAATACTTGACACCAGTTTCTTTGGAGTTGTGGGACAGGTGATATTGGGTGGGAACCATATTTAGCAGATATAAGTGGTTAAGAGATCACTATGGTGATAGGGAAGATGACACGGCAGACATAGAGAATAATTCCTGAGTAACTGGGCAAGTGTGGGTGCCATTTATTCATTAGATGCAGAATGCAAAAAAGAACAGGGCTGGGCAAAAAATTATTTGTAACATGTCCATTTTGTGGTTCAGAAAAGTCATAATGGCAGTTGGTGTGTTGCTTTTCCAGCCACCTCCCAAATCAGTGTAATTTCTCCTTTCATTTTCTTATTTTAAATCATCATCTGAGGGGTTAACTGGAAAAGCAGACTAAGCTGTTAGGACAATGCCTATATATGGGCAAGACTGTATCTTTTTATGTCTTTACTTCCAGAAAGCCCATGCTATAATATTCTTATAAAAAGAAAAGAAAACAGGCAAATTTCTGACTAGAAATATCTTAGTTGTTTTAGTCACTTCTGGCTATTATAGCAAATTACCATAAACGAGGTGGCTTAAACAACAGAAATTTATTTCTCAACAGTTCTGGGAGCTGGGAAGTCCAAGATCAAGGTGCCAGCAGATCTGATGTGTGGTGAGGACCCGCTTCTTTGTTTGCAGATGGTCTTCTTCTCATTATATCCTCGTGGGGCTGAGAGCAGGGAGAGAGGAAGCAAGCTCTCTCCTGTTCCTTCTTATAACAATACCAATCCCATCAGGAGGGCACCATCCTCACCACCTAATTACCGCCCAAAGGCCTCATCTACAAATACTATCACATTAAGGATTAGGGTTTTGACATATGAACTTGCAGGGGAGGGTGGGCACAAACATTTAGCCCATAGCAATAGTATTAGAGGGCACACATCCCTGATTTTAAGTTTGGGCCCTGGCCTTTGTTAATTATGGTGACCTTCAACAAGTACTTTAAACTCTATGAGTCATGGATTTTTCATCTATAAAATTAGAATGCTAATACCCCTCATTCCTTCTTTACAGACTGTGTATCAATGGAGTTAAAAGATGATAAGTGTCTGTGAATTACAATTTATACTATAAATATTATACTTATTATCATAATCATTCTTATAACAAGATATTCATTGCTTCTTTCTTAAAAACATAGCTATTTCTAAGGTCAAATAGTTAATGCCGTTTTTTATCACAATTATATCATTATACATCATCTACAGTCTATAGGTAGTTTATTGCTTTAGGAGGCCAATAGGCCAATTAAAGTGAGCGTATGTGTGTCTGTGTGTATAAGTGTGTGTTCATATATATTCTGGAATATTTAAAAATTTTAAAAAGACTTATAATTTTGGCATTTTAGAATTGTATTGATCAATATAGCCATCATAGAATATATTGATTTCAGTATTTTTGATTCAATCAAAAAATGGAAAAAAAAATCAATGTAAGATAGCCTTTTCTAATGACACATGTGTGCTTGTCCAAAAGATATATTTTACTAAAAGATATTTTTATCATTCTTGTTAGTGCATAATCATAAAGAATATAATTTAATGTTTCTTTTATTATCTTAAAACCACTATCTACTTCTTTACATTGGTTCTTTTGTTATTCTTTCCAAAAAAGTCACACAATAACAACAACAAACAATAGATGGTTTCTTTACATAGCAATGTTAATATAAAAATCACTAAGTTAAGTCTAAATCCCACAAATCCCAATCAGCAATTCCTGCATCTCAGCAGGATATACCAGGCCCAGACTTCCTGGTGTTCCCCTTTCCCTAAATTCTTCATCTTATTTTCCCTGTACACACACTCCCTCATCTGTAGTTAGCTGAAAACAAAGGTTAATTTACAAATGCCAACTTCATATTATTTATCTACAAAAGTCAAACATTAAATGAAACACACTTGTAAAAACAATAGTGGCCTTTTCCTTGTGTAGTATAGGATGTGGTCAATCATTTGGCAATTCAATTTTGGCACAGTATGAACTATTTATTTGTTAAGTCCAGTACTCTGGGCTGCAAAAGCTTAAAGAGATTTTTTTTTTTTTCTTTTACAGGAAACTATTAAAGTTACAGGGCCTAATGTTTGTTTCACAGTCAAACTTGTACTATTGTATTGATAAATATTTAATGGTATTGAGTTCAGTGGTTATTGCCTTGTACATTTCACTTAAACGATGTTTTATTACTACTCTAAAAGTGTAGTGTGGTCCACTGAGAAAACAAAAGAAGAGAGAAAAATATTTCCAACCAGAGATGACATAGAACTCAATTTCAATTTGGAGCAAAGAGAGGAAGAGGAAAAACAACCAACCAAATCTTTTTTGAGGTCTCGACAGATTGTGGTTTAACAAAGTTTCCATTCAGAAAAAACATCTGGAAAACTCTATGAAAATTTTAGAATTGTTTAAGCTGAAAGACTCTTACAATGAATGCCACAGATTCAGACTTATTTTGAGAGCAAAATACAGACAGATGATGTAAATTCTAAAATTTCTACAGATGACATTGCCTTAGTTTATTCAGTGGGAGACAGGTGGGAGTCAGGAGGAAGGAGACATCAAATAAGAAATGATTTCTGTAATAGAGAAAATGAGTATTTGGGTAAATGAATAAAATTAAATAAAAAGCAATCTCCGAATGAAAAAGACACTCTGGTTGCATTTATAGATGAGACTGAGCTTATAAATAAAGAAATACTTCTCACGATATAATAAAAACTGATTTTATTTTTGCAGCTGGTAGCTTCACAGTTCAATACAGTAGTTTTTCTATTTTCATATTTGAGGACCCCTATTGGATGCCAAAGAATTTTGCAGAGCTCCACACTATATTTACCCTGCCATCAGTGTTTAAGAAAATGACTAAAAGCTATCGTAAATTTACTGACACTTTAACACATTAAAAACAAAACAGAAAATTGTCAAAGCACTATAAGCAAACAAACAAATAAACAAAAGAAGTTGGTATATATACAAAAAGGTAGGTTAAAGCGTAGACATGCCACATAGAGGGCCAGAATGACAATCTATAATGTATATTAAAATACCACTGAAATATGCAAAAGTCATTCACTAATTAATTAGCCCAGATTAAACCTGACTTGGTAAATTCTCATTAAATTATAAATTCTACTTCTGCTTGCCGTAGACAGTGCCCTCAAATGGAAATTTTATAGCCCTTTTCAAGGTCCCAGGGTCCACTTCTATTACACAGATACTTGACAATCCAAAAATATAGCATTGCATAGGTGCTAAATTCTAGGATCCTCTGGGATGCCCATTTCTTCACCCAGCAGAGCACATATACATTAAACATGGCAAACGTTTTCAGTCTATAGTCAGTACATTGTATGAATATGGGTCCAAAAGCCCTTTTTAATAACCCTAACCCACTTTTGATGGACCCACAGTCCACAGGTCAGGAATGACTGGATCAATCAATAAACTCTTGGGGTTGGAATGGCTCTCAAAGATTCAACCACCCATCTTGGTCTTGATGTCAAAACCTCCCTTGGTTTCATTTGTCATAGACCCAGTTATGCCCAAGTATTTAGCCTCAGATTCTCAATAGCTCTGTTCTGACGTCTTGCAATAAATCATCATTCTCATGGGCTAGCTTGAATGGGCCTTGATCCTGCTCCCGAGGAGCCCTAAGTCAATCTTTTCTTTGGTCCCTCATAAATACAGCCCTTTGCCTAGCAGACAGCAGTGTTAGCCCCGTGCTCATGCCCAGTCACACAGTGTACAGAGTGTAGTTCTCAATTGCATTCTAGCTATTGAATTCCCTCTAGAAATCCCAGGTTGCTTTTCTTTCTTTCAATTGTTTGTCTTCGACCTCAATTCAGTTTTGATCTAAATTGGACTTACTGTCTCTCCTCAAAATCACATGGATTCACTTTCCTCCTTTACGAGTTTATAGAAAGCAAAAGTAACTATCCTAACACATTGTCACTTGAGTAGATAACTATCCTAACACATTGTCACTTGAGTAGATATGTTACTTAAAATACAAATGACATACTTGGAAGACCCAGCCCTGAGGGATTTTGAGCCCTGTGGAAAGGGTAGGTGGGAGTGTTTCCTTTTCCTCCCTTCATACCTGTGACAGTCTGCCAGCTCCTGGTCTGCTGGAGAGCCCTTCTGCCCTGACAAATCCAGGCGCTGCTGCCACTGGTGAACTGAGAGCTTCTTGGAAGCAGAGCACCAGGCTACAGGCCTACGTAGGGTCGCTTCCCCACACCACAGACCCGAGCTGAGACGGCAGGTTCTCTATTGGCTGTGCACACTTTGGGTGCCTCTGTCTTGCCAGGGGTCACAGCCTCTCAGTCTCCCTGCCACTGGATCCCACATGAACGTTCTCCAGCACCTGTTTGGACTGTGACAACCACAAAGGAACAGGGAGACACAAAGCAGCAGCAGTATTCATGGAGTTCTGGCCTGGAGGGCAGGCTGCCTCAGGGGACTGGGAAGTGCCACACATGCTTTGTAGGACACAGGAAGGTGGAACACACACTCTCCTGCACCAGAGAGCCCCTGGCTGTGACTCACAGTTGTCTGTACTCCTCCCAGTGGAGATGCTAGTGCAGAGAGGTGTCTGTCAGGTAGGAAAGTGTCCCCATTCCAGAGCAGAAGCAGCACCAGAGCCTGGGAAGGGAGGTGGAGATGGGAACCTCATCTTTTCCAACCACCCACTGCTGCAGGCATGGCTGCTTCTGCTCCCAAGCATGAGCTTTTGACACAGGTGAGCTGCAGGACGGCCACTTCTAGTACTCTGCTCAACGTGCCCAGGTTGTGCATGGAGGATGTGGCTCATTTCCCTCAATTCATGGACAGCCAGTGTTCTTGTAGCTTCCTCAACCCAGAAATCTCAATCCTGGATCTCCACATAGCTGGATCCACAGCCAGTGTCCCCCAGCACCTACTCGTACCACGGCAGCCCTGGGGGACTGGTGGGTCCCGGGGGAACTGTGGGTCTCCCAGAGCTTGGGCATTCAGGACCAGCTACTTCTAGCCGAGAGGAGAGTGCAGCACACCAGAAGGCCTCTTAGGCAAAGGGGAGAAGGGCACACATTTCCCACCACTGGGGACCCTCTCCTCTTCCTGCCCTCCCTGCCCACTGCTGCCCAAGCAGCCATGGCTAAAAGGTTGTTTTTTCTCAAGACTGGTAAGGGTTCCACAAAGAACAATTAAGCCTGGGCACTCAGGAGCGCCTATCACACGCAGGCTGGGTGTTCCGTCTGGGAACCTCTGAGGGTTCCACAGGGGAGGAGTAAGGCAGAGCACTTGGGAGCAGCTGTACCACCTCTGACAGAGCGCCTGTTACACCCAGGCTTCCATGGAGCATGGGGCTGACAACTCTCTCTCTAAAAAGCCACAGCAAGCACCTTTGGGTGCCCCAAAGACAAAAGCTTCTTCCTCCCCTGAGGGAGGGCAGGGCTAGCAGTGCTCTTGCTGAGCTGCCTGTCTCTTTGCTAGGAGCCTGCTCTCCCCAGAGGCAAGTCTTTGGCACAACCACAGCTCCCCTGCCAAAGCATATCCACCATGGCCCACGGCCTCCACCACCTCTGCTGCAGCTGGGCCAGGGTGAGAGCTGGGCCCTTGAAGAACAGAGACCAGTGTCACTGCCAAGAAAGGGAGGCATGAGTGGCTTGTGTGTCCCACAGCTGTCTGCTTCTGTTAATCTTGTCAAGAGGGACCCACCCCTCCTTCTCAGGCTCACAGTGCATCCACCCTTCTCCTGTCTGAGCATTCATTCTTCTAGGACGGGAGATCAGCCCATGCTTCCCGAGCACAGCCAGCACCTGCACTCAGGGAGGCTTGATGGCAAGTTTGCCATCCTGGTCTCCATATGGTCCCACTAGGACTCAAGCCCACCACCCGGAGGCACCAAATTAACAGAAGAAAAGAAAATATCACAGATTCAGGAAATGCACCTGAAAAAGCCCAGTAGTCATTCTGCATAAAAATTTTTGGCAAAATCGGATAGAAAGGAACTTCCTCAAGCAGATAAAGGATATCTACAAAAATTCGACATCAGCTTAATGGTGAAAGACTAAATTTAATTCCTCTGTGTTCAGAAACAAGGCAAGTCTGTCTATCTCACTATCTCTATTCAACATTAAAATGGGGTTTCTAGCCATTACAATAGACAAGAAAAAGAAATAAAGCGCAATCTGATTGGAAACGACAAAATTAAACTTTCTACTAGAAAACGACAAACTTATTGAAAGCTAAAACACTAAGGAATTTCCAAAAAAGAAAAAGAGAAATTGGACAAATAATAGATTAATCTCATCATCACTATTCAAAATTCAAATTCATTTCTATATACTAGCTGGAAAGTATTGGAAAAGACATAAAAGATCCATATAATCAGAAACATAAAATGCCTAGGCATAAACTTATCAAAATATGAGTAACCTCTGTCTTGAAAATTATACAACATTAAATAGAGAAATAAGAGAAAACCCAAATATGTGGAAATGTATACTGTGCTTTTGGATTACAAGACAATATTGTTTAAACATTAATTCTCCCCAAATTGATTTACAGATTCTCAAAAAAGCTTATTTTATGGAAATTGAGAATTAGATTCTCAACTGAGGATGGTAATGTTTCCTGGGGATGTTTGAGAATGTTGGAAGGAGATTGATTTCACAGTGACAAGCGAGGACAAAACTGGATTCTAATGCCTACAGGACAGTCTTATCTGCCAGAAATCAAAAAGATATTTCTGCAAAATGAAGACTCTCTATATCTCTTTGAGAAATACTGTTTTAGGTGATCTAAATCTCGAGCTATAAAATGTTAAATCTAGAAAAGATCAAAATTGAGACAGAACTTCCCTTTTTATAATTCAATTTCTCATTTAATTTAAAAATTCAACCTAAAATATTAATGTTGCTTGAGGTCATCAGATAACTGTTGACAGAAATGGAAATAAAACCTTGATCTCTGAACTACCAGTCTGGCGTTCTTCCTGCTTTACCACCTTTCAGTGCTTAGGTAAAATTAGAACTTTTTAAAAATGGCATCTTTAAAGTCACACAGTTCATCTTTTCTGATATTGCTTTTAATTTCTAAAAGAAAAAGTTGGCTTTTAATGAAAGTATTATATTCATACAATGGAACACCACTCAGTGTAATAGTGAAATGACACTTCAAAATGTAATTGCTTAAAACAACATAGTATCTATCATCTCTTATGGGTCAGTAGTTTCAGTGGGCTCAACTGAATAGTTCTATGGGTGTCTAGGATGCTGAGATAGCTGAATGTCTTTTCTTCCTCATGTGTTTTCAAAACTTCTCCCCTCCACAAGGTCTCTCCATGTGGTTTCTCCATCAGAGTAGTCCAACTTTTATGTGATGGCTCAGGCTGTAAGGAAACAATTCTTTCTGAGTCTTTAGCATTCATATTCATCTCGTGAGCAAAGGCACTGTTCCATTCCTTTGTAGATAAAGTAATAAGCAACTGAAACACTGATTTGGGAAAATTACTGAGATGTTTAATGCTTCAATTTTCTTATCTGCAAATGCAGGGGCAATAACAGCGCTTACTTGCTAGAGTAATTGTGGAATTAATTGAGATAATACAGTATATGTAAAATTCCTAGCACTGTACTATGTATTATATTTATATAATTATTGATAGATATTCTAAAATTTTATCTTATGTTCTCACTTTTACTTCTGTTCAATTTTTGCCAAAACTACCTTTTGATTTCTTTGTTGTTACTTCATTCTGCTTCATTTTGTGTGAAGCAATCACAAAGCACATTCTACTATCAGTGTCAAATGAGAATTGATTTCTACTCTAGCCAGTAAATTGAAACTTGGAACATTTTGTATTTTTCATGAATAAGATGGTTTCTTGTATTATAACTCATCAACTGAAAGCTTCCCATGTTGGTTGTGATGAATTTCACTCAAGTATTAAGAGGTAAATATTTCTGATAATTTTTGTATTCTGGTGATTACAATTCGTTCCTTTCTTAACCGTTAACCTGGGTTTTATGTAATCCTGAGCTATTTCCATATCAAGATATAAGCCAAGATAATAAATGTCACATTTGCTTAATGGAATAAAAATCAGTTTTAAATCTTTGAAGAGAACTATTTCACTAGGTTTTTCTTGCTTTGGTGTTTTAGACATTGACTGTATATAAGATTTAAGGGCAGTCTCATGCAAACATCGGTTATACAACTATTCAGAAAAGTGCCTGGTTCATAGTGGATTTTCCCTAAATATGTGTTGAATATCTGATCACACTGCTGGGAAGAGCACAAGTATTCTCTGCTTCATAGAATTCCATGTGCACCCCTCTCACTGAAGCTCCATCCTTAAAAAAGAACCACTTTGTTCGATAGAATGTCTTCTCCAACATCTAGTGATTATGTGACTGGTCACATAACGTAATAAGCTTTGTCTTGGACATGGCACAGTGTCACTTCCGCTGTCATCCATTGGTGAAGCAATCACAGGACCATCCCATATTCAAGAGAGAGGAAATAAACTCCTCCCTTTTTTGGAGGGAACAGATAAAGAATTGATGGCTGTCTTCAATCCACTGTAACCTCCCTGCAGTCACAAATTATTCATAGTCCTCTCATGAGCAAAATGTACTCATCTTATTGCAAGACTCCCAAAGTCTCACCAGATTATACCATCAGGCTTGAAGACCAAATTCACACCATCTAAATGGGGTTCAGGAGGAGACGAGACTCCACAGGAGCAGCTCCTCTCAATCCAAAGACCTGTAAACTGGGAAGTAAAGGGACAAACTCTCCTCTTTGTCCCTTCTAACATATAGTTACCATTATAAGCAGGGGTAGGAAAGCCACTATAGATTCTTTTATTCAAAAAGGGAGTAAATGGAAGGCACATTGTAGGTAAGGCTCCATAATGATTCTGAAATGAAGATAGACACACACCATCCGTTCCTTGATTGGAGTCCAGTCTACCTCCCATAACTGATTCTTTATTTCTCTTGTGTCTGATCTCTGAGTCATGCTTCCTTGTTCATAAAACATGACATGAGTTTGCAATGAATAGTTTTACTAATAAAAGCTTGAGGGTCCAAAGGTCTCTTTTCATTTTAGTTCAAGTTAATGGGTATTCCACTGAGGAAATTCTTTATAAACAAAGAAAACATTATGTGGGTTTCTCATACATTTTTTTAGCCTTATTCCATTATATCAAATCCACACCCAGAATATTATGTAATAAGGGCTCCTTGCTACCTCAGCTGAGAGTCAGTCAGATGTAGCAAAGTGTCTACAAGATTCTTGGCAGCCTTTTTGTCTAATTAAGAGAGTCCACAAGGCACTGCCTAATTCATTCTGAGATCTTAACAAAGTGTCTTATAACTACACCTTTGATATCCTGATCCAATGTCACATTGTACTAAGAACAATATCTTTGCCCTGAGTTTCCTGCTTCCTGGTCTGCCCTACAGACTTCACACTTGCCAGTCCCACAATCACATGAGCTAGATCCTTAAAAAAAAAATCTTTCTGTTTTTCTATCAATCTGTGTATCTAACTATGTATCTACCTATCTCCATCCATATGTATAATATATATACTTGTATTATAATATTATCACATATATAATAGCATATTATTATATAAATATATGTGTAAAATATATGTGTGTATATATGTATGTATAATATATCTTTTTGGTTCTGTTCTCTGGGGAACCTTGGCTGTTATATAGGGGTTCTGTATCTGGCCTATAAGAGAATGGCATTTAATTCAGGGACCTTAAAAGTGAATTAACTTTGTGGGTCTAAACTGCCCATGTTTAACAAATTCTACTGTTTCAAAGGGTGTTTCTGCATATGTATCAATGTAGCATTCAGTATGCTTTTATTCACTAGTCCCTTTAAAACTTAGAGAATCAAAGCTGATTATAAATGATTCCTACAAAAGACTATTTGAATCTAGTGGTATCTTTATAAAAGTAAGCGTCAAAAATTCCATCATGTATTTAGGAAGCTGAACAAACAGAAATGAAACGAAAAAAACATAATATGTGTAATTTGGCATTAAACACACACACATACAGAAAAACAGGATGCAGCCATGACAATGTCCTATCTGCGTAAAATTGCCTTTGTTGGTTTGGGCAAATCTAGTCAAAAGCTTAACCTAATTGGGATGCAGATTTGTGTGGCTTCTTGGTGAAATACACTAAAGGGAATGAAAGGTACGACTAGAGCTTTGGGGCTTTTGCATTAAGCTCCAGCTGGGCCCAACAGACACTGTCCAAAAGATGACCTCCAAATAATTAAATGATTTCCATATGTTTGCTCATGTATAGTCTTCTAATTTGAATTTTGCCAGCTCCTTCCAAACCCGCTGCTTCTGACTGTGCTGGCTCAGTGCTTAGCAGAAGCTCACAATTGGAAACCATCAAATATTCTACAACTGAATGATTTAAAAATATAAAACTACAACAGTCATCCTTCTCTCAATCTGCAAAACGGGAACCCTTTCTAAATATAATACAGTTTGACTTGATTTCAGGTTAGAGAACTCTCATTTGGTTTTGGGCTTTTGGAAAACAGCTTAAAGGAAAAAAAAATGTTTGAACAATGACATTTTATTGAAAACTAAAGAAAAATAAAAGAAGCTCTGTATTTCTCAAAAAGGAACTTAGGTGTCCACTGTGTCTTTACCGTAAAATACATTTTCTATTGACAGCATACCCAATGTTAAATTTAAACATCTTATTTTAATTTCTTCAGATAAGAGAGCATGTTTGTGTTTTCAATCGGCACTTATTGATTATGTGACTATAGATTCCAATAAAATATAATGGAGTTATTAGAACGTACGGTTAAAAATGCCATATTAAAGAGGTTGCAAACCAGAGCTTTTATATCTAAAAGATATGGACTTCAACGTGATTATCCTAAAATCTAGGCACGCCCTGTCTACTTCATGCAGGGATCTCTCATTCAAAGTACATTTACAGTCAGTTTAAGGACTACAGTCTCTCTCATTCCTTTATACCAGTGGTTGGCAAACTAAGGCACAAAGGCAAATCCAGTGTGTCACCCAATTTTGTAAATGAAGTTATTATGAAGCACAGCCATGCCCATTCATGTTTGAATTGTCTATGCCTGCTTTTGCCATTCAACACAGAGTTCAGAGTGTGACAGAGACCATATGACCTGCAGGCCAAAAGTAGTTACTATCTATCTGTTCCTTTACGGAACAATTTGCCAACTGCTGCTTTATATTGATACAATAATAAAAAGGACATCACTTCATTGAATTCATTTCTTTATTCATTCTATATACAATTATTCAACATTTACTGTGTTCCAAGAATGTGTTATACAATATGTTATGAAGATGACAATACACCTAAAGTGACTCTAAGGATCACATGTTCCATGGAGAGACAGTTATGGAATTAAACAATTGTCATACAGTGCAATGAATGCTAAGAGAAGCAGGTTTAAGTTTTACATGAGAGAAAAGAATGAAGCAACTAACTCTAGAGGAGCAGGGGAGGGATGATATTTGATCAGCGTCTTAATGTAGGAACACACATTCACAAGGTCGGGTGAGAATGATTTTCAAACAGAGCATAATGCATACACCAGGGCCTGGAGGAGGGAAACATAGTGTTATATAGAGGGACTGTCAGTTGCAGGAGTTGGAGCTATGGCCCAAGAGGGTGTGGCAGCAATGGGACTGGATAGGCAGACCCAGGCTAATCCAACACCAAAGCCGTCCTTGAAGGGTTACAGGGAATCATCCAAGCACCTTAGAAAGGGAAATAGCAGGGTCACATACACACTTCAGAATAACTCAGGCAAACATTTAAGGATTGACAAGAGTGGAGAACAGTTAAGAATTATGGGGTTATAAACTAAGACAGGGTATTAGTAGAGGATTATTTTAGTGGAAATTTGTAGAATTCCAACATGAATTGCTTTAGGCAAATTGTGTGTGTGTGTGTGTGTGTGTGTGTGTATGTGCGTGTTTATATGCATATCAGGCTTTTTCATTTGAAGGCCATCCACAGATCCAGATAAATATTCCTCTAGCTCACTGCTCGTGATAAAGGAAAACTTCTTCCTAATAGTTCTAGCCAAATTAACCCAACTCTTTCACCAAGGTCTTTTTTTTCATGCCATCATGAAACTGACCATTATTTGCTGACCTAAAGGAGACAGGAAATTATTTTCCTGGGGACAAGTTTGAAGTGACAAGCACTAACATACATTAACTCTTAAAATTGCATCAGGGTGTTCATTAGGTCAGCTCTGATTCTCTGCTTATCCATTCATTGACCATGTGTTGTGTATTGTTTGATTGTGACTTGGTGCCAGGCACTGAGGGGATGGCAATACAGCAGGGAAGAAGCTGCCCACTGCATTAAAGGATCTTTTCATCCAGTAGGTGAGAGAAAAATCCATCAGGAAAAGAAAGAAGGAAGGAAGGAAGGAAGGAAGGAAGGAAGGAAGGAAGGAAGGACGGAAGGAAGGAAACGAAACAGACAGGCAAGCTCAGGGTGTTGTGGTAACACAAGAAAGAACCATATGGGGGTGAGGCTGGGGCTGGCAGGAAGGCCACTCAGAAGTGGAATTGTCCTAGTTGAGACTTGAGGAGGAGTAGGATCCAGCCTGGTAGGGAGAGAAGTATGCTACAAGTAGACAAAAGTCCATGGCAATAAGGCTGATTTACAGGAGAGGGTAGACATAAGGAGAGATGGAATCCGACTCATACGCTGATACCAAGCCATGAAGGTTGGAGATACCATGATAACAAACTTGAACTTTATTTTGAGGGAAATTGGGATCAATTGAATAATTTAAAGAGGAGAGTATCATGATCCAATTTCCACTTTGCGACAAAGACTCTGATTGTTATATGGAGATGATTGGTTAGTGTCTGTTAGTGTCTCTTATTTCATGTGACTAGTAGCCACCTTGTGAGCCTGAATGCTTAATTGCAATTTAAAGAATGGATAGATTCAGAGCGGGCACAGTACAGCTGTTCCTCTATGTAGTCGCTGTGTAACCACTCTGAACCTCAGCTGGTTTCCTCTGTACAAGGGGAATAAGAATATTTCATACTTTCTAGTATTATTGTGGAAACAATTGAGATAATGCAGTGCAACAACCTTATAATAAAGCCCAATACATAGGAATTGCTCAGTAAATCACCGCTATTTTTATTATCTTTATTATGATGCATGGTTTTGCAAGAGTGCTCCTAGGCATTCTATTATGCGAAGTTATGCAGATATTGAGTCTGCACGTGACAGCAGGAGAGGGAGACAGCATGAGAAAGAGAGGAAAGGAAAAGAGCCAGAGTGAGAGAGAGACGTTTATCTGTATCAGAGAATGGGAGGGATTTTGTTTAAACTGATAGGAAGAACTTTACAGACTGTATCATAAATAAACATTATTTTTACAGTTAGCAAAATACAGCAATCTCTGGGGTGGAATGAAGCAGCTGCTTACCAGAGCACAGTCTCTCTGCAGGGGGAAAAGAGTATTTTAGTCAACCAAAACCATAGATATTGGTGTTAATCAAAACACATTTCAGGTAAAGATGATGATAATGTGTGTTTTTACAGCATTAATTAAGAAAGCAAACTATTATCTGGAGGCAAATTAAAATGAGAAAGCTGTTCGATTAAAACTTCTATGGAGCAACCATTATCCATAACTAGTCTCATAGAAACGAGGAGGAAATAAAGGATAAGAGAAAAGCAAATCATATATACCCACAGAGACGTCAGTTTGCATAGTTCTATGATTTTCGCTAATGAGAGAATAGCCACTTGGTTTTTATAAGGCACATGGGGAGAGCATATTGATAATTCAAGCTGCTTCCCACTCCCCAAAGAATCTAACAAATATTATTTAGGTATAACAAGACATCTTTAAGAAATAAATGGCTTTAGTCAAAATATTGTAGAAACCTCTTTCTTCTTGCTGTGGTTTGAATATCCTTTCCAAAACTCATGTTGTAGTGTAATCCCCAATGAGGCAGTATTGAGAGGCGGGGTTTTAAGAGGTGATTCCATCATGAGGGCTCTGCCTCCGTGAATGGATTAATACATTTATGGATGAATGGGTTCATGGGTTACCCGTGGGAGGGGAACTGGTATCTTTATAAGAAGAGGAAGAGAGACCTGAAATAGCATTTAGCACACTCAGCCCCCTCCCCTGTGGTGCCCTGCACCACCTTGGGACTCTGCATGGTGTCCCCACCAGCAAGAAGTCTCTCACCAGGGGCAGCCCCTCACCCTGGGAATTCTCAGCCTCCATACCTGCAAGACATAAATTCCTTTTCTTTAAAAATTACCCAGTTTCAGGTATCTTGTGATAATCAGCAGAAAACCAATCAAGACACTTCATTTTCTAAATGGTTTTCTGCATTCCTGTTTATACCACAACCACAATACAGGCCTTATGAGTAGGTGGTAAGACTTGCCCCTTTCAGTGAAATGTCCAGGGACAAATATGGATGCCAGCTGGTCTTATCTTTAAAAAAAAAAAAGTAGAGAGGTGATGTGTGGAGTGATTCAAAACATGTCACAAAGCCCCCAGATATGCCCATAAGCACAACTGAAATTTCCCTATTTGGGTAGGTTATATATTGGCTGTCTAGGAATTTATTTTTTAATAATTAAAGTGCAACAATTAATTGTTCCTAAAAGAAAAGACAATGATAAACTCCATGGGGCAATTGAATTAATTAGATTCCTTTACTGCCAAAAAGACTGAGGGTGATAGTGGGCAAATAAGCAAAGGGAGAAATTTAGACGGAGGAAAGGCCTGGAAAGAGAAAATCTGGTCTTTGGGAAAGAGGCACTGTTATCTCCTTGCCTACACAGGTAGAGATACTTAATCAGGCTCTTACGAGGCATGATTGAGGAAGAAAGCTGAGAGCCGGCAAACATACAGCTTGTTCCTGGCCTGTGCCTGTTAAAGGATTTCATGCAAGCAACTGGAATTGAGACTTGGGAGGAAAGTCTTCAATTCAGACATCCCAAAGGGACTCTCAATCTGCTCATTAATGCCCGATTTACTCATTCTTTCTGATCTCTTGTCTTGCTAAAGAAATTTGTCTTTGCTCCCTTCATATTATTCTTGACCCCCCCAAAAAAACTCTTAAATTATTATTAATACCCATAATAATTTTTTGCTAATTCCCACATATTTCATCTAAATTTCTCCTTGACTTTAATCCTTTTCTATGTTTCCATTTTGATTGATGTTTTCTCCAGGGGTCGCATCAGAATAGAAGTCAGAGGTGGTTGCCATCTTCACAAGGAATAATCTAGCTTTGAATTTCTCTCATCTTTTTAAACAAACTCAGTTGGCCAAGTCCTTTGCAAACCGATTTGTATCATGTACAGGAGGATGGTGGATCACTGTACATTTACAATTATCAATGAAGAAATAAACAGAGAATCTAGGAGTATATTCCAGCTCTACTTGGTGACTTTCAGCTGGTTAAAAAAAGAACAAAGGCTTCCGGTTTCTGGGGTACTTGTCTCAACTAATACACATAACTTCATGAATACATAATGCAGATGAAAACTATAGGAAGACGGGTCACTGTGGCCACAATTTCTTCTCCGCATTCTGACACTTAGACCAGGCAAGGATCCACCTGCACCACCATGTGTCTGTACAGCAAGAACTAAAAACCTCTTCTCCCTGACCTCCTGGGATTTTCACATTGGATGGGGTTGAGTTGAAAGCAACAGCTGGCTTGCAGATGTGATTAATTTACCCACATCTAACCAGCCTGGGCAGTTGTAGAGACATCTTTGAATGTGTACCCAATTCCATGTGGTCAATCAACAGCCTTTGGTTTGTTTTGATGGCTCAGGGATATATGTCTTCCCTATGCTAACAGGCTGATGGAAACAGACCGAGATGGATTTTGGACATGGTGAGGGTAAAGTGATGGTTCGAGACTGGGTGAGTATCTGGCATCAAACTGGAAGGATAAGAGGAGGTAGGATGGTCCCAGAATGTAAACTTAGAGTACAATTTTGCAAACACATGCTTATGAAGCAGTAATTGCATTGAAAGAGAATGAGGCAAGACCAAGCTGACATGTCTGGAAATTGCTATGAACCAAGAATCATATAACACAGGAGGCAAAGTTACACACCTAACAATCATCAGAGAATAAACAGTCTTTTTAATATATGTGCATATTTTATTTTATATTGCCTCACAGTATACAAGACAAGAAAATCCAGCCCACAGACACCTATAATGTTTACCTTTTCTGGAATCCTATTGCCCAAACTAGACATGGAAATGTCCAGTAGACTGAAGCTGAAAAAAGAGTATTCAAAACAGGCCACTTTCAGTTTTTATGTACCTTAGGATTTGGAGTCAAGTTACCAGAAACGGATAATTTTTGCCCTTTCAAACTAATCAAACTAAAACATATGCAGAAGGGACTTGGAGTGCTGGTAAAGAATAGTGCTGGATAGTGCTTTTATTCCATGTTCTACAATCCATGTTTTATTTCAGTCTCTGATCAGCCGTCTTCCAGCCACATCATCCCCACATTGGCAAGGGATTTGGTCATGCCCACAGTTACTTAGTGAGATCTGCAGGCTGCTCCCTGGTGCCTAGCAAAGGATGGTTCTGAGCTACTATCTAATTGTCAAACTGATTAGTTGCACAGACCTCATGGGTGACTTGTAATCCCCACTTTAATGCTTTGAGGTTGAAAATAGAAATTCCATAATAAGATAAAAAGCTATTTTCGTTTGTCCACTTCATTTATATTAATGGCTTGCTAAAATTAACTATTTGTAGGAAAAATTTCACAATGTAGCTTATTTAGTTCACAAAAATCAGGGATTCTCTTTGAAATTTCTGAAATAAATATATCAATTTAGAAAAATCAATACCATACATGTATTCCAATATATAAAAAGAAATTATGCAGAAACATCTACGTTTTATCCAGTAGGGTATAAAATTGGAGGCAAATATTCATACAAATGCTTGGGGAAAGAAATACCACAGTGGCTAATGCTACATGATCATGAGTATCAAAGAAATGAAATCTATTACACATACCTATTTATAATTTAATCTGATAACAGTACCTATGAGGTATCTTTACACAATCCAGACCTACAATAATTCATTTTTGTCTAATTATATACCTGCCGCTCTTTGAAAAATCCACTAAAATAAATAAACCTCCTTTAATTTAACCTACATTTTCCATTCTCCCCCAATGTCCTTGCCTATGCCTGGGGATATCCAAAATATCTTGAAAACAACACAAACAGAAATGGAATCACACAGCGTGACGTGGCCTTCCTTATGCATGGCTGGCTCCCACTTGAATAAGGAAAGAATGCAGGGCAATGTTAGCCTGCATGCACAGCTTCTGATTTGGCCCATGAATTATAGATGTGCTTCCGAGCGCCATTTCCCTTATGGTTTCTGATGCAAAAACAGTCAGTAAATATCTAACGCTCTTAACCCAATATGTTAATCAGGCAGTAAGGTAGACATCAGGGCCCCAAGATGCTAAGTTTAATTAATGGCATGTATAACTGTATAGCCCCCATCTCCTCCCCTTAAACACTACATAATGGGATACATTCTCCCATAAGGGCCCAGAAGTTTGTGTTTTCTAGTCATGAAGTTTTGCTCACTGTTGTAAGGTCAGCCCATTCATTTCTCAGCACTCCCAGTTCCCAACTGCTATTTAAGCTGTTAGTTCATTGAGTTCATCTGTCATGGGTCTGCTTTCACGTGCTTGCCAAAGGCTCTGAGAACTGTTCCCACTCTGCTAGTTCTTTGTACTAATGAATCACTTTGAACTAGTCAGATATATCTCACCATTGAATAGAATTCCTTATATGGGTTCAGTGTAACACCACGAGGCAAAAATACTTGCACCTGCTAACTCAGCTGCATTGCCTATTTCTTTGTGAGACCTCGTGTGTATCCACAAGTTTGGGGGAGAAGTGTTCTTGCTTTTTCAAAACACAAGGAGACATGGCATAAGACCTGTATGTGAAAGTGCCAAGACATATCCACAAAATAAATAGTGAGAAGAACTTACATGTGTTAAAGCTTTTCAGAGTTCGCGATGCATACAATGAACTTGGCTTGTGAAATTAAATACTCTTTTTAATGGGATTATAAGTCTGATGGTTAAGATCATGATTCATTTAGTATTAAGTTTATTTAGAGTACTTCGTCTAAGTGGGGGTAATGGGTCCAAACGAGATTTGTTATCTCCATTGACATTATCATTTAGAAACGCAAAAATAGTATTTTTGCTTGATTTTTACAAGAAGCACCCTAGTGTCATCTTTCTACATTAATTATGGAATCTATTGTCATTTAAAGACCCAAAGAGAAAGCGAGTATTCCCAGAAAAAGTGGGTTGTATGCCTCTCCAGAGTCTATAACAGGAAGATCCACAATTCATACAGAAAATATGCCATTTGTAGCTGTAAAATGTTTAGGTTAAGGAAAGTACTGAAGCCATAGCCAGAATTTGTCCTAGCTTGTAGGAGAGACACAGGGCTTTCTCATAAAAATTTAATAATAAAAATCTCAGTTGCTTTGGCTTGAAAATAACAAAAGTTTCCAAATATTGTTACATATTCTCATGTCTAGCAAGACATATTCTTTTCACTGTTAGAATTGAGACCTGGCTTAAAGTTTGGCTATCTACTCCCATGGTAGCTTACCCTTTTATAGCTTCCTCTATGAAAAACTGTCTCCATGGGGAGAAGAGACAGAAGAATGGGACTAGAGTGCTATACACGCTGTCTGGGTGTACTAAAACCACCTGTTTGAATTTGGCAACACAAGACAGTGCTGAGAGGTTCAGTGATGACACACTTCTGAGCTCCCTAAAGTGCGTGAACAGCCTCCCGGCCACCATGCACATTCATTCATTCATCTAACATTTTCAGCACCTACTCTGCACCAGGTGTTGCAAAAAGACACTGGGAACACAACAACGCACAAGACCAATCCAACCTTCAAGAGGATCTTATCTATTAATAGTAGCACTCATCTGCTCAGTGCTGAGGAAAAGGACATTTACTTTTCCCAGTTTCATCCATCGAACATCCTGTAACTTTTCTGTTATTTACAGAAAGATGGTGAGCAGGAAATTTAAACCAACAGGCATTTTCTCTGTACCTAACATAAGCAGAGCACTATGGTAGGTGCTTTATAGAATGCAAAGATGGCTACACTCTGTGGGTGCATATTAGGGTGAGAGAGATACATATGTAAGTACCAGAATGCGGAGAGTGTGACAAGGCAAAGTCCACCTCGTCAAGAGTGTCTCTCACAGGAACAGGGACTGGACGGAATCCTTGCAAAAGGATATAGAGACAGGTCATGGCAAGACCACATATTAGGTCCTTCATGGAGAAAAGAGTAACTAGAGTAAAATGCACACTAGGGCTTAGTGAATGAAGGGTAGTTAGAGAATATAATAAAATGTGGAGCAAATACAGAAAGAGTCTTACCATGATGTTCTGTAACTTCCCGTATCTTTCATGAAAATCCTCTTTGAACTCCCTTGTCCAGCCTCAGGGATTAACTTGATAATCCGTAATATATATTTTACTCTAGTTACTCTTAAGAATGTTCCATCAGACTTTAAAAATTGTCCATATTATTCAAAGTCCTTTGAAGCCCCACCTCCTGTATTCAGTTTTTCCCAACTTCTGAGCCTGTGTAACTATCTTTCTTTCTGGAATACAAGTGAGCCTATTTGCCTCCTAAAACAATCATATACATACAGTTACATACACGTAATGCTCATGCGCTTTGAGTTTTGTCTCCTAGGATGATAAGCTACTTGAAGGAAGTTGTTTTTCTGTCCTATCTTCCATGATGCTTAGCAGCCACATAATTAGAACTAAATAAATATGTATTGCTCTGACCAGACGACATGTCTTAGAGTTATAAAAATCCTTTTCAAATCCTCATCAGCAACGACTTTCCCTGGTTTATGCTCTTAAGGCTCTTAAATCTCTTCTTTCCTAGTGTTTACTGATCACTCCTATATACATAAGCCAAGTACTCAAAAAGAGAAGGAAAGCTGACATAACCTTGATTTCTAAGGACGCATCTGAAGACCACTTCAATCATGACCCAAGCCTCAGTTCTGAGTGCCACACATATGCTTTGCTTCTTGCTCTGGTAAGCTACCTGCACATTCCCTTATTCTTTGAAAGAACTGAAATAAGTGTAGTCTGTCTGCGGAAGTCTTGTTCATGGAAGAAAATAAATGCCTTTACCAGCTTATTTTTCATTTCTGCAATGCAAGTATTCGAAATGTCAAGAATAAGTCTCCTGTTCAGCATCTCTAATTATCCCAACTTCACAATCCATGCTTTAAAATAATCCGACCGACAAATCACCCAAGCTATGAAAGAGGGCATGAATTTTAAAGAAACATTAAGTATTGCCACTATATGCAAACTCTCCGTGATATTTTTGTGAAAGCAGAGAAAAATATGGATTTTTATCTTAGCATCAAAATATATTTACAAATCAGCATTTGAAAATGTTAGAATAATTATTCAATAGTTGGAATTGAGGGAGAATCCAACACTTCTTTTTTCCCTGGCAGATTGATAGTGCATTATAAATTCCAACAATTTATATTTTAAGGCCCCAGCTTCCTATGCCTGCCAACCATGTCCCAGCCTTGAGGAATTATGGCCGTTTAATCAGGGTTGAGCATTTCCATGCTCAACCTTCAGGCGGTGATGCTGTGCCCATGTTTTCACCAGTGATAGATGAATCCACTTACTCTACTGCTTCCTGCATGACAGTACTTTAGAAGTCCTGCTAAAGTTCACATTTCTCAATATATCAAATTTTAGCATCACAGTGACCTTCTAGTATTTGTTTTCAACTGTTTACAGCCAACAGTTCATTACTTTCCCAAAACGGAGAGGAAGGAAGCTGGTCAGGTGGTCATTGTAGCAGAGCAGGTACTGCAGCCTATTCTAGGCCTGGAAATCGATTGCAGGGAATCCCATAAAGAAAAGTCTAGAAGAAGTGTTAGCCTCTTAAGCCACTGATGTTATGAGAGACAAAAAGTCAGAATTACAACAGTCTTATCTGTCTTCTACTGTATTGATTAAAAGATGTATGAATCCTTCCCCTGGCATTTTCTCTACGTATAGTCATTTCTGTTTGACATCATCACTCAACCACCTCCTCTGGTCACAGCCATTTAATCTAAAACCCTTGAGGTCTCCACAGGCAAAGCATATTCTCCTCCATATGGATTGGGGCTCTAATCGCAAATGCACTTTCCCACTCTGGCAAATGGCATGGGATCATGAGTGAGTCCAATGGGATCCTTTTTGCTACTCAAGCTAGAACAACAAAAAGAACACAAGTGGGGGTGTGTGTGTGTGTGTGTGTGTGTAGCTCAATATTCTGATCAGCCCTTCAGGGTCTCAACATTCTAATGTATGGAAGAAGCACAAGTAAGTATAACCACATGCATTGATGGCCACTTGCATTCACGTGCCAGGCACTATGCATTACTTTATTTAACCCATTCAACATATCAAGGAAGTAGGTAGTATTGTCACCTTCACTTCACAGATGAGGAGGCTGAAGATGAAGCATCTGTGCATGTCTATCCACGCAGTTAGAAGGCACAGAGCAGGGATGAGACTCAGCAGCTGAGTGTCAGAAACTGTCTCCCAGTTGCTGCCTGATACTGAGTATTTCTCACCAAGGTGGAGCAGCAAAGGTGCCTAAACCATCTACAAAAGGCTTACAGCCCCACCCCCATCTTATATCCTTATAATACCAGTTACAGGAAAGAAAAATGTGAGCAAGTGCAGTCCGAAATCCCTCAAAAGAAACTTTGAGTAGAAGAATTGGCTTTTTGTCTATTTATTTCTTTTAAGGCGACTGGGATTAATTGTGTGTGCTCGGCATGGCGTGAAGGTTCCATCACCCGTGGAAACTCCAGTTGACTGAGGTGGTTACATGAAGGAATATGTTGGAACAGATTGTGAGATACAGTGCTAGGGCTCCCCTGGAAAGTGAGGTTGCCTATGGATACTGACAACTACAGTGCTGCAGGTACGAGAGGAGGCACAAGTGCTAGGTATTTTCCATCTGTGCCCAAATCCTTGACAGGTAATTACGATGTGTCCTCGGGAGGTGAGTGAAGAAGGGAGGTCTTAAAGTCATCTTCGGATGATTTCTTTTGCACCTTTTCCCATCACTTATTCTATTCTTTTTCCCTTTCCGATATCCGCTCTACATTTAATTAAGCTTAGGAGAATAGAGATAGAAGAGAGGTCACTGATAATATCTCCACGCCTACCCAAGAGTCTCAATTAAATCAGTGGCAAACTCTTCCAATGCCGTTCTCTCCTGCCCCAGATCGTGGGTGTCTCAATTCCGGGGAGTCGGTGAGTATAAGAATCATGTGAGGCGCGTTTTTCAAATGCAGGCCTTACCCTCAAGAGATTCAGATGAGGAACTGAGAGCAGATACCATGGATATGCATTTGAACTGCACTCTTAGCATCTCTGGGCAGGGGGTTTTGGGCACAATTTGAGCAGCACTACCCTAAACCCAGATAAAGTGCCCTTTTACCTGGGAGCTAGGACACGATTTAATACCAGCCACAGCTTCTATCCTTCTGTTCTACCACCAGAGTGTCTAGTACTCTTACCACAAGTCACTGGTACATGACTTAGGAGGAGCTGCACAAACCTTTGTTTCAAATGAAACAATTTCAGTAAAATTGGCGAGGGTGTGCTCTTGGGCTCAGTCCCCGACTCCGTATCGCCATTCTCTCCTGCCACTTGGCTTATTCCCTTTCTGATTTATGCACGTGGTGTTTTCTCTCTCCTCACTCCCACAGAATCTTGCATTATTTTGAGGATGGAATTGTGTATCACACTTACCTTTGCATTACTTATAGCAATCACACGTAACAAGCATTCAACAGTATGTTTAAAGGAAATAAAACAGATCGAGCCCCAGGGCAACTGATTTAATCGTCCTCTTGAGCAAGTCCACTCAGTGCTGTAGATGTCTGCACATCATGGTTATTCATGACGCTGATGAAGACAACGACGGTGGCCCCCGTTCACTGAGCACTGTTACCAAATGAAGACTATTGTGTCGAGTTTACCTTTGTTCTTCATTTCACCTAGTTCTTGTAACAGTCTTGCGAGGGCCTCAATGGAGGTGAACAGGAGGAAAGTAGGCAAATCTTTAATATGCAAGGTCTCCTCTCATTATGTGGGGAACAATGGCCACTGAACCCACATCCAATCAAATCAGGTCTGCTGGAGCTGCTGAGGGTAAAGAATTGGGCCCTGGACATCCATCATTCCCATCCATGAATGCGGAGCTTGTGCGGAAAGGTAGTTATATTTATAAGCTGCCACATACTCACTCTCTCTCCCTCTGCACATACACACAGGCTTCAGCCTTTTTAAGACACAAGGGTGTCTTTCAATTTATCCTATTTTTTTTTCTTTTTGTAGACCTGTGTGGATATAAGGATTACAGGTTTCCTGTCTGTCCAGGAAGAGTGGTTGCTTTGCTGTCTAAGAATTTAACTCCCAGGCTTAATTATTATGTGAGTGTGCCAGTGTATTAAGCTTGTAGGCCAAATGCAATTTAAAGTCTATGCTGCATTGACTTTCAAATTATTTCATTTCTAATTCAGATGCATGCTTTGTTAGGGCATTTATCACTTTTACAAAATCAGCCAGATTGTCCCATGACTATAGTCCCTCAATACCTCCAACCCCACCAGGTCCAGATCAGTGGCAATAAATGACATCCCGTGCCCTCCCACGTGGAGTCCGGCTCGGAGGCTCCTTCCCAGGTGCCTCACTTCATTTTCAGTGTAGGTAGCTCCCACTCACGGGAAATTTATCAAGTTCTTCAGACTTTGTCAGCAAGCCCGTTCTTCATCATCAAGCCGCTGTGCTGCTCTTGGAAAAGTGGACGCTCTTGGAAAAGTGGACACTTGGTTTCACAGTCACACTCAGAATTTCTCAAAACTAATCAAATGGCTTTTGTCAGTAAATCAGATCTATTACTCCCTTGATGACATCAGATTCTTAGAAAAGTTAACAAATACAAATATTCTATGGTCTTAGAACATGAGGAACTAACAGATCACCGAAGTACCTTGAAGTCATACCTGGTGTCGATAACACATCTCTCCTAAGTCCAGTGACGTATATACTGACAGCCTCTAAGGGACCCGTAGCCCCTCCACACCCAGACCTCTGAACCTCAGCGAGGAATGCTCCGAGCATGCACACCACATATTAAATCTGCCTCTGGGAGGTGGAAGAGTTTCTAGGACACTGACAAAGAACATATTTTTTGCTGTTCCTTTGTTCTTAACATTTTTTACTTTGTACTTAATATTTTTCCTTATTCCACACTTTTGGAGCTAAAGATGGAGTCAGAGATGGAGAAAGGGGAGTATTTGGGAAATAAGTAAGATGAGGAGGCATTCCAAAGGAAAATATCATAGATTTGTGACAAAAGGTGTGTATCAGTTGGACTAAAGAAAATATGTTGATCCCTTACTACTAAAAATGGAACAGTAATCTCTGAATATCAGGGGTTTCGTGAGGATTAACTATAAGAATGTGGATAACAGTGTCTGGTTAAAACTGAAAGTAGCATATTCATTATTATGGGAAACGTTTTTTAAAGTTTATTAAGCAAAGTGAAATAAGCAACTTGATATCTGAAAACTTTAATCTGGCTCTATCAGTTCCTTTACGCAAAACCAGCCTTAAAATAAGATGTAATTTTGGCATAGGGGGAGATTTCTTATGTGTGTACTTATATAAATCTATAAGCATTCATTCTATACTTCAAGCCATTTTACTAAAGAGAATGTTGTTTGTTTTTGTTATTTGACAAGGGAGGTGACACTCATAAATATTCCATGATTTTGCATCTTCCCATCACCCTCTTTCTCATCCCTGCAGGTGGGAACTGGTCAGTCACTTACATGCAGCAGCTGAATAAAGATTTGGGATTTTGGTCCTATTTTGGGATGACCCTCTCTTTTCTGATTTTGAAACCTCTTAGTGCTGCCAGGAAAAACTGCATCCCTCTTTTCACTACATTACACTCAGGGTAGCTGGAAAACTTCATCAACAAGTATAATTAGGTTTCAGCCAACCAATAAAATTGAAGACAGGAAAAGCATTACAGTAGGATGTATGATTTAGGGTCAGCATGAATAACAATGGAGAGAATTTTGTACGTTGCTAATGGAAACGTGGCCAGTTTCTACCTACTAATAAATAATGCTCTGACAAAGCTGGGAACTAAATATTTGGGTGACGATTTGGAGATTCCAGGAATCCAAAAACTAATTAAGATATAAATATGTGGATTCTGAAAAGCTCAAGGAAAGATTTGGGAGATGAACACACCAGCGAGATGACATCACTCTCCCGTAAATAGGCTCAGGTGAGGTGGGACATCTAAATGGATGTGGGCTGCTGGAGGACATGAAAGTAGTTGAAACAGTGTTTGTGGGATCTAAGGAGGAAAAATTTATATTTTTGTGTATTTTTGGTTTCTAATCCTTATCCTGATCTACTTTTATCAAGGGGAAAATAAGTCAAGCTAATGTAAGAAAAAAATAAAAGTGATTTTCAAGGGGCTGGGTGGGGGTGACGTGGGGCACAGTGGGGCAATCGTTTCTGGCCACTCCTGAGACGTCAAGGAAGTCCCCTGAGTGTTAATAACACCTGGAGTGCAGAGTGTGGAGGATGAGAGCGCTCAAGCTCAGAGTTTTACTTTTGTGTTTCATCTGAAACCAATCAGTAAGCGAAAAAGCAGAACACTGTCTTGGCATCTATTCCACCATTGATACTGGGGGAAGGGAAGAGGATTTATACAGAGAGACCCCCATTAACACTAATGAAAAGTAGGTGAGTAAATCCCGTGTGTATGAGGAGCAAACACTGCCCTTTGTGTGGGGGTAATTAAGAGCTAAAGAGAGCTTACAGTTGCTCCCCACTGTACACATGCTCCTGGTGAAAGCTCTTTCACAGCAGCGTTGCAATCGCTTTCTTTAGTTTCAATGGTTGGCGCCTGACAGTTGTTAACCATCTCTCGCCCTAGTTCCCCCATAATGGAGTGAAAGGGAATGATGTATTGGAAATGACATTATTTGACACTATTGGCAGAGGGGCTTTCAAGGAGAAAGTACAAGCGAAGAAAGGGAGACATTCAAAAGGAATCTAAAATTAAGCAGAATAGACTACTAAGTGGCTCAAGGGAAATAGCCCTGTACTCATAATGTCCTTGCCAATACCCCATTCTTTGGGACTACGGCAGAAAGAGGAGCCATGTGTGAACCAAGAATACCAAATACTAGCCGGCATCATGTCTGAGCTCCAAAGCCAGAAATATGGGAAGGAAATGCTCCAGTGATTGCAGAATGGACACGAAAATGTGGGAGTTATGATATCATCCCCTTTCTACTCCGTAGACCAACTCTGGCAATACAGTCCATCCATTCTGAGTTCCAGTGATATCCAAGTATAATAAAAATATTTATCTCTTCATAGGGCATGTTCAAGTCTCAAATCAAACTTTGAACTTACCTCAAAGTTAGATCCATGTGAGCAAACAACATAATGAAATTTTACAAATAGGAAATTCATGTGACGTATTTTATTTATTAATTTTACTGATGCAACATGGGGAAGTCCTGGCTGCGGAAGGGGTTATGAAGATATGTTTTAATTTACTGCAAGTTCAATATGTACTCAGAGTATATTTTTGTTTGATTACTCCAGCTCCCTGTCCATATCTTATCATGGAATATAATTTCAGCCTAATGACTGAGTGACTGAACAATAAATGATGTTTCTAGATAAACTAATTCTAAATAAAATTGCCTCCTTGTCTTGAGAGGAATCAGTCTGTTCTGTGCTTCATAGTCCTTGTCTAGAGTATATTTTCCATTCTAAATAACAAAATTTCAAAGAAACATTGATAAACAATAAGTCCAGGAAGGTGAGATGTCTATGAAGGGTGTTATATGAAATCCAGTTGAAGAAATTGAAGGAAATTTTTCTAGAGTAGCACATACTTAAGACAAAGAAAACAGCAGATTTTGCTGGGTTTTCTTTTGAAGGGTTACCATGGAGAGCATAACCTTTTCTTTGTGGATGAATCACTTTTCTTATAAGAATACAGTTTTGGCTACACTAACAGAAAGACTCAGTAAAACAGAATATGAACTCAGCAGCTCAAGTTGAAATGGCAGCTTCATGTTTTGGGGATCAAGGATCTTTCTATCTTGCTCTACCACACTTCACAAAGTATCTCCACCTCCTGGTCCAAAATGGCTGCTGTGGCTCTGATCTTCTCGTTTACATTCCATGTGGCAGAAGGGAAGAAAAAGAGTAAATTGAGATAATACTCCCCTTTAAGAGCAGGACCTACAAGTTTCAAGCACTTCCATTCACACCTATTGGTAAAAATTTACTTACATGGCCCTGTTTAACTGCAAGAGAGATTTAGAAATGTAGATTTAAGTCTCCATTACTATGAAAAAATAGAAAAATAGATAATAGCAAAAATTGACTATTTATTTTACAGCCACATATACAGAACATGGATCATTAGTTAGAAATTTATGAGAATAATTTCAAGTAGGTCACTTAACATGTCTATCTTGACAAATTTTTAAAAAGGACCTCTAGCAATTGGCTGTAGTATGTTATATGAAATTGGTATATATGTGTATATATAAAATATGTATATTATATACACAATTGGCTATCAATAGCCAAAAAGTGTAAACAACTCAAATGCCCAATTGCTTAATCACCCAACTGATGATTGGTAAATAAAATGTGGTATATCCATAAAATGGAATATTATTTGGCAATAAGAAGGAATAAAATACTGCCACATGCTAAAGCATGATGAACTTGAAAATACTATGCAAAAGAAGCCAGTTACAAAAGACCTCATATTTTATTATTCCATTTATATTAAATGTCCAGAGTAGATAAATCTATGCAGACAGAAAGTAAATTAGTATTTGCTTTGGGCTATAGAGGAGTTGGTGGCAAATTGTGTGAATGAAAATGTTCTAAGTTGGATGGTGGCAATAGTTGTACAACTCTGTGAATACACTGAAATCTACTGAATTGTACACATTTAAATGTACATTCAATAAAGCTGTTGGGAAAAAAAAAGTAAAAAAAAATGCTGATATTCTATAGCAAGGATCTTACATATGCTATACCTGACCCCAGCGTGCAGCCAGATATGAAAAGATAATTTTTTAATTAATAAGCTTACAGGTATTAACCTCTTTTTGAAAAATATCAGATTTGGCCTAAACATAGAAAATCTGAGTTCACTTGTCACAGATTGACACCTGCATTGAAAGGTGTGTGCTTTTGTGTGTGTGTGTGTGTGTGTGTGTAAATTTGAAGCCTAAAAAACTTTATGTATCTTGCACAAAGTTAGTGAGGTAGGAGGTTATATATATAGCTAAGGTTTGAATCCAGACTCTCTGAGTTCAAACCTTGATTAACTTGAAATGCCATCTCATGCAACTTCCATTGTGCAGCGTGGGTAGTGAGTGATGAAGAAATTGCCTTTGTACGTATTACCAGTTTGAGAAATGAGGATTGATGGTAGAAATGTGTTAAGATGACACATTGAGCTCTTTCGTAGGCCCAAAGACTTTCTTTATTTCCTTTTTAATTGGTAGACTTAATTTTTTGGAGTAATGTTAGGTTCACAGCAAAATTGAACCTGAAGTACATAGGATTTCCACATATCTCATCCCTCCGCAACACACTCAGCCTCCCCCATCATCAACATTCTGCACCACAGTGGTGTATTTATTACAGTCATTGAACTAACACTGACACATCATCATCATTAAAACTCCACTAATGTGATAAGTTACATTAGTGCTCATTCTTTGTGTTGTGTATTCTGTGGGTATTGACAAATGTATAATGACATGAATCCACCATTATAATATCATATAAAATAGTTTCTCTGCCCTAAAAGTCCTCTGTTCTCTGCCTATTCATCTTTTGCTCATTTTTAGTTGGGTTGTTGGTTTTCAACAAAGAATTTTTATGTTTAAACAAGAAGCATGATCTGTTACACTCTTTTTTGAGTGATTAGCTATTATAGATAAGATAAGAGACTTAAGAATACTGATACCTATTTTTTAAAGTAATTATACCATTTGAGATTTTTTTAAAATAGGAATCACATTGCATGTATGAATTGATAGATGGTAAATAAAGACTACAATGATTTAATTTTCTTTGGGAAACTGTCCAGGACTTACAGATTTTACGGCGGGCCCAGTTATCATAAACCTACTTTATCAAAATAACTTAGTCATGAGGAATTTATTGAGTTTGAGCTGTGACTACCAAGAAAACATAATATCCCTGGAATTTCAGTAGTAATTAGGGGCCTGTTCTAATCTCAAGATGATCTTTTCAGGACTCTTTTCCTTGGTCACAGAAACCATATTTAAAAGCCTGTGAAATTACCTGCTCTACTCCCGAGATACCCTCCAGGTCTCGCCATTCTACTCTTGTCCTGAACATCCAGAGTATGCAATTTAAAGCGGTCCATTTTGCCCTGTTTGGATTTTATTAAGAGGCTGCAGAGAATTTACCTCAGCAGCACTGACCTAGAAACCCTTCATAGTATTTTTTCATTTCCAAGTGTTTCTAGTCCATGCCCTGAGATGCCAAAAGTTACTCAGCTCTGAATCATGCCCAGCCTAGGTTTCTAAGACATCGGTACCACTGCTGGGTCCACCCGCCTCCAGGTTCTGATTGAGAATAGGCCAGAAATGAATCTGAGTCAGGGACACTATCTTATGAACTTTTTACAGTCAGAGTCCACTTTGGGAGAAGAAGTTACCCTTTATGAAACTCCTAAAGGTTGAGCCACCACAAGTAACACCAACTTGTCATGAGTGTAGGTATGGGCTTAGGGGAAGCACTCACCACTTTTAGAACAGTTTTGAAATTTAAATGCCAGTACAATCATTGACTTGATATGTGTGTGAGTATAAATTTTTATAAATATAAAAGTGTATAACTTTTCTTTTTGTGAAAATACATTTATTGTCTCCATGGGTCGACTCTTCATTTCCTACAGGAAAAACAAACTTTTTAATAATTGAAAAGGTGTACTCTACCCTTGCTATCAACAAGATCCGTGTGTTTTATTTTTTTTTATTTTTTATTTTTTATTTCAGCTTATTATGGGGGTACAAAAGTTCTGCATAGATATATTGCCCATGTCCCTCCCAATCCCCCGAGTCCGAGCCTCAAGCGTGTCCATTCCCCAAACAGTGCACATCGCACTCCTCCTGTAGGTATACACCCATCCCCGCCCCCACCCCCATCCCCCCCAAGTCAGAACTTCAAGCGTGCCCATTCCC
>CM052442.1:13619417-13630854 GCA_028533085.1 Varecia variegata
AGGTGATGATCAGGGAAACCAATTTTCTGGTGAGAACTCTCTTACACTGCTGGTGGGACTGTAAACTAGTACAGCCCCTATGGAAAGCAATATGGAGATTCCTTAAACAGATTCAAGTAGACCTTCCATTTGATCCAGCAATCCCATTATTGGGCATCTACCCAGAAGAACATAAGTCATTTAGGCCTATTTTGATAAACAAAAGAAAACACTTAAACCTTTATTCTTGTAGCCCCAAATTTAAAACTATGACTCTGAAAACAACACAAGTATTTGACTAGAAAAAGAGTTGCTAAATCTCAGTTGGGTATTGGTTCTGAAATTCCCTAGGATGACCATAAGCAGCAAACTAAAAATTATTTTGTCTTATTTTCTGTATTTTTAGAAATGAGATATATTCATAGCAACTCCAAGCTCTAAAATCTTGTGTGTCTCAAATTGAATACAAAAATATATACAACTTCTTATGACTTAAAATAAATTGCAAATTGTGTTCATTGAGGAGGTGATTTTGTTTTGTTTGTTACAATAGATCAACTATCTCTGCTGCTTTCTCTCCGCTTTCACTTTATAGCAAAATGCCTCAAAAGAGTTACTCTGTAATCATTTCCAATTCATCACCTCCTACACTTTCTGTCATATTCAATTAGGTTTTTATCCCCGCTTTTCTCTTAAATCCATTCTAACCAAAGTTCAGATTGTTAACTGTAGTCAGTTCCTAGCTTCTGCCTTAGTCTATCCATCGCAGTCTTTCCCATGGTTTCTGGTTTATTCCTTCTTTGAAGCTTTCTCCCTGCTCTTCTGCAGTACCACCCCCTCCTGCTTTTACTCTGACCTCACTCCTCTTCAGCCTCCTTTGCCGGATCCAGTCATTTCCTGATGTAGAGATGTTGGCATGACTCTGAACTCTGTCCACAGAATCTGAGTCTTTTTTTCTTTTATTTTTAATTTTTACACATACATAATAGTTGTACATATGTATGGGGTACACGTGATATTTTGATACAAACATCCAATGTGTAATGATCAAATCTGGGTAATTGGGATATCCATCACCTCAATCATGTATCATTTTTGGTGTGTTGAGAACATTCCCAATCTACTCTTCTAATTATTTTGAAATATACAATAAATTATTGTTAAATACAGTCACCCTGTTGTGCTACCAAACACTACATCTTATTGCTTTTATCTAATTTTATTTTTGTACACATTAACCAACCTCTCTTTATCCTCCCTCACCCACTACTCTTCAAAGCTAAAAAAAATAAATAAATATAAAACAATTTGATCTCATGGAGGTAGTGAATAGAATTTCACTTTTTTGCAACGATGTCCTGGGTGATCTCATATAGTCTCATGGCGTTAAATACCATCAATATCCTGATGCCTCCCAAATACCTATCATCAACTAGGGCCTCTTTGAATGCTGGTTGCACCCTGCTGCCTCCCTGATATCTCCATTTGAATGTCCCATTATCATCTCAAACTCAACAAGTCCCCCACACAACACTTGATTTCCCTTTGTAACTCTGCAGTTCCATTTGTGCTGTTTATCTCAACAAATGACACTACCATTTACTGAGCTGCTCAGGCCCCAAAGTTTGAGGCCATCCTTGACTGTTCTTTCACACCCACATTCAATACATGGCAAATCATGTTGCTCAACATTCAAAAAGATATGTTACATCTGGGCAATACTTATCATCTCCTTTGCCACCACCCTTATCTAAACTATGATCATCTTTCATGAGTCTTTTGCAGTAAATGATTATTGGTCTTCCAGTTTCTACTTTTACTTCCTTCGTCTATTCTCCATGAAGTATTTAGGTTGGTGCAAAAGTAATTGCGGTTTCAGCATTGTTGAAATTTATCATTTGATATTGGAATACAATCTTAAACAAATGTGGTTATGCAATACATCATTTTAATGCACATTTCTCGCTTTATTTTTTTTTGCTAATGTCTTATTACTTAATGTTTATTTTATATTTACTTTAGACTATGAAAATGATATTAGACAAAAACCAAATTCGAGCATTTTCTTATTCCAGTTCAAAATGGGTCGTAAAGCAGCAGAGACAACTCACAACATCAATAATGCATTTGGCCAAGGAACTGCTAATGAACGTACAGCGTAGTGGTGATTCAAAAAGTTTTGCAAAGGAGAGGAGAGCCTTGATGATGAGGAGCACGGTGGCCAGCCATTGGAAGTTGACAATGACCAATTGAGAGCCGTCATCAAAGCTGATCCTCTTACAACTACAGAAGTTGCCGAAGAACTCAACATCGACCATTCTATGGTTGTTTTGCATTTGAAGCAAATTGGAATTGTGAAAAAGCTCGATAAGTGGGTGCCTAATGAGCTGACCCAAAAATCAAAAAAATTGTCGTTTTGAAATATTGTCTTCTCTTCTTGTACACAACAATGAATCATTTCTTGATCAGATTGTGATGTGGGACAAAAAGTGAATTTTCTACCACAACTGGTGACGAACACCTCAGAAGTTGAACCGAGAAGAAGCTCCAAAGCATTTTCCCAAAGCCAAACTTGCACCAAAAAATGGTCTGGTCACTGTTTGGTAGTCTGCTGCCGCTCTGATCAACTACAGCTTTCTGAATCTTAGCGAAACCATTCCATCTGAGAAGTACGCTCAGCAAATCAATGAGATGCACTGAAAACTCCAACACCTGCAGCCAACATTGGTCAACAGAAAGGGTCCAAATCTTCTCCACGACACCACCTGACCATACTTTGCACAACCAACACTTCAAAAGTTGAACGAAGTGGGCTAGGAAGTTTTGCCTCATCCGCCATATTCACCTAACCTCTCGCCAAATGGCAACCACTTCTTCAAGCATTTTGACAATTTCTTGTAGGGAAAACGCTTCCACCACCAGCAGGATGCAGAAAAGGCTTTCCAAGAGATTGTTGAATCCTGAAGCACGGACTTTTACACTACAGGAATAAACAAACTTATTTGTCGTTAGCAAAAATGTGTTGATTGTAATGGTTCCTATCTTGATTAATATAGATGTGTTTGAGCCTAGTTATAATGATTTAAAATTCGTAGTCTGAAACCGCAATTACTTTTGCACCAACCTGATAGAATGAGCCTTATAAAAGATCAAATTATGCTACTTCCCTGATTTCACCCATCCAAGTTTTCTCCCATGATATTTATTATATCTCACTTATCTTCAGAGAAGAAAGTTTGATTTAAGGAACATGATCCAGATGTGTCCTGGTCCCACTGTTTGAATACAACAGGATTAATTTGTCTTTTGTATGACCACGTAAGATCATTTGTAAATTCCACACTCTCTTCAGTTGTTTATCCTCTCACTATGCTTCCATTAGCGTTGCAACCTTGGCTTTCTAAACCAGTTTTCCTTTGGTTTCCATGAAGATTACTTCCATAAACACTGTATATTATTTGTTTTATCATCATCCTCTGTATATGCCCAGGACAGCAAAGCAAGCAAGAGAGTGCGATAGAAAGTAATGTCAATTATATGACAATTCAGTGGTGAAAATAACATTGTTAAACTCCTCAAGTTAAAGGTCAAACTTATGATTTAAAAAAAAATTGGAAGATGCCACATATTTGTGTGGCTGAGCAAGTTGCCTGTGGATCTCAGAATTACTCTTGAGAAAAATAAAGTCAGTTGGAATATTAAGGTCACAAATTCCACATCCTGGAGTCTGTAGATTTGGAGCAAAAATCTAACCTCTCTGTAGAAAAAGTGTTGTAAGGAAAGAACAATGTATCATAGAGGGTAAAAAAATAGTGAGCATATCTTCTTATTCAGTGTTTAATATAAAATTATATTAAGATTCTGGGTTACTCATATTGTGCTAATATATGTAGAAGCAGAAATAGGTGGTATAAAAATAGTTCTACCTTACAAAGTAATTTTTTTAAACACTCATGTTTGAAAATACAATGGCTTCCTAATCTGGGGCATCGGGTCACATTTATGTTCCTGCACCTTTTTATTTAGCCATCTTCTTTATCCCCAATTAAAAAGCTCAACTAGTCCTGAAGATTTTGCATGTCAGAATCTTCTGTAGCCCTTCATTTTATAGGAGGAAGTCAGACAGTGAACTAACATTGGCAGTACATCTATTATGTGTTCAGCGATTTGCTAAGAAAGTCTGCGTGCTATTTTATTTAATCCTTACAACAATAAAAGAGAAAGAGTTATGTGCTCATTTTACTAAGGGGAAACTGAAGCCAAGAGAGAATAAGTAACCCCTTAAAGTACAGTGGCATTGCTGAGACACACAGGACATTGAGTCACAGTAGTCCAATGTTTGCTCTATCATGTTAAGGCAGTCTTCCTAGATGAGTAAAGAAACACCATCATATGACTTGCAAGGCTTTTGGCTTTGGTGAACACCATCTTTCAGTTGGGCTTCACAGAGATTCTAATCACTTTCATGTTAACCTCCATGACTTGAGTAATGAAATATGAAACATGGTTACTTCTTTCACACCACGTCATTAACCAAATTTAGGACCTTAACAAAGAAAATTAGATTCCAGGGTTAGTATCCGAAAAGGAGTACTGTGTTAATAGTGAAGATATACTTTTAAGAGACAATCGCAGGGATAATTAATTTAGAAATTATCAAAATGTCTCTAAAAAGTCCTTTTTTAAACCCTGAACAAAATACCAGTAATGTTATTTCATCTTAGAAAAATCTTAAGGCACATCCTACTTTTAAAAAATTCAATAAAAATTTGATTTTTTAGAAGTGAATTGAATTGTCTTCACTTTTCAGAGTGATTCCTTACATTGCAATGGGGTGTGTGTGTGTGTGTGTGTGTGTTTGCATGTGTGTGTGAGATATTCTCTTAAAGCATTTAAACCAAGATTCTATTGAGAAATTTTAATTAACACAACATTTTTGGAACATGTCAAAAAGAAGCATCACATATAGTAACAGTCAATTTTTTAAAGCTTTCCACCAAATTTATGTTCTAACACTAAAATATTTAAAAGCCAGTTAAATATATGTGTACATTAATTGGATGCACAATATGTATATAATACATTGTACTCATTGGTCAATGAATGCAGTGCAGCATTACTTGTTAGAAATTTCTCTTACTATCACAACTTGACTCATTTCAACTTACAATCATTAGACGATTTTCAGTCTGCTCCTGGGGAAAAGAGTTCATTCATTATCTTTTTAGATTTGCTCAAGGGCCTGGAAACAGAGGGATGTCCTAGATGACCTTTAAAGATCCCTTCTAGTCCTAGGACTCTGAAATAAATTAAAGTTTTATGACCACATTATGCATAAGCATCAGTGGATCTGGAAGACAATGAGGATGAAGTCTGTGCTCAGACTCTCCCTCCCAGTATTTATGCTTCCTATTCATTTCATGCATAACTAATTTCATATAGCAATTGGTAATCGCATCTTGGTAATGACACCACAGGCATCACAAAACAATTGCAATTATGGCTGCAATTCATCGTAACTACAGCTAAATGCCAGCACTGCAGCTGAACTATCTCCCTGACCCACCCACGTAAAGGATGAGAATAAAATATAGCTTTAAAATGGTCACCTTCACTAACTAGCTTGAGTTCTAAATAGTCTGGGTTCCCACTTTTGTCTTCTTGGTTTTTTTCATTTTCAAGAACATAATAATTTATTAAGACAGTGAAGCCTGGAAGTCAGCTCTCCCTTCCAAAAACAAAAAGACACATATTCCCTATTTATACCACTTCACCAATGCCACCATGTTTGTTCAGTCCTCATTGCTTTACAGATCTGTTGATGCTTATGCGTAAGGCAGCCATAAATAAAAGGATGTATATTTTTTTGTCATGCATCCCTAGGATTGAAAAAAATTCAAGGGTTATCATGAACATGATCCAATAGCAAAGTTGGTCCTCTTTTCTCCCCTGGAATTTAAAGCCAACATCTACCAATGGTGTTTTGCAAGGTTATTTGAAATGTGCTAATAATACTACAACAATTAATAGTGTACCCTTTATAGCCTTTGTAATTCTCACAATACATATTCAATTTTATTATTTTATTTTATATCCATAAAAATTGTTAAATACATGAAGCCAATATTTGTTATTTCAAAATCACAAATGAGGGATCAGAGGTCCAAAGAATCTAAGGAATATTTCCATTCTCATCTAGATTAATTCCCCATTACTATGAAATTGAATAACACCTCCTGACTGTTGTATAACAATTCAGAAGCTCATGTCTGTTGGAACACTGAGCCTGGCCCTTGTGCCCTCCTGGCTGATGGGAGCTGTTTCTACCACAGACTCAGTTGTCCTTTAGCTACTCTGAGACTGTACAAAGAAGTATATTGTAAGAGTTAAGAGTGGTCAATCTTTGTGAATGTATATTCCATTCATATATTCCATTCTATTACCTAAGACATTGGCTTCTGTTAAGCCAGAATTTCAGTGCTTTGAATAGCTTTAAGAATAAGAAGTAATTTCTCTGGTTCTTCTTTATCCTTGAAACAGATGGGGGGTCCTAGGTGAGTAAGAATTAGTTTACCCTAGACACCTTTTACTAGTCACTGTGAAAGAACAGACCTGTAGACTTTGCCAGATATCACTAATACTAATAATTTTTAAACCATATCTATTCATTTGATTTAATACATTTCAGGCAATTCATAAATTAGTCTGTGAGTGAACTTGGTCAAGGTTAAATCTCCCCAATGATTAAATGATACATTTTACTCTTAAAATAGCAACCATTTTCATTTGTGAACTCTATTCTGTTTGCCTGAATGCTTATGTTTTAATTTTTCCACTCCAGATATATTACCAGATCCATATTTTTAAAAAATCAGATATACATAATCTTCACTGACTTGAAATGCACTGACTTCAAATGTTTCAAAAGAATGTTTGTGTTCAGTATCGAGGCCAGAGTAGAACAACCAGTAGATGTATCTGTTGACATGCTCACAGGAGAGCAATCCTGCCACCCCTGTCAGGTTCAAAGGACCCAGGTCATGTAAGTAACTATCCACCAGTGACTTCCTACCAGCCACTCTTTAGAGGGAGTTGGGAGATGTCTACAGGAACCATTCCTCGCAGGTCCAAAATAATAAGGCTCAAAAAGAGTAAGAGAGAATTATATTTTTAGAGATAAATAAGCTAGAGAATTCAGATCCACCCCATTTTCTTGGGAAAAAAAGAAGGGGCTAAAAATAAGAGGAAAGGACATATTGACTTTTGAATTGCCAAAAGGTCACGCTAACCAAATGCCTTACAAAGTTACATGGAGCTGAAGAATTAATGAGCTTTGAATCCCCCAGGAAAAGTGGATCTGGGAACTCCAGCCTGTATTAAAGATATTAAAGCCACAGAAGCATGTTCCACTCATTATGAAAAGAAAATGGCAAACTTACAATAAATAAAATGTTGGAAAAAGAGTGAATGAATATACATTAAAGGAGGATAATATCAATATGAGTTTACACGTCAGATTGTTAATTATTATCTAATTTCATTTTATTATTATGCTTGATATAAAATTTGTTGGGCCTTGTGTTTGTGTCGTTTCAACAAAATTATTTCACACATATATTGATGTGTTACTATTGCATTTAAAAAAAAGTAAACTTCTTAGAGAAGGAAGTGGGCTTGGTTCTGGTTCCAAAAAAGGAGTGACTTTTTAACATTGTACAACTTAAGGTTCACTAGTCATTCACTCTAAATCATGTTTTACATTTCATAACAATGCTTCTACATTCAGCCTGAAAATCTTATGGCTGTGGAAAATGTATAGAGAAATTAATCTACGTATGTCTGGACTTTGGTATAAAGCACATTTTAGCTGGAGAAGAATTACTTTAACTCTTAAACCCCCCTTCATTTTATATGAACCATAAAGTTTCAGCAATAATCCTTGGAAAACAAGTGTATTGAATAGTTCTTAATAGAAATAAAGTCTCAGCATGAACATTTCAGACTTTTCCTGACACTTTAATTTTAATAAAGGATAAAATGAAGCTGCCAAACTCTTAACTCCAGGGAAAATGAATTCATACATGTTTGCTTGCTTTATAACTAAACAGTCGAGCTGTGTTTCTGTAAGAGACATGTGGTGCTCTTTTGCCTCTATTTGCAGGTTTGGTCTCCAGCATAATCCTACGGTACACTGTCTTTCAGGAGATGAATGCAGGGTTCTATATAAAGTTCATCAAAACAAGCTCTGAAATGTTTATCGCACTGAATCCACTAATTTTGGATTGCTGCCAAATTTGATAAAGCAAGTTTTCTCCCCTGCACTCATTCTGATGCTACAAAGCTTCCTTACACATAGGAGCACATATGCTTCATAGAAAGACCCTACACAGAAGGAATTTCTGAAGGAGCATGTTTAATCTGCATGACACTAAAAATGTCTTATTACTCTCTCATTCCTTTAATATAAAAATCAGAGGTTACATAGAGCATTTAGTGCTGGTTCCAAGTAGTCATTTATGGTAAATAGACTTTAATAATATTTAAGGGAAACTGCACTATCACAGGGAGGACCGATGACTAAGACATGCTCTATGTCATCCAAACCTTGTTGCTAATACGACTTTTCCTTCCTACCTCAATTTGTTTATTTCTGAGATTCTAGAGAGATAGCCTCTTCCACATGGAGACAGACACCCTCCTTCTACAGAAATGCCAATATCCTTTATTTGATTTGTTCTGCAATAGAGCCCCCCATCTGCTCTGCTCAAATAACATTATGGCTTGGTTCCATTTTTCATATTAGAAAGTAATCAACATAGAATCAATAGGAAGCCATGTTTACTCAATAATTAATTAAATTTCCTAGAGAAAATGGATGTGTGATAATTTAGTAACCTGTGCTACAAAATGACCCTTTCTTCTTATTTTGGCCAAGGCTTTCATCACCACTTCAAAAGGCTCAGACTAGAAGTATGGGAAGCCACTAGAAAACAATCACAGGAGACAGGTGATGTGACCATCACAGATGTCAGGACCAACAGTCACTGTGCTCAGATCCCTTGACTGGTTCAGCCAGGACTATAAATTAGGCTTCAGAGCAAGATAACGTCATCAAAAATATGCTCTGTTCCTTGTAAGTAGAGAAACTCCTTTGTGTCTACTTTCATGATTCCACAGGGAAGAATTTCAATTAGAAAAATACTCCTCGCTCCTCTTTGCTGCCTTAGTCTCCTGGAAAAAAAATTACTTTTCTAATGTATTTCGGGTGGGGAAAACAGCTGATTGTGTTCAAATTAACCACTTTTACTCTGCTATTTCCATGTCTGCATATTTACAGGAAGGATCCACTCAGGGTCTTTGTCTCTGTAGGCCAGGCCCACTTGTTGCCCAGCCTTGCCCGGAACTGGCTGAATAAGTGTGTTTAATTCTGATGTAAAACGACAGCAACCAGGTCCTCTGATTCAGCTTTTTAGGTAGGAAAGCTGATATTTCCATTGTAGCCTATCTCTCGTGTCTGTGTTTTTATTAGTTTTGAACTGGAATGGGACATGGGGTGTTTCTTACTGACCCTCTGAAGTCCCAGCACCCCTCTTGGAGATTCACAGTGCCCACCAGTTTGCACTACGTTCTGGGTTAGCATTGCTTACCTCGTATTGCTCAGTGTGTTTAACCACGAAAACCCAGGTGTTTATGTGCATGTGTGTGTGTGTGACTATCTTGTGTGTGCTCGTCTATGTGTGACATGAGCTAGCATCTCATGGAAGCAAGTCTTAGCAGAATATATTTTGGACAATGCTGGTGATGGAAAAAATGTTTGTTGTCCTCAATAAATAGTTCCTGAAGATGTTACCTTAGATAGAGTCTATTTATTTAATCTGAACCTCAGTTTTCTTATTTTTAAAATGGGGATAATCACACCAACATCAGTGGTCTGTGGTGAGGAGTAAATGAAATAGTGTATGGAAAGTCTCCAGCACATTACAGTATCTTCAATGAATGTTTGTTTACATCTTGCAACAACTTCCCTCAAGCACAGATCAAAATACCACAAGGCATGTAGCCTCATTTCACTAAAAAATGCGATTCTCCTGAGTTTTGTTTCATATAGTGCAGGAAATTGTCACTGTTATGTTGACTTGGTTAACTACTTTAGTTTTCATTCTAAACATCAAATTCCTCAAGGAGGTCTTTCTTAATAAAAATTCTCTCTCATTACACTTTTTTCTGGCTTCCTGTGTGTCACCGCACTGATTACAATTTTTAATGTCAGATATGTTTTAATAATTGTTTAAAGTAATAAACTTTAACAAGAATTCCCAACAAGAATTCCATATTCACAAGGAAAGGATCTTAATCTATTCCATTTAGCATTGTATATTAAGGGGCTAGCACAAAATAGACATCAAATATCTGTTAAATTAATCAATTAAAATGAAAATGTTAGTATAGTCCAAGTACGTGTCAGATAAAGGTAAGGGTAAACAAAATTTCTTAGTACATTCTTTCATTTAAAGTATCAAGATGTGACATAAGATTATGCTTTCGTTTTTTAAGAAACAGAACGACCACAGCTGAATAATATCTAACTCGGCAAGCTCCATTCTTTTAAAATCAAGAAACATACTCCAAAAGCAAATTGGAAAGGTTGCAGCTGAAATGATCTGTCAAGCTGGAGTCATAAGGGTCACACATGTCCAACCGCACACCTTTGTCATATCTTGGGTTTGGGCGGTATTACAAGAGTTGCCATATCTGCTATTCAAGGAGAATGGTCAATATTTACATTCAGCTTGGATCTCCTGAACACTATTTCCTTTCTCAGAAAGGGTGCATTTGGCTCCATGAATTTCCCCAAGAGCATCTTTGGTAAAACATGCCTGTAGCCCTCAAGGGAGGGCCATTCATTGCGGTATGTACGATTTGCTGTGTCAGAGAGCAATCTCTCTCTAATGACATGATTCATACATACACGGTCCTCCCTTTGCTCTTCCAAATGCCTCTATAAAGAAGCAGCAGTGAAATTTAAAAGGTACTTACTTAAAATACAGATTGTTTGCAAAGTATGTTAGCTAAAATTCAGCCAAGCCAAACTCAAATAAACTAAGGCCATAAAAGTAATGCAATGCTTTATTGTGTCTTAAGGCTGGTAGTGTCCTTTGTTAGAAAGCCACCCCAAATGGCCAATCTTTCTGCCTTTCCCTTTAATAAATAGAAATAAGGAATGCTCAGGAAAAACACGCATCAAATACTTTCCTATCGATGGTTTGAAGGAACAGAGGAACTGTTTGATTTATTAAGGTTGACTCTGCTTTGGTGCACCAAGGGACAATTAGTGTTATAGATCACACATTCTTTACTCTCAGGACATAAAAGCAGATGCATTGGACACAACTATCTCTACTTCCTTCACCAGTTTGGAAAGGGACTGGTCATTGTCAGATCTTTATCAAGATGACAC